>CM025850.1:30305023-30377109 GCA_003952965.2 Morella rubra | reverse complement strand
TTTTTCTCTAACTTCCCCAGTCATATCAACCTCAAGGCATGAAACATGTGAGTGAAAAACATCCCGTAAGGGAGCCCTTGTTTCTTCTTCTCAGTGGCTGCTTTCATATGATTGAGCATGAGATGGCCAAGATTCATATGAGTCCGAGTGAATCAGACAGTACATAACAAACAATTCTAGGAATGTGATGTACTCAAATTTCCAGTCCGTGGCAAAATGATATTGCTAACCATATGATGCAAAATCCTTCTATGAATTGACAGATCACTGGCAGGGGTCTAATCACCTCATTTAGGGTTGGATTATCCAACACAACCCTAAGAATATCAATGGTTCAACTTCAGACATACCCATCCATCCATAAATCAAAGAATTTCTTTCCATATTAGGGGCAGAGACCAAAGAATTCAATGAAGTAACTGACAAATCTAATTGCTTCCCATTCACATAACTAGTGGCATCATCAGATTTTGAATATTGAAAGTTTGCATAAACCAACTTCACCAAATAAACATAACAATCCACTTTCAAATTCACAAAAACCCCATCCTTGATATTCAAACATCTCCTTAAAATCAAACCACTTCACTAAACCATTTAAAATCAGCCCAACGACCAGCAATAACTTTCCTGTTTCTAAAATCTTGACAAAACGATTCTTACAAAGCCCTGACCTGTAAATGCGGGCCTCTGGAGTAGGAAGCGGTTCTTCAGTGCTTCTCCCTTTCTTCCGTGTCCTTGAACTGACAGAGGAGGGCGTTTGATGAGCGGGACGCTTGGAGTGGCTGGAAGACATCTCGGCAGAGGCTGGGAGAGGAGTTTGAAGGCTGTCGGATGGCTTTTTGAATAAGGCAGTGGGCAAACGGAATATGTGAGGGAGAGAGAATTTCGCCCGTTTGAGAGAGAAAAGAGTTCTGTGAGATGGGGAGAAATAAAGTGCCGACCCCTTTGCCCTAAAGAGTATAAATATGCCACATGTGTCCCTCCCGTTTTTTGAAAAAGTGCACCCGAAAGATGTGTCACATTGATGTGTCGACACATTGCACATGTTCCCGAATGCATTTTAAAAAGGCTCTCGGGAGGAAGTCTTATGTGTCACACATGAATGTATGGTGTCGACACATACTTCTCCAGTGGAAACAACCATGAAAATACCAGAAGTGCTGACACTTGTTTTACCAAGTGTTGACACATGTCATGCAAAAAGAATACATGCAATAATTTCACAAGGAGTAAGCATGATTTTAATAGGAAATGAACTGAGAGCAATTTAAACACAAATCAAAACATGTCCAATGCAATCAATAACATAATTAATATGACAAATCAAGCACAAATCACCAAATTAATCCGAAGGAAATCTCATTCCAATTTCTTGATGAATAAAGCAAAATCTATCCTCATTAAGGGTTTTGTGAAAATGTCCGCCAATTGAAGGTCGGTATTTACAAACTCAAGAAATATCCCCTTTTTGAGCATGATCTCGAATGAAAATGATGCTTAATCTCAATATGTTTTGTCCTAGAGTGCTGAATTGGATTTTTAGTAAGATTTATCGCACTGGTGTTGTCACATTTTATTGGGATGAGAGAATAATGAAGATTAAAATCTTCCAATTGTTGTTTCATCCACAATACTTGTGCACAACAATTGCCCACGGCAATATACTCGGCTTCCGTGGTTGATAGAGCCACAGAATTTTGTTTCTTACAACACCAAGAGACTAGTGAGGGTCCAAGAAATTGACATGCACCACTAGTACTCTTTCTATCAATTTTACAACCAGCATAATCCGCATCCGAGTATCCTTGTAAATTAAATTCAACACTCTTGGGATAAAACAAACCAAGATTTTGAGTGCCAACAAGATATCTAAAAATTCTTTTAACCGCAAGGAGATGAGATTCCTTAGGACAAGATTGAATCTAGCACACATGCATACACTAAACATTATATCAGGTCTACTAGCAGTAAGATAGAGTAAGGAGCCAATCATACCTCGGTATTTTGTTTGGTCACATCCTTACCTTTCTCATCCTTTTCCATTTTTGTAGATGGACTCATAGGTGTGCTCATAGGTTTTGAGTTGTCCATACTAAATCTTTTGAGAGATCTCTTGTGTACTTTGCTTGATTGATGAAGATGCCCTCATTGCTTTGTTTGATTTGAAGCCAAGAAAGTAGTTCAATTCTCCCATGAGGCTCATCTCAAATTCACCTTGCATGACTTGTGAAACTCTTGACACAAAGATTCATTAGTAGATCCAAAAATAATGTCATCAACATAAATTTGAACCATTAGCAATTCATTATCTTTTCTTTAGTGAAAAGAGTAGTATCAATTTTACCTCGTGAAAAACCATTTTCAATAAGAAAAGAACTTAACGTTCATACCATGCTCGAGGTGCTTGTTTCAAGCCATAAAGTGCTTTGTGAGCTTGTACACATGATTTGAAAGCTTTTCATCTTCAAAGCCAGTGGTTGCTCAACATACACTTCTTCAGTGAAGGATCCATTTAGGAATGCACTTTTCACATCCATTTGAAAGAGTTTAAAATCTTTATAACAAGCAAAGCAAGTAACATACGTATAGATTCTAAACGAGCAACAGGAGCAAAAGTTTCATCAAAATCAATCCCTCTTCTTGATTGTAACCTTGGGCTACCAATCTTGCCTTGTTCCTTACTACAACCCCGGATTCATCCATTTTGTTTCTAAAAACCCATTTTGTACCAATAATTGGATAATCTTGGGTCTAGGAACTAGATGTCATACTTGGTTTTTCTCAAATTGTTTTAATTCCTCTTCCATAGCATGGATCCAACTTTCATCATCTTTAGCCTCAGAAAGTTCTTAGGCTCAAGTTGAGAAAGTAAGGCAAAATTATTTGCTTGATTTATAGAAGAGCGAGTGCTTACCCCTTTCTCAACATTACCAATAATTTGCTGAAGAGGATGACTCTTGATGTATCTCCAAGACTTTGGTAGATCATTGTTGACTTGTTGACCTTCTTCTTGTGATTCTTGAGATCTTGATCTTGTACATGTGTTTCTTCCTTATCTTCATTTATAGCAAGTTTCTCAACCTCTTTGTCAAGATCTATAATATCTTCATCATTTCTTTTCACAAGATTGTTAGATTCATCAAAAACAACATGAACTGATTCTTCAACAACAAAGTACGTTTATTAAAACACGATAAGCTTTACTAGAAGTTGAATAACCAAGAAATATACCTTCATCCGCTTTTGCATCGAACTTACCCAAATTGTCTTTGTTGTTGTTGAGCACAAAACATTTGCATCCAAACACATGAAATAACCAATGTTGGGTTTTCTATCATTCCATAGCTCATATGGAGTTTTCTTAAGAATAGGTCTAATCATGCAACGGTTCATAACATAACAACTTGTGCTAATGCTTCAGCCCAGAAATAATCAGGCAAGTTGTTTTCACATAGCAAGGTTCTAGCCATCTCTTCAAGAGTCCTATTCTTCCTCTCTACAACACCATTTTGTTGAGGAGTTCTAGGAGCCGAGAAGTTATGGTTAATACCATTTTCACCACAAAACTTTTCAAAGGAGGAATTTTCAAATTCTTTTCCATGATCACTCCTTATGCTAGAAATAGCAAAACCTTTTTCATTTTGAATCCTCTTGCTAAGTTTTTCAAAAGCATGAAAAGCCTCATCTTTATGAGCTAGGAATAGAACCCATGTGAATCTACTGAAATCATCAACAACAACAAAGCCATAACGTTTGCCACCCAAACTCAATGTTCGGGTTGGACCAAATAAGTCCATGTGTAGAAGTTGAAGTGGCCTAGAAGTGGACACCACATTTTTGGGCTTAAAAGAGGTTTTGGTTTGTTTGCCTTTTTGACAAGCTGCACAAATTTTATCCTTTTCAAAAATAAGGTTAGGCAAACCCGAAACAAGATTCTTTTTGGCTAGTTTTGAAATCAAGTCCATGCTTGCATGAGCAAGCCTTCTATGCCACAACCAACTATCCTTGTCATTTAGAGCTGAAAACATTTTATATTTTCTGAGGAGATGCTCTCTAAATGAACAATGTACACATTTTCAAATCTATGTCCAACAAACAAGACTTTCTTGCTTTCAATATTCTCAACAAGACATATTGATGATTCAAAAATGACTCGGTTTCCCTTGTCACATAATTGACTAATACTTAAGAGATTATGCTTTAAACCATCAACAAAAAGTACATTCTCAATAATGGGATTAGGATACATACCAATGCTACCAACACCAAGTATTTTTCCTTTGCCATTGTCACCAAAAGTAACCGAACCTTTCCTTGAGACAAAGAGAGTTAAACCAACTCTTGTCTCCGGTCATGTGCTTGGAGCATCCACTATCAAGAACCCAATGTTCCTTGGTTTCATTGGACTTCAAGCACTCCTGCAAAAAAGAATCACTTTTGATCTTTGGTACCCAAATCTTTTTGGGTCCTTTGGTGTTAGAAATAAATTCCTTCACCTTGTCCTTTTGGATCCACACAAATTTGATCCCATGAGTGGATTTCTTTCTAGTTGGACAAGTGTGTGAAATGTGTCCATTCTTTCCACAAAAGTTGCATAATGTAAATGATGAGATGATTTTGTGATCATATAAGAGTAAGATTTTTGATCATTGAAGGAATCATATCCAATGCCACTTTTGTTGAAACAACACTTTGGAACCAAGTAAAATATCAAGGTTTCTTTTTCCTTGAGTGAATCTTGCAAGATCTTTGTGAGAGAGTCAACTTTCTTTTTTAAAACAGGTTTTCAGATTTCATATCATTTGACTCTTCTTGCAAGATTTTCTCATTTTCTTTTGTAACTCTTGCAAGATTCTCTCTAAGAGAAACAACTTGATATTTCAAGGTATCATTTTCTTGAATAAGTGCATCAAGGTTCTTTTTAAGACAACAATACTTTGAAAACACTCTTTTAATTCAAGATATTGTTCATCAAATGCATCTTGTAATTCATCAAATGAGAAGGAACAAATTGAAGAGTCTTGTACCTCATCTTCATTTCCTTTTTCCATGAAGCATAGATTTGCAACTTCTTCATCACCATCACCATCACTATCACTTTCATCGGACTCTCCCCATGCAGCCAAAAAGGCTTTCTTCTTGTTTTTGAAATTCTTGGATTTCTCATGAGATTCAAGGTTGGGGCAGTCCGTCTTAATATGTCCCGGCTTCTTGCATCCAAAGCAAATAATGTCATTCTTCTTGCTACTATCTCCTTTGTAGCTTGTCTTCCTTGGAAATCTTTTATCTCCTTGTTTCTTCCGGAAGAACTTCTTGAATCTCTTGGTGAACAATGCCATTTCTTCATCATCTTCGGAAGACTCATCATCATTTGAACATGAGGCTTTCAAGGCAATGCCTCTCTTTCCTTTTCCTTCATCCTCATCTTCCTTTACTTGATTCATCTCATGTGTCATGAGAGAGCCATGAGCTCATCCAAAGAAAGCTTTGTCAAGTCCTTAGCTTCTTGAATGGCGGTGACCTTGGGTTCCCAAGCTTTTGGTAGACACCTAAGAATCTTTCTCACCATTTCAACATTAGTATATTCTTTACCAAGAGATTTAAGACCATTTATAATATCGGTAAAGCGTGTAAACATAGATGAAATATTCTCATCAGGTTTCATCTTAAAAAGCTCATAACTATGAACAAGCATACTAATCTTGCTTTCTTTAACTTGATTCGTACCTTCATGGGTCACTTGAAGTTTGTCCCAAATTTGTTTTGCGGTATCACAACCAGAAATACGATTAAATTCATTTGAGTCAAGAGCACAATACAACACATTCATAGCTTTAGAATTTAAAGACATGATCTTAAGATCATCTTCATCCCACTCTTTGTCATCTTTTAACTTACCTTCCTTGTCTCTAGGAAATTTAGGGCCATTTGAGATAACTCTCCACAGTTCATAGTCCACGGCTTGGATATAAATCCTCATCCTAGCTTTCCAATAGTTGTAGCACGTTCCATTGAACAAAGGAGGTCTGTTAGTGGATTGACCTTCACCAACGAAGAACTAACAAGGGTTGTCATAGAAAAATATTAAACCTCAGCTTTGATACCAATTGAAAGTTTAAATAACAACCCAAGAGGGGGGTGAATTGGGTTTTAATAAATTTTCAATCCTTTTTGAAAATTTGAGCAGTATAACAGTAAAGCATAGAAACAAAGGCAGTGATATGAGCGTGAAAAAATAAGAGATAGAGTTAGAGAGATGACACCGTATTTTTAGGTGGTTCGGCCAACTCTTGCCTACGTCCACCCCCAAGGCTATTTACTTCCTTGGGCTTCCTTCACTATTCTTCAAATAGTAAATACACCTTAGCTTCCGGGTGCTAAGGAACCTTTACAAAGCGTTTTGAGCTCACGCTTCAAACTCTCACAAATCCCAAAACCCAAGGGATTTCTTCTACCTCACAAGTAGGACAAGTGTTTACCCAACACTCACGTGTTTACAAAGAATGGGTACAAATGGAATGTCAACGATTTGGCTCTTAAAGCCGTATGAAGCAAGTGGAAAGTACAAAGGTGCACACGAGGACAAGAGTATGTAGAAAGCTGAAGTTTAGCAGGGGAATAACAAGCTTTCTCAGTATGAGTAGTCTTCTCTTTCTTCAAGGCACTTTCTCTCTCTAGAAGTTAGGTCGTAGAGTAATTTCAATTTGAATCAAGAGTTGTTTTTTTTTTCTTTTTCTTCTATTTATACCACTTTTGACTTCAACGGTCATCTGGGATTTTAAAAGAGTCGTTGGAGGGAGCTGTCAACATTCCAGGATTTCAGCAAAAAATCGTGGTATGTGTCAGGCGCATAATCAGCATGAGTTGATCTGGAAGATCTCTCGAAGTCTCTCTCATTATCCCAGGTCCCCCTTTACTAGCCTAGGTAGACTGCAATGTGTACATCTCATCATTAAGCGAGGTCCCCTTTACTGACCGAGGTATCTATCTCGGTTTGTCACCTGTCCTCTTTACAAACCGAGGTATCTATCCCGGTTACTTCCGAGCTCCATTTGTATTACCGACTATTCCGAGGTGCTTGAGGTGTGCTTTCCTATTACCATTTTCGAGCTCCGAGGTGTCCGAGGTGTTCCGATGTGCTCCGAGCTTTTCCCTTATGATTTCAGAGGACCATCTCTAATTCTGACCATCTCGAGGTGCTCCCGAGATGTCTGCTTTTCTACTTTCATTTCCGAGGAGTTCCGAGCTTTTCCATTATAATTTCCAAGATTCCAAACATCCCGAGGTCCATACATTTCCCTTTCCACAAACATCCCGAGATCCGACACAAACATTCCGAGATACTGATACAATATCCCGAGGTCCCCATTACTATCTCCGAGGTGTCTCAGTGCAATGTGTTGACAAGATTTGATATGAAGTCGGTTCTCTCGGGAGACAGTGCAATGTGTCGACACTATAAGTGCTGGAGAGGTTTTTCAGCAACTTTGAAAGTGTCGTTTTCACTCCAATTCATCTTTAAACACCTACAATATGAAAAATTGATTTTATCAACTTGTGTAATGGTGTTCAAGTGCACTTAGAAATATTTTTGTGAGATAACCTCAATCCTTTAAAATATATCTTAGAAAATAGTGATTGACAAGGTAAAATCTAAAAGTCTTCAAAACTTAGAATTTTTTTTTATCATCAAAATCAATTATGGATTGTTTGCAAAACAACTTTGGGCTAACACTATTGTTTGACCACTAAGAAATAATTTTCAATAAGAAAGAAAGTACTTACCACATTTCGTTCTACATCGAAGGGCAGTCACACGCCCCACCCACATTAATCCCAATTCCCAAAAGGTGATATCATCGTCTTGATCAAAAGCTAACCCTGTTTCGCAGCCCTGCTATTTGTAAAATCGTTCAGTCCTGACACTCTTGTCAATATTCTTGTAGGACATAAGAAAAAAAAAACATTTTGTTTCCTAATCAAGTACTTCACGATGAATAAAAAAAAAAAAAATACTTCACGATCCTTTTTCTCACCAAAAAAAAAAAAAATGGTTGATCCTTTTGGAGAAAATTTTTAGCTCATTGAGCTCTAGCTGCTCTGTCCTAGGTAGTTAAAACTATTGCAATTTGCTACCAACTCCTTTGTATCACAACAAGAAGCTTACACAAGAGCTAAATTGACTTAATTACTAATGTAGTTTTCATGGTATTCCTTTTTAACAAATCAATTTCAGTATAATTTTGAGTGGACTGATTCTTGTGATCCATTTTTCAAAAATATAGGTTTTTTTGTCTATTAAAAATTAACCCACAAGAGGAGACGAGGTTTGAGTTAAGTTATCCAATCCTAAAAATTGACATCTTAACCTCGAACTTATATCGGTATTTTGTTAGTTGGTTAACTTTTGGTGATTACATAACTGTAACTGTAATTAAACCTTATAATTTTAGCACATATTACTCATTTAACAAAATACACAAGGAAAGGTGATTTTAAGTGGGCAAAAGAGGTTGAGAAGAGTTTTTAACCCTCAAAGGTGAAGCTTTAAGATGGGCTGTGCATAGTTTACCGAATGTTGAAAGATTTTTATTTTATTTTATTTTTTAAAATGGGCTGTGCTTAGTTTACCGATGTTAAATTGGGCTTGTGTGAGAACAAAACAATATGAAAGTGTCATGACCATATTTCGAATATGAATCGATGTTGATTTAAGTTTATAAATCTATCTGCTGGTCTCATCTACCTGCCAGATATTCTATAGTGCTTAAGCACATGTGCAGTTGGAGGAAGTTGCAAGGCTAAAAAGATTTGTACAAATCTAATTGTTGATCTTAATTATTATTAATATATCATTATCATATACTATACTATACTATATATCTCACTTTCTGGCTCGCCCCGCATTGCAATATTTAACGAATTCCTAGATGTGTGCAGAAAGTGCAAATTTCGAGTCAACTGGTGTAACGCGCTAGTGCTTAACAGTGCAGTTGGAAGATCAAGTAACTAGAGCAAATCTATTGTTGATCTTAATTAATTAATTATTACTATACTATACTATATATCAGGCCGCGTATATCTGCTTGAATCTTTAACGAAGATTGTGCAGCAAATAGTCAACTGGTGTAACCGCTAGAAACTCCACTCGGCCACATATTTAAAGCTTCCAGAGCTCCCTGCTCACAAACCAGGAAGCCTCACTTCCCAAGCGTTTTCATACCTCTCTCTCTCTCTCTCTCTCCTCTCTCTCTGCAAGTCCATTGTATAGTCACTTAGACGAGGTGAAGCGCAAGGTGGCAGCGTACAAAAATCCCGTGGTCCGGCTCTGCGGCTAGACCTTGACGACTCACGAGTACGATGTTGCCATCCAGATCTAATTGGGGGAGGTCTTATGAGGAAGTTTATTGGACCAAACTTTTCGTTTTTTTCTGAGCACCACGTCGACCTTGAAACATGTATTCCATTATTTTCCGAGAGAACTTGCATAAACTGTTTAAAAAAGAAGAAAGAAAAAAAAAAGGAGATAAGCCTGCACACATTAAGCCAATTACTCTGACCAAAGTTGTCCAATTAGGAGAACTTCACCCGTCCAGATTCTGTGACAGGATTTGCTCAAAGTGGTTCATGACTGGGAATACGTCTTCGCCTATATTGATGACCCCCTCCCCCATTGATGCGGAAGCTGAGGCAAATACTCCTTGATCATGCATTGATCAACATCAGCAATCAGAAGAATGCAAACCCTTCTATCCTCCACAAGATTGGAGCTTTTGAGGAAGAAATGAAGGCACTCTTGCGAAAATAGGTGGAGAGTATAAAGGTTGGCAGTCGAGTGGGCCCAATTCTCCTTTATTAAGAAAATCATAAATGTGTAATATTTAATTGAAATTAGAATGAAGTGCAAAACTACAACTTTAACTCAAGATCTAGATTCTGATATTATATACAATTTATCATTTATTCTACAAATTTAATGATAGAAATAAATAGATTTTATTATTTAAATTATATTTTCTAAAAAAAAACACTTCTATTGTTTTTTTTTTTTAAGTTGAACTCCTACTTATGTTTGATATGATTCCACACTCTATGAAAAATATTGAACCAAGCAGAACCAGAAAAGCATAATAAAATAGAAAAGAAAGAGAAAAAAATTGAAATAAAATCTATTAGAATAAAATAAATATAAAAATATAAGAAAAAAAAAAGACAAAACAACATATTAGGAAAAAACCATGAAAGACATTTACAAACGAACAAGTACAATTACAATAAATCATAAAATATTTAAACACAAGTAATAAAAAATTTTAAATACAGCATTAAAAGCACCAGCCCTAAATTCCAGGAGGAGCGTGGCGGTGGGTGTTTGCGACCCACCCTCCTCCTGCAGGAGGGTGGATCCTATAGGCGAGAGGATTTTCCAAAATTTATTTAAATTTTTATTTCTCTTTTTCTCCTTTGTAAAGTAGGAGGTTTATGCTTTTTTTTTCAAAAAAAAAAAATTTTTTTCCTTTTGTTTTTTTATTACTTATTATTGGTTATGGTAGAGCCATACTTTATTTTATTTATTTGGTTGTGTCTTTTCTTTTATACTTAATTTTGGCTCTTTCAGGATTTATTTCAATTTTATGTATTCTTTTTAAAAGAAAGTTCTCTATTATTTTTATTAATCTTCTTTTTCGTCTCTTTCTTGTGTAATTTCGAGTTATTTATTTAATTTTTTATTTTTTTCAAGGAGTGGAGTGCCAAACTTTTTTTTAGAATTATTTTTTTTTCCATTTTCGGTATATTTTTCTCATTTAATTTACTTTTTACAGTGTAAACTAAAATCAAATGATGTGTCTTTATTCGAGGAACACCTGTAGAAAAGAATTTATCCTAAAGAGTTTGGATGGGCTTAAAAAAAGAAAATTATTCTCGTCTTGCATAAACGACCTACAGTAGGTGCTAGGGGTGGGCAAAAAATCCGCGACCCGAATGACCGACCCATTTCCGACCCGATCGGGGCGGGTTTAGCCGGGTTCGGTTTCGGGTTCAGGTTTGAAAAAAAAAAAAAAAATAATCGGGACGGGTTTAGTTTCGGGTTCTTTCGGGTTCTTTAAAAAAAATCCCGAACCCTTTAAATTGGACAGCTTTTGTTGGTGAATATTCGAGGTTAGACAGCCCAGAACGTTTTGGGGCCTCAAAACGTTCTGGGCCAATTTTTAAGGCCCACCCCGAACCCGCCCCGAGCCGAACCCGATTATCGGGTTCGGCTCGAAATCCGTTCCGTTCGGGTTCAGGTTAAAAAACTCCTGCTTGTTCTCAGGGGGAGCTTTTCTATTTATTAGCAAATTGTCATTTTTAAATGGTTTTGTCATCATAAAAAAGGGAGAGATTATTAGCCCAAGGTTGTTCTTACAAACAATCCATTTTGATTTTGATGATAACAAAGTTTTCAAACTCGTTCAAGACTTTTAGTTTTTACATTGAAATTCTTTTCAAGAAAATTATGTTTTTAGAGTATCAAGGTTTCCTTATTCTAAAATCTCTCCAAGCATATTTGATCATCATTACACTTGCTAATTGATCATCTTTTATATTGTAAGTATTTTTGAGATTTATTGAATTGAAGTAGTTGCTATTAAAGAACAATTTTTTGTCTAAGTGTTGGAAGTGTCGACACATTGACCATAGTGTCGACACATTGAACTACTACCCGAGAGTTTGTTTTTCAGGTCATTCGAAATATTTTTTTTGACTAAGTGTTGGAAGTGTCGACACATTGAGCCATAGTGTCGACACATTGAACTAACACCCGAGAGGTTGTTTTCAGGCCAAATTTAATGTGTCAGCACATATCATCAATGTGTCGACACATTGCACGATTTTGCAGAAATCCTGGAGCGACGCCAACTCATTCAAAAGTCTTCAAATTGTCTCAAATGACCTCCAACGGCACTCAAACTTTACAAGAAGACCCTTGGTGCCCTAGGAGCTTTAAATAGAAGAAGATGGAGAGAGAAAGAAGAGGAAGTGTGCGCTATTAACTCTTGCCCTAATTTCTAGAGAGAGAAAAAGCTTTGAAGAAGAAAGAAGCTCCACCAACCAAGAAAGCTCGTACTCCCACCTGCAAATACTATTGCTTTCTTTGTGAATCTTGTCTCTTTGCACACCTCAGTACTTCATACTTGTTTATTCAGCTTAAAGAGCCTTTACTAAGATTCCCTTTGTACCCATTCTTGAAAAACACGTAAGTGTTTGGGAAAACACTGTCCTACTTGTTGGGTAGAAGAAATCCTCTAAGTTGTGAGGATTTGTGAGAGTGAGTTAAAGTGTAAGCTCGAAAAACACTTTGTAAAGGTTCCTTAGCACCCTAGAAGCTAAGGTATACTTCCTATTTGAAGATAGTGAAGAAAGCCCAAGGAAGTCAATAGCCTTGGGGGTGGACGTAGGCAAGTGTTGGCCGAACCACCTAAAAGTCACGGTGTCATCTCTCTACCCTTATCTCTATTTATTGTTGATATCTATTTATTGTGCTTCTTTAACTATTCCTTTTATTCTTCATTATAGTCCTTGATTTTATAGATCTAATCTCTTGCTCTTTAGAAAAAGAAAAAGGGATCTCTACATATTTGGTTTTATAAGAAAAAGGATAAAAGTTTTTATAAAACCCAATTCACCCCCCTCTTAGGTTGTTTTTGCCATCTCAGTTAATGACAAAAGATTCCATCACAAACAACCTAACATATGCCACAAATCTATAAATTTGTTTAATTTATATGAATTTTGTTTTGTTTTGTTTTGTTTTGTTTAGATAATGGAAAGGTTTTTCACAAAAAAGTCACAAAGCGTGGAGTCGTCTAATACTCCTAATGTGGCTACTAGTTCTGAAATGAATACTAGTTTGAAAAGACCTCTTATTGAGTTTAGTCCAGATGATATTGTTGCTGACCTAGGGTTACGTAAATCCATTGAAGAATATGGTGCTAGGATTATTGATTAAGTTCGTGGGGAGTACTTGATCAAAGGTCCTTGTCAACCACGTAGCCATAATTTTCCCAAGAAGAAATATTGGAGTGATATGAGGGGTTTTAGGCAGCATGGTTCAAAGATTTCTATGGTTGGAATATAGTATATCAAGGATGCCGCATATTACTTGTGGTGTTATTTGTTTAGGCGATCTAGAAGGAGCAAGGTCCGGGGGAGATGTGTTTACTTCTGTGAGATTTAACACTTGGAAAAATGCAGTGAAGGTTTTTGGTAAGCATGTTGGTACACATGATAGTGCTCACAATGAAGCTAGAATGCAATGTGAAGCATTCCAAAATCAGAGACGAAGTGTGTCACATGTGTTAACCGCACAAGGGCATGATATAGAGAATGCTTATCGCATTCGTTTAACAACAGTTTTAGAATGCATTCGGTTTCTTTTGATGCAAGGATTGGCTTTTCGTGGTCATGACGAGTCCGAGGTTCATTGAGGAAAGACAATTTTCTTAAAATTTTGGAATGGTATGGTAAGTTTGATGAAAAGGTTGCTAAGACAATTAAGAGTAATGCTCCTGGAAACAACCAAATGACTTCTCCAAAAACTCAGAAAGAATTGGTGAATGCTTGTGCAGCAGAGACCACAATTGCCATTATTAAAGATATTGGGACAGTTTTTTTTCTCTTATGGTTGATGAGTCTTGAGATAATTCAGTGAATGAGCAAATGGCAGTGGTTTTGAGATATGTGAACAAATATGGACAGGTGATTGAAATGTTTCTTGTGTGGAACATGTTCCTGATACTTGCTCTCAATCTTTAAAAGATGCTATAGACAAATTGTTTGTAAGCTATGGGTTGTCAATATCCAAATTAAGAGGTCAAGGATATGATGGGGCATCAAACATGCGAGGCGAGTTCAATGGGTTGAAGTCGCTCATTTTGAGGGATAATCCTTCTGCTACCTATATCCATTGTTTTGCTCACCAACTTCAACTGGCAGTTATGGCTATTGCAAAGAATAACTTTCAAATTAGTGATTTTTTTAATTACACTTCTTTGATTGTGACTATGGTCGGAGCTTCTTGTAAAAGGAAAGATAATCTTCGACAAAGTCAACATGAGAAGATAGTGGAGAGGTTGAAAAATGGAGAGATTTCTAGTGGAATGGGCAAAAATCAAGAAACCAGTCTTGTATGACCAGGTGATACTCGTTGATCCAATGGACTCATTCTCAACATTTGATCTTGATAGGTTATGTCGTCTTGCTGAGTTTTATCTAGAAGATTTCTCAACAACTGAGAAGTTGTTTCTTAGAGATCAGCTTGACACCTACATTAAAGATGTTAGATTGCATGATGTTTTTTCTAAGCTTCAAGATATTGGAGATCTTGCTGTGAAGATGGTTCAGACCATAAAGAATATTTTGTATCCACTAATTTATCAGCTTATTGAGTTGGCATTGGTCTTACCAGTTGCGATTGCAACCGTTGAGAGAGTGTTCTCTGCGATGAAGATTATCAAGACTGGTTTGCGTAATAGGATGGGAGATGACTAAATGAATGATTGCATGATAGTGTACATCGAGCGGGAAATTTTTGAAACTATAGAGAACGAAGTCGTTTTGCAACATTTTCAAAAGATGCAGAAACGCAGGATCCAATTGCCCCTCTCAGTCATAGTACATAGTACGATATGTGTATTTCAATATTTTTAATGTTTTTAGTCTTTAATTTTTGATATTGTAATTCTAAGACAATTTTTAGAATTACGTATGAAAAAAAAAAATTTCATTCATTTCGCTTTAAAAATTCGCCATGGTTGGCTTCTAATCCTGGTTCTGCCTCTAGCCGTGATTCAATGATCATGGCTTCCCAGCTCCTTTGACGTTTCCTCAGAAGAACCAGATCCTCTCCTCCGCTCGAACCAGATCCTCTCCTCCGAAAATCCATTTGTCATCTTGCTCCACGCCGATCACAGTCACTCTGTTCTACACGTGGCTCACTTGCCTATTTTATCCCTATATTAAAAAAGGATTAATTACACTTTGCACCCACGTAGTTAGGGAGTCTGGCACTATGCACCCCATATTCTTTTATTTTAGACACACTTTGCACCCACGTGTGTGAAAAGTCTTAAAATTAAAAGAATATGATACAAAGTGTCAAAACTCTCAAATCACGTGGGTGCAAAGTGCATCTAACCCTTTTTTTAATCTTCTTCGTGTTTATGTGTGCTTGTTTTTTCATCTCACTGCCTTCTCCGATAACAAGTTCTGATTTTTTTTTTTTTTTTTTTTTTTGGGGGGGGTGTTTGAAATTTATCAATAATATTGGAGATCATACGTTTTACATATTTCTTGTTAGCAATGTGATATCAATAGAGATCATGCAGTAAAAACTCGTGTAATACAAGTACTAATTATAAAATTCAAAAATTAAAAGTGAAGTTCTATAAAATCAAAATCAACCGAAACAAATGCTATTTCTTAGATAGTTCGCCACAAAACATTTTTGTTTTTATATATACAATATATTTCAGGCTTTGTAGACATATTTTAGAAGACCCAAATTTCGTAATTCTTTCAATAGAATTCAACTGGATCGGTGTAAGTGGGAGTTTGGGACGTCCCTTTGAAGCATATATATACCTACGTCTTAATTATATATATATTACGTTAATCGGAAGGACGGAGCTAGGGGCGGGACCGCATGGGGACAGATTTCGGGTCTACCTGAACCCCACGTGCTCTTGTCCAGACTACCATGCTAGATCTTACTAATTAGCTGAACAACCACAATAAAGAGACAAGAAAACTTTCACGCCCTTTTCTTTTTCTTTTTGGATGAACGGAGCAGTATATATATTAAGTAGGAGAGGATTTTGATTATTAGCTCGATAACTCCAAACTAGTAATTGTGAACAATATGAACAAGTAATCACGATCGAGACTTTTTAGTTTTTTTGTTTTTCTTTCTCACCTACCGGAAGAAGAAAAAGGGTTGAGGTCGTAGGCAAGACGGCAAACTTCGACTCAACAACCCGGAGTCAAAAAGGTCGGCTACTTGGCGTGAGTTTCATGTATTGTTCTGCCCTGCTGCTGCTGCTGCGGTCACGTGACCTGGTTAGACATGAAACAGTGGCATCATCTGCGTTTATGCACAACACAAATGCTTCGCATATTACTCTAGGATTAAACTCGTGATTTAACTAACAGGAAGGATTGGAGTTTCACTTTATTCGTCCAGAATTTATTTATGCATTGTGGTGGATACCATTTCTGTGGGCTGACGCACAGGTCTTAACGTAACAAAAAAAAATTACTTCACATATTAAAAATAAATATTTAGAATGCCTTCTGATCATACATAATATGTTATGATCCTCTTTTCTATCATTAGTGCCCTGTTTGTTTCCTCCCTATTAATTAGGCTCCATTTGTCATGTCATATTTTTATTTTTATAAAGTATTTTTCATACTTTCGACTGTTTGAATAACTTTATAAAATACGGTAAACCAAAATTTAATTCGTTCAACTGTAAAACATAGCTCAACTTTCCTGAAATTAGTTTACTTTCTAAAATTAGTTAATCTTCTTTCCCAACTTACCCCTCCTAGTCTTGGGGGTGGCCAAAAATCCTTCGACCTGAAACTAATCCGATTCAACCCGAACTGGTCAGGTTACATCTTGGTCGGGGTTAGGGTCGGGTTTTAAAACATAAACACGAGAAAAATTAGGTTTTGTCGCAAAATTATTCCAATTTTCGTGACGAAGGTTTTTGTCAACAAATTAATTTTTTTATTTAATTTTTAATTTTAGATGATCCATAGTCTAATTAGACGATGGAAACGAGGTGATGAAAAGTTTCGTCCCAAAAGAGTTCTACTCCAAGTGACAACTATTTTCGCCACCAAAAATTATTTAAACTTTTTTTAATTTTTACTGACGGTATTTTCGTCGCAATAAGTTTACCTTTTGTGAGGAAATTTAAATTTCGTCACTTATACTGGCTGTTGTGATGAACTTTGTAACAAAATCAATTTTTGTCACTAAAAATTTATCACAACAACCTTACTTTTAGTGACGAAATTGGTTTCATCACCTAAAATTTCATCATTAAAAGTCAAAATCCTTGCAGTGATATTAAAATTTCACTTATTCACCCAGAATTTACCTTACATTATGGTGGGTACCATTTCGATGGGCTGCCGCTAGTGGTGGAGACAAGGATGGGGGCCAGCACCCCCCAAATTTCATTCACCCCCTTTTACACCTAAATATACCATTCCCCCTCCCAAATTTTTTGAAAAACATCCCGTTTGCAAGGCCAAAAATATTGTTAGCCTAAGGTTGTTTTGCAAACAATCCATATTTGATTTTAACTATAACAAATTGTCTAAGTTGTTGAAGACTTTTAGATTTTACATTGTCAATCCACTTTTCTAAAAGATATATTTCAAAAGATCGATTTTTCTATCTAAAATATTTCTAAGTGAACTTGAACACCATTACACAAGTTGATAAGATCAATTTTTCATATTGTAGGTGTTTAAAGAAGTGTTGGAATGGATTGGACACTTTCAAAAGGCTGAATTTTCTCTTCAACATTGAATGTGTCAACACATTGAATGGTGTCGAACAACTGTTTCCAGACTCGAAGACAATTGCACTTTGACACTACACCATTTTCAGTTTTTTGACTGTGTCGACACATACTGCGATTTTGCAGAAAATTTGGAAACGACGCCAAATCATTTAAAATGCTCTAAAATGACTTGGGTACCCCTCCAACGGTACAATAAAGCTACTTGAAGACCGTTGAAGTCCTTGGGGCTATTTATAGAACGAGATAGAGAGAGAAAGAAAGATTGCATCATCTAGAGAGAGAAATTGCCAAATCCAAAGAAATCCTCTGCTGAATCCTTCAAGACCAAAGCTTTCATTGTTGAATCTTGTTCTCTTACTCGTCATTGACAATCTAGCCTTCAAAGAAAGAGAAATTTCTTGAAGAAGAGAAAAGGAACTTGCAAATATTCTTACCCTAATTTCTAGAGAGAGAAAGTGCTTTGAAAAAGAGGGAAAACCGCATCTACCAAGAAAGCTTGTGCTCCCACCTACCAAACTTTAGCTTTCCTTTGAGAATCTTGTCTTCTTGCACTCTATTGAGCTTTTCACTTACTAATTCAGCTTAGAGAGCTATTCCATATGTTTTGAGCTTTTCATTGGCTTATTCAGCTTAAAAAGTCATTCATTGTTATTCCTTTATATCCATCTTTTGGAAAACATTTGAGTGTTAGGTAAATATTTATCCTACTTGTGAGAGTAGAAGAAATCCCTTGGGTTTTGGGATTTGTGAAAAGAGTTAAAGCGTGAGCTCGAAAAACTTTGTAAAGGTTCCTTAGCACCCCGGAAGCTAAGGTGTATTTGCTATTTGGAGAATAGTAAAGGAAGCCCAAGAAGTCAATAGCCTTAGGGGTGAACGTAGGCAAGTATTGGCCGAACCACCTAAAATTGCGGTGTCGTCTCTCTAACTCTATCTCTCTTACTATTCGGTACATATTCATATTTATGGAGATTTATGCTTTATCATTTATTGCTTATATTTTGCTTAGCATGAAACACATTCAGATCTGCATTTTTATTTGTTAAAGAGGGGTATTTTTCAGATCTATATTTTTATCAAAAAGGAGTAAGTTTTTGATAAACTCAATTCACCCCCCCCCCCCCCTCCTCCCCTCTTGGGTTGTTATTTAGACTCACAAATATTATCCTTTTTTTTCTTACGCCTTCAAATACCATTTATTACAAAAATATATGAGACAAATTTAATGCTTTAAACATCATACACCTTAAAATGACAAGAAATAAGAAATGAATTAAAGTATTTTTAAAAATTACAACAAATGCTAATGCAACTAAAAGTTCACTAAGAGATGCAATTTATTTTATGACGTAAATAACAGTTTTTTTTCTATTTTGTTATTTATTTCTCTCAAATGTGTGAATATATAGGTAGATTGAAATTTTATTGGGGTTTGTAAAAAGTTGATGAATTTTTTAAAGATATTTGACTGTAGGTTGATTTTTATTGCAATTTTATAAAAAAAAAAAAAAATGTAAAGAAGGATGGTTCAACGGAGTTTTGTAATAAAAAGGTATTTAAGTTTAGTGAAAAGTATGCAGAAAAATGATTTGATGGAAATTTTTTTATAAGATATTGGTGTTTGTGTGAAAATATAGAAATCGGTGTTAAATTTTTTGAGATTATGGATGTTTAGTTATGAAGTTTTTTTACTTTCAAAATATTTCCTCAAAAAGGTAAATATTTGTTATTGTTGAACATCACCGTTATTCCTCTTTGTAACTTTGTCCCCCAAGACTTCAATCATGACTCTGCCACCAGCTACTACACAAGATTCTCTTTAAAAAAAAAAAAAATGCTTCACATATTATAAATAAATATTTAGAACGCCTTCTAATACACAATATGTTATTCCTCTTTTCCATCATTCGTGCCTTTTTTGTTTCCTCCCTATTAATTAGTTTCTGTCTCGAATGTGGCACATTTATTATTATTAGGTGAAATATTATACCCCATATTTATGGAGTAAAATTAAAATGTTCCCCACAAGTTGCAAAAAACATCAATTATCACCCCCGGTCAAATTTGATCGTATATTAAACCAAACAGAGAGTGATTTGAACTAATTGAAATTTCACAAAATTATTAAATATTTGAGAAATTCAAAAAATAAAATAAAAAATTAACGTTAAATATATTCCTATTTTACTGGTTCTATTTATTTTATTTTAATTTTGTCTCGGAAGGACATTTGTATCAGTTCACATCACTATCCGTCTAGTATCATACCCAAATTTAATGGGGGACGACAATTGATATTTTTTGTAACTTAGAGAGGCGTAATCAAGACAAATTAAAACTTGAAGGAGACAGTTTGATTTTATTCCATAAACATGGAGTGTACTATGATGTTTTACCGTATTATTATTATGATTCATTCTTTGAATAGTATACAAAAACCACTTATGTGATTTATTACAGGATCATAATTACATACTATTCTTTATTTTACGCAAGTTTTACAATACAATGTGTAAACTTTACAATATTTATAGATACTATGTGAAATTTCGAGCACTACATATAGGTGGCACAATATTTAAGGTGTATGTTATATATACTTATCTGTATATGTCTTTTAAAATCTCACAATAAAACTTAGGAAATTGTATTGCAATTTGTCTCTGCTACTAAACCAATCATTTAAACATTGTTTCGGACTTGATAAAACAAATTAAGTACGTGTGCTTATGCACTTTTTTCGCTTTATTTTGCATTAATTCCTGTGTATATTCGTTTTCTTCAGTGTTAAGTTTAGTTTTGATCACAGCAACAACTATTTCCTCCAATGGGAGGGAAGCTTAGACTTCCTGTCAACAAAATTGTTCAACTTTAGCAAAAGATATGCCCGATGGTTTTTTTTTCTCACCTACCCTGCCCAAAAGGAAATGGGTCACGAATTAAGGCCGCCGTCGTTGGCCAAGATCACGACCCAACAACCCGCAGTCAAAATGGCGAACAAGTAAGCGGCCGGCGAACAATATTTTATCGTTTCGCCACAAAAAAAACATGTGCCGAATTAAGATCAGAAACAACAACCCACGGGAACTGGGTTGGCACGAATTAAGATCAGAAACAGTACCAATTCATCAGAACCGCAAGGTTTTATGTAAAATATGCGGAACGAGTACTATACATGCTGAAATATTTAGGATGCCTTCGGAGACACCGTGAATATGGCTGTAAATGAAACGAACTGTTCATGAACAGTTCGAACTCGATTTGTATAAGTTCAATTTAAATTCGGTTCATTTAGTTCGAACACTAATTTTTAGTTAGATTATTAGTTAATAGGGTTACATTGTTTTCGAACAGTGTATATAAAAAAGCTTTTTATATAATTTGTTACTGGAATATTAAAATTTTCTATAATTCTTTCTTCCGTGCAATTTAGATAATGATCAGATGATAAATATGGATTCAACATCTTATTCGTTTGAAGTTTTCCTAGCTAGTATTTAATGTGCAATATTTAATTTTTTTTTTACCTATCTCTCTAGAATATTGCATCGTACAATTAAGTAAAGAATGTTTAGGGGAATCCGTTCTCAAGCTTGTACTATTAAACCAACTATTCAAATATAAACCTACTTAGAAAAAAAAAACTATTCAAATATAAATCTAGTCGGGTAGCTCAAGTGATAGCAGAGGCCTATGAGGATATGGAATAGGCGCACACTCAAAGATTCAAACCAATACTTGTGAAAAAAAAAATTCGCGACTTAAATGATAGATTGATCAGTGGGCCGGTCAGTTTCTCTAAGGTTGGCCTCCAAAATTACTCGTAGTTAAAGAGAAGAAAGTAATATTCCCTACTTGATGAAAAGAAACCATCGCGTGCTCTTCTGTTTTTATTTTCCCTTATTTTGCATTCTTATATAACTTTGTTTACTTCGACATTGAAAGTGTTTTTGAATGCTAAAATTTGGAGAGGATAAAATTTTAGAATATTAAAATTGATAAAATAGTAAAAGAGATAATTAAATGAATTTTTTTATTAATTATTATAATAAAAATGAATGATTTGATTGAAAAATAAAATTACCGTAAGAACCACCTCATAAGACCCAGCAATTCGTCGGTCGAGATAGTTACTATATTATTTCCACTAACTTTCCTGAAAGATGAAAGGACGTTTTTCCACTAATTTGTTGTCCCGTTCCCATTAGAAAGTAACTTACCAAACACAAATTTGGTGGATTCAGATAACGATGCCCGACGACAAACATCAGCTCATCATATCATACAAAATCCGATCAATTAATTTTCACCTCTTGTATATATATATATTGTATTTTAATTTTCCCCTAAGTAACTTAATTTTCAGTTGCGCCAAACATAAAAAAAGCATCAGGAAATATATTTTTGGATAGAGTTGCATGTACATTATATTTTGGTTTCTATGGTATGTATGCTGAACAACTTAATTTAGACTCAAATAGCGAACAAAATACTTAAAGGGAAGTGAATAGGTATATTTAAAAATTTCAGCAATCTATTTAAAACTGTAACCTATCCTATATGATACAATATATTCTAATAAATTCTAGTGATCATAGAAGATTTCAAATGCAATATATTCAATGTAAATCCCATAACTCAAATTAAACCAATATGCTATCAAATACTCCATAAAGTTGTAGTATACTACTTTAAACTCTGAACCATAAACAAACGGATTTGACAGATTATACAAAAGTATATTAGCAAGATATTTTCTATCTAAAGTCAACACAATGAGATATTGATTAATAAAACTCTTACCTAGATTTACCTTTTACCATGAATTTTCTTGCAACAAGATTTACAATCCACCAAGATTGAGAATCTTTAATCACTTAAACAAGAACGATTAGTAAATAACAAGATAGATATAAAACGATAACAATAACACAAATTTAACCACAATTGACACAAGAAATTGTTGACGGAGGAAACTTTCAAGTGGAACATCTACGAGGAAGAAAAACTCTTCGGACCCAGTCCAGCAAACTAATCACTAGAAACTCAATCTCGGTTACACGATGATCTATAAATTCAGCAACCCTTTGCTAATCTAATATCTATCGTAACCTTACTCAAACGCCCAACGACTGAATCTACAACTTGCAGGGGAGAGGAACTCCTATCCCGATCAGTTTCTCGATTCTTCACCACGGAACAGTCTTTCAACTTGAACTCAAGTGGCTGCACTTTCAACAATGCTAGAATTCCAACACCTTTCGAACTTCAGCAACTCCAAAGCTCTCTTGTTCAATCTAGGGATTGAAATTTCGTGATCAAACTGAAAGGATGAACAAAGATCTGATCTCCACGTTCAGATTACCAATCACTCTCAAACAGCAACAAGAACAGAGGGTACAAGATCTAGGAAATGGTTTCTTGGAGGCTTTCTTGAATCTCTGCAAAATATTTATTTAAGTGTTCTAAGGTGTTTGCAAAATATTCAGAGAGGCTATTATACAATAAAGAGGGGTTTTTTGAAGTCAAGGGACACTGGAGATATTAAATGGGCACATTTTCATTTAAAACAGAAATTCTATTATTGCTCTACCTAGTAGACTACTTCGAACTCCTCTTAAACTCTACACAGCCTTCATACAGCTAATAATCATCGTAATTCTTTACCGCTTAAATCTCAAGAACGTTACATATTAATTTGTCCTAAATCATGCCAAAAACTTATGGATCTTACATATGCCAATTAGCCAAAGGTATAAAACTTAAAATGAAACAAGAACAAAGAAATTAATTAAACTCCTATATATTATCACTGGAAAACTAGACTATATATATATATAAGTCCTTTTATTGAGATCGCGATATATGTCATATTTACAAATTAAGTTAAAGTTAAGAGGAACTGCATGACTATAGAAGAACTGAGCTAGCGTAGCATTAGATAACTGTAACTTCTTAATATACCAGAAGGTGATTAAATAGATTTTCTATACCTTTTTCTTTTTAACTCTTTGTCTGTTGTTAAAATGATAATTGGATTTTTTACCGTAGATGAGTTGCTTTTCTTGATATACATGTCCATAATATATATATGTTGTGTGTGTGTGTGTGTGTGTAAGTTGTAGTTTAACTTCTGGTCCCTATAGTATTTCATCGTATATTAGTAGTTTTTGTGAAATATTAATGTGTCAATATAGGCATTTTTGTTGACTAGTACTTGCATTTGGACAACAAACTCCTACGTGGTTAATTAATGAGTGTCACCACACATATACTGCCATGTCAAACCAGCAGTCCCACGGTCCCACCTAGATCAAATATGTCACGTAGAGGTGGTACTAATTATTTTTAACAAAAATGGAACGTGAAGTCTAATATTATTTAGTACATGTTCCCGCTGGCCATGTAGGAGCTTGCTGTCCAAATACAGACGTCATTCGATGGCAAAAGGTTGTACTCATTAATATTCGACATGGACTACTTAAGGATGAAAAATACCTTAGAGACCAATATGATTTTGAAATACCACATGGACCAATGAAGTAATTAGGCCTAAATAATACACGCATTAGACCGACTAATTAAGGAAAAGTTCAGTCCACAAGTAAGGAACCGGTGTGTTTAAAATATAATTAAAGATATAAAATATTTAGTTTTTCAGTTAAAGATTTACCGAGTAAATTTTTTTTACAAAAAATGCTAGTTTAATGTACTTCCAGATTAAAACTCCCAAGAGTTTCCCTGCTAAACGAAACAAGCGTTGTAAGAAAAGAAGAGTAATTAAGCACTTACCTAAAAATAAATAAATAAAGGAAGTAAGCAACTAGAGAGGCGATTTTGAGTATTCATGAAAATCCTGTACCAAAAAAAAAGGGAAGGGGGGGGGGGGGGGGGGTTCATTCAAATTAACTTTAACTGTACGAGGAATCCTTGAGCAAACATCTCCGGTCTTCCTATGGCCGAATGCGGCCAACCATGTCCTCATGATGTCGCTGTCCGTACTTTTTCTTCTCCATTTTTCTTTTTTCGTAAAGTCGTGGGTGGGTATAAGTTTTCGCAAAGTCGTAGGCGGGAACTTTATTATTTTGATGTGAAGTGCCAACAGAACTCAGGCAGCTTCTCTTTCACTTCGGCCAGCTTTGCATCAGGGTATTTATTCTTGTAGACTTGTAGTACTATTAATTAATTAATTACTGTCCATAAAAATGAACTATTATTCTTTTGTTTCTCAGTAGTACGTTTTCAAGAGGACATCGAACACGCGTTACTCTTCACTCGAACCTTTTGAAAGAAAAAGCGATTCTTTTCCTTTTAAGTTAAAAGTTTTAACTTTATAATTTTCAACATTAAAGCATGATTTTATTTAAGAAAAATTAAAAAATTATTACCTGAAATTTTATGAAATTTTAAAATTATGCTTAAATTTCTAGAATTGACAAATCACTACATGAGTTTAAGTTACATTTGCAAAATCGCTATTTTCATTCAGATTTCTAACGTAATTAATGATGTGGCAAGTCACGTATTTTAAAATTTATAAAAAATTAACTAAATAACAAATAAAATTTATAAACTAAATAAAAAAATTAGGGGAAAATACACTTTTCACCCACAAACTACCGGAGTAGTGACACATGACACTTTGCACCCTAAACTACCCACTTTGACACATTACACCTTCCAACTATTAATATTAAACACTTTGCACCCTCATTTGACAATAATACCCTTGAGAAATTAATGAATTGACAACAATATCTTCAATATATGCAAAATGGGTCAAGGGCATTATCGTCATTTTAGTCTGAAAATTTGATAAAGGGTGCAAAGTGTTAAAAATTGGTAGTTAGAGGGTGTAATGTGTCAAAATTGGTAGTTTATAGTGTAAAGTGCAAAACTATGGTAGTTCGTGGGTGAAAAGTGTATTTTTTCCAAAAAATTATAACATAATAAATATATTATAAATTTTTTTTTAAAACAAGTGACATACCATAATCATATGTTGACATTTGTCGTGCTACGCTATCAATTTTGTTAGAAACATAGTAAAATGTAAATTCAGAAAGTAATTTGTCAATTTTAAGAATCTAGACAGTTTTTTTAAAATCTCTTCAAAATTCAAGCAAGAATTTTTATATTTTACTTTATTTAAATGAATTGACAACTAATATATTATATTATATTAATAATTAAATGAGAAAACTTTGAGCACTAAACTATGATACACGAAAAAGAATTAAATATCATGAAATTTGAAACCGAATCAAGGATGAAAGAGATTAGATAAATCGTTCATCAGCAATGTAGTCATTTAATACTCAACAACAGTACATATGTAAACAAAAGAAGAGGGATAATCCTAATTAGGTTATAATTACCCAGCAATTAGGTGTAACTAATTATTGCATACATGCATCTGTATTTTTATTTTTTATGGTGGAGGCCCTAATTATGAGTTATATTATTTGATTTGGATCTCCACCAACCGCAGCTGCTGTCTTTTCCTCTACCAATGAGTAATTTCGTGTGAAGACGATCGGTCCAAGTCCTAAACCGTCAGATTGAAGCTGTGAGATCGTGTGGTCATAATCGACATTCAACCAACACCCGCGTCACTTATGCACACCTACCAAACAATTTGCCACGACATCAAAAGATCCATTCCCCCCCCCCCCCAACAACTCTCTTCCACAACCCACAGAAAAGCCTCATTCCTCCAAGCATTTCCCTCCCTGCTTCTCTCTCTCTCTCTCTCTCTCTCTCTCTGACATCAAGTGCACTCCCTGAGAAAACCAAATACTTCTCTCCGTGTTTCGAAACTGATTAGTTAATACCATGGATATCATCAACGAGCATGGTTCCCAAAGCGGCGCGTTAGAGAGTATCTGCGTGAGTCATGACCCACTGAACTGGGGAGTGGCTGCCGAGTCAATGAAGGGCAGCCACTTGGACGAGGTGAAGCGCATGGTAGCAGAGTTCAGGAAGCCTGTGGTCCGCCTCGGTGGTGAGACCTTGACCATATCTCAGGTGGCGGCAATAGCCACCAACGACTGCAGGGTCAAGGTGGAGCTCTCCGAGTCAGCAAGGGCGGGCGTGAAGGCCAGCAGCGATTGGGTCATGGACAGCGTGAACTCAGGAAAGGATAGTTACGGTGTCACGACTGGGTTTGGTGCTACTTCCCATAGACGAACAAACCAAGGCGCTGCTCTTCAGAAGGAGCTCATTAGGTAAGCTAAACTTTGTCTTGTACTCTTAATTAACCTTCACATCAACTTGCATCCCGGACTCCGAGTTGGACTCACTCTGACACGATGACTAACTACGTAGGTGCCATATTTGGTTGGTTTTGGTCAAAAGAACACAAGTACGTACCATAGGACCAAGTTGATTGAACCGCCACCAGAAAAGTGAAAAATAGACATGCACGTGGTACTTGAAAATATGAACGCTATTTGTGTTTCAACTAATGTCTTTTGTTTCTGGTCTATATCTAATGTATATAATTTCTTGGGCAAAGCCCCAGCTGTACATTGTTTCTTGGGTTATTTTGTTTTCTTTCCTTACGAGATTCTTGTGTTAAAAAAGAATATAATGTAATCATATATTTATGGTGGCGCACCATTAAATCATTGTTAGCTTAGCCTTTTTTTTTTTTTCCTTTTTTTCATTCTCCATTAATTATATTTTTCATGGGTCTGTCTGTAATGGCTTGTACATGTTGGTACTCCAGATTTTTGAACGCTGGAATATTTGGCAATGGGACAGAGTCATGCCACAAATTGCCTCACTCGGCAACGAGAGCTGCGATGCTAGTGAGGATCAACACGCTTCTTCAAGGATACTCTGGCATTAGATTTGAAATCATGGAGGCCATCACTAAGCTCCTGAATCATGATATCACCCCCTGCTTGCCACTACGCGGTACGATCACTGCTTCTGGTGATCTGGTTCCTCTTTCCTACATTGCTGGACTGCTTACCGGCCGTTCCAATGCTAAAGCCGTTGGTCCCTCTGGTGAAACCGTTGATGCTGCAGAAGCCTTTCGCCTAGCTGGTATTGATTCTGGGTTCTTTGAGTTACAACCAAAAGAAGGCCTTGCTCTTGTTAATGGCACAGCTGTTGGTTCTGGCTTGGCTTCTATGGTTCTCTTTGAGGCAAACATTTTAGCCGTTCTGTCAGAGATTTTTTCAGCTATTTTCGCGGAAGTAATGCAGGGTAAGCCTGAATTTACTGACCACTTGATACACAAGTCGAAGCACCATCCTGGCCAGATAGAAGCTGCAGCTATTATGGAACACATTTTAGATGGAAGCTCTTATGTGAAAGAAGCTAAGAAGTTACATGAGATGGATCCCTTACAAAAGCCAAAGCCGGACCGCTATGCTCTCAGGACTTCACCTCAATGGCTTGGCCCACAGATTGAAGTTATCAGATTTGCAAACAAATCAATTGAAAGGGAGATTAACTCAGTCAATGACAACCCTTTGATTGATGTTTCAAGGAACATGGCCTTGCATGGTGGCAACTTTCAAGGGACTCCAATTGGTGTCTCAATGGACAATACACGTTTGGCTATTGCCTCAATAGGAAAACTCATGTTCGCACAATTTTCTGAGCTTGTCAACGATTTTTACAACAATGGGTTGCCATCAAACCTCTCTGCTGGTAGGAATCCAAGTCTGGATTATGGTTTCAAGGGTGCTGAAATTGCCATGGCATCCTATTGCTCCGAGCTTCAATTTTTGGCAAATCCAGTCACTAGCCATGTCCAGAGCGCCGAGCAGCACAACCAAGATGTGAACTCTTTGGGATTAATCTCTTCAAGGAAAACTGACGAAGCCATCGGAATCCTGAAGCTCATGTCTTCCACATTTTTGATAGGACTCTGCCAAGCTATCGACTTGAGGCACTTGGAGGAAAATCTGAAGAACGTTGTCAAGAATACTGTATGCCAAGTGGCAAAGAGGACTCTGACAACCGGTGCTAACGGAGAACTTCACCCATCCAGATTCTGCGAGAAGGATTTGCTCCAAGTGGTAGATCGGGAACACGTCTTTGCCTATATTGATGACCCCTGCAGTGCTACCTACCCATTGATGCAAAAGCTGAGGCAAGTACTCGTTAATCATGCACTGTCCAATGGCGAAAATGAGAAGAATGTAAACGCTTCTATCTTCCAAAAGATCGGAGCCTTCGAAGAAGAATTGAAGGCGCTCTTGCCAAAAGAGGTAGAGAATGCGAGGGTTGCGGTTGAGAGTGGGAATCCAGCAATTACGAACCGAATTAAGGAGTGCAGGTCGTATCCACTGTACAGGTTTGTAAGGGAGGAGCTGGGAACTGGATTGCTGACTGGGGAAAAGGAAAGGTCTGCTGGAGAGGATTTTGACAAGGTATTTACTGCGCTGTGTCAGGGCAAGATTATTGATCCAATGTTGGATTGCCTTGCAGATTGGAATGGCGCTCCTATTCCAATCTGTTAGTGCGTTTTATCAATGTCTGTACCATGCCCTTATGGCTTTATGTGCTACTGATGTTTGACCACTAAGAAATAATTTTCAATAAAAAGACAGTTTCGTTCTACCAAAGGGCAGTGATATTCCCATCAACCTTGATCAAAGCTAAAAAAATAAAAAAAGACAAAAAAATTTTTACTCATTTTCTCAAAAAAAAAAGCTTTTGTTTTTCTCTAATAAAAAAACTATTGCACTTCCTTTGTATCACAACTTACACAAGAAAATTGAAATCTACATGGTATTCCTTTTTAACAAATCAATTTTCAGATAATTTTGAGTGGACTTATCCATTTTTCAAGGTTTTTTTGTCTATTAAAAATTAACTTTGAAAGTTATCCAGACATCTTAACCTTATATCACAATTACATAAAACTGTAATTAAACCTTACACATATTACTCTTTAACAAAATTGATTTTAAGTGGGCAAAAGAGGTTGAGAAGAGTTTTTAATCAAAGGTGAAGCTTTAAGATGATAGTTTACTAATTTTGAGTTTTCTCAATTCCTTTTTCGGTTAATTGCTTTGAATTAACCCGAAAGACGAAGAGTCCAATCCTAAAAATTGACATCTTAACCTCGAACTTATATCGGTATTTTGTTAGTTGGTTAACTTTTGGTGAATTACATAACTGTAACTGTAATTAAACCTTATAATTTTAGCACATATTACTCATTTAACAAAATACACAAGGAAAGGTGATTTTAAGTGGGCAAAAGAGGTTGAGAAGAGTTTTTAACCCTCAAAGGTGAAGCTTTAAGATGGGCTGTGCATAGTTTACCGAATGTTGAAAGATTTATATTTTATTTTATTTTTTAAAATGGGCTCGTGCTTAGTTTACCGGATGTTAAATTGGGCTTGTGTGAGAACAAAACAATATGAAAGTGCATCCATATTTCGAATATGAATCGTTTGAGAAAATCTATCTTGTCCATTACCTGCCAGTCTTAGTGCTTAAGCACAGTGCAGTTGGAGGATCAAGTAAAAAGAGCAAATCTATTGTTGATCTTAATTAATTAATTATTACTATACTATACTATACTATATATCAGGCCGCGTATATCCGCTTGAATATTTAACGAAGATGGTGCAGCAAATAGTCAACTGGTGTAACCGCTAGAAACTCCACTCGGCCACATATTTAAAGCTTCCAGAGCTCCCTGCTCACAAACCAGGAAGCCTCACTTCCCAAGCGTTTTCATACCTCTCTCTCTCTCTCTCTCCTCTCTCTCTGCAAGTCCATTGTATAGTCACTTAGACGAGGTGAAGCGCAAGGTGGCAGCGTACAAAAATCCCGTGGTCCGGCTCTGCGGCTAGACCTTGACGACTCACGAGTACGATGTTGCCATCCAGATCTAATTGGGGGAGGTCTTATGAGGAAGTTTATTGGACCAAACTTTTCGTTTTTTTCTGAGCACCACGTCGACCTTGAAACATGTATTCCATTATTTTCCGAGAGAACTTGCATAAACTGTTTAAAAAAGAAGAAAGAAAAAAAAGGAGATAAGCCTGCACACATTAAGCCAATTACTCTGACCAAAGTTGTCCAATTAGGAGAACTTCACCCGTCCAGATTCTGTGACAGGATTTGCTCAAAGTGGTTCATGACTGGGAATACGTCTTCGCCTATATTGATGACCCCCTCCCCCATTGATGCGGAAGCTGAGGCAAATACTCCTTGATCATGCATTGATCAACATCAGCAATCAGAAGAATGCAAACCCTTCTATCCTCCACAAGATTGGAGCTTTTGAGGAAGAAATGAAGGCACTCTTGCGAAAATAGGTGGAGAGTATAAAGGTTGGCAGTCGAGTGGGCCCAATTCTCCTTTATTAAGAAAATCATAAATGTGTAATATTTAATTGAAATTAGAATGAAGTGCAAAACTACAACTTTAACTCAAGATCTAGATTCTGATATTATATACAATTTATCATTTATTCTACAAATTTAATGATAGAAATAAATAGATTTTATTATTTAAATTATATTTTCTAAAAAAAAACACTTCTATTGTTTTTTTTTTTTAAGTTGAACTCCTACTTATGTTTGATATGATTCCACACTCTATGAAAAATATTGAACCAAGCAGAACCAGAAAAGCATAATAAAATAGAAAAGAAAGAGACAAAAAAATTGAAATAAAATCTATTAGAATAAAATAAATATAAAAATATAAGGAAAAAAAAAAAGACAAAACAACATATTAGGAAAAAACCATGAAAGACATTTACAAACGAACAAGTACAATTACAATAAATCATAAAATATTTAAACACAAGTAATAAAAAATTTTAAATACAGCATTAAAAGCACCAGCCCTAAATTCCAGGAGGAGCGTGGCGGTGGGTGTTTGCGACCCACCCTCCTCCTGCAGGAGGGTGGATCCTATAGGCGAGAGGATTTTCCAAAATTTATTTCAATTTTTATTTCTCTTTTTCTCCTTTGTAAAGTAGGAGGTTTATGCTTTTTTTTTTTTAAAAAAAAAAAAGTTTTCCTTTTGTTTTTTTATTACTTATTATTGGTTATGGTAGAGCCATACTTTATTTTATTTATTTGGTTGTGTCTTTTCTTTTATACTTAATTTTGGCTCTTTCAGGATTTGTTTCAATTTTATGTATTCTTTTTAAAAGAAAGTTCTCTATTATTTTTATTAATCTTCTTTTTCGTCTCTTTCTTGTGTAATTTCGAGTTATTTATTTAATTTTTTATATTTTTCAAGGAGTGGAGTGCCACACCTTCTTTTAGAATTATTTTTTTTTTCCATTTTCGGTATACTTTTTACAGGCTTAGAAAAAAAAATTACTTTTTACAGTGTAAACTAAAATCAAATGACGTGTCTTTATTGGAGGAACACTCGTAGAAAAGAATTTATCCTAAAGAGTTTGGATGGGCTTAAAAAAAAAAAAAAAAAATTATTCTCTTCTTGCATAAACGACCTACCGTAGGTGCTAAGTGACTGTCTGAGAGAACACTATTTGGCACGCGAGAAGGAGAATGGGAGAAAAAGGCGAAGGAAAGAGATAAAAAAAGACTCGGAGTGCACTTACACAGGGAAGTGGCGCTTTGTGATTGGTTGACGCAGCTCGGCCCAGGAGCCTTCTGCGTCTCGGTCGAGTCCTATATCCTACTACTTTCCATTCTTTTTTGAGGTTTTGTCGTATCTCTCTCTCTCTGTCTTCGCCGTGATTCAATGATCATGGCTTCCCAGCTCCTTCGACGTTTCCTCGGAAGCCGCTCGAACCAGATCCTCTCCTCCGCCAAAAGCCATAGCGTTGAAGCACCGTCCGTATCCAGGGCCTTCTCCACCGACTCCACGCCGATCACAGCCACTCTCTTCCCTGGCGACGGTATCGGTCCCGAGATCGCGGAATCCGTTAAACAGGTCCTTCTCTCCCTTCCTCTAGTATGCTTGCTCGGTTCCTAATGGATTAACTTTCCGCGTTCTTCATGAACGTCAACGGGGTTATGGTTTTGAACTTGAATTTAGCTACTTTTAGGGGAAATGTCTCATCGGGAATACTTCTACACCAGCAAATGGAGTATTAGGATTTCTTTAACCTTCATATGGGGCTAATTTTAACTACGGATCATTGTCTTTTATAGTTGACTCGGTTTATGGTGTTTTTACGTGCTTTAGTTTCCATATTACTTGTTTCTAAGTGGATCCGTTTTATAGGAGTACTGCCTGGACCTAAGAATTGGCAAATTTTCAGTTCGTTTGTTTGTATTCAATCTTCAATGCCAGTGTTGTTGAGGGGATTTAACTCAAATTCTCTCATTGTTGTTGTTTTACTTCGGTGAAATACACGGCGTGCACCAATAGAGTGAGTGCCTATTTTGAAGTATCTACTTGAGAAAAACGTCCATAAAATTGCTGTAGGATCAACTCCAATCAATAGGTGTCTGCTATATCAGTCATTTTCAGCCAATTCAGAAGTTTAGTAATTTGCTGACTGTCGTAATTTGTATTGATTCAAGGCGTTTCCAAGACAAGATAAGGAAATTAATTGGTTTGACAGCAAACATCGTGGCGATTAATGAATGTGGCTGTGAGCCATTTGCCCTCGGAGTAGAGCTTGAGGATATAAACCTTATCTCCTATTGCTAATGGGCGTATTCTGCACACCTTTATAAGTGCATTAAATTTCTTGGCATTTTCAAGATCGTTCAATTGTTTTAGCCAGTTTCTTCTTATTACTTTATATTCTATTTTTCTCACACATTGAATGCTTTGTACTTCTAATGGATTGCTACTATATCCCAAACCTGAAGAGGTCATATTAGATAAAAGTCTATTCTGATTGCTGGTTTTAGAATGTCCTAATCTGCATGATTTCAAAAATACTATGGATTGCTTGCATTCGAATGTTCAAATCTCTGTGATCATGTATAAATTTAATGATGGTACCTTTCTTACCTTGCCCATGTAATCATGTTCTAACAAATTTCATCATTCAAACTTCCGTAGATATTTAAAGCAGCTGATGTTCCCATTGAATGGGAAGAACACTATGTTGGAGACCAAATAGATCCTAGAACACAGAGTTTCCTAACGTGGGAAAGTTTAGAATCTGTAAGGCGAAATGGGGTAGGCTTGAAAGGACCAATGGCAACACCTATTGGAAAAGGTCATCGTTCCCTGAATCTTACTCTGAGGAAAGAACTTAATTTATATGCCAATGTTCGGCCTTGCCACAGCCTTCCTGGCTATAAAACTCGGTATGATGATGTAAATCTCATCACTATCCGTGAAAACACCGAAGGGGAATACAGTGGACTTGAACATCAAGTAAGTGTATTAATATGATATAAGCCCATGAATTGTCCAATATTAAATGTCCATGAATCTGAAATAGATCCCTGTTTTTGATGCTAGGTGGTCAGAGGTGTAGTTGAAAGCCTCAAGATCATTACTCGACAGGCCAGTTTGCGGGTGGCTGAATATGCTTTTCACTATGCCAAGAGCCATGGAAGGGAGAGAGTTTCTGCAATACACAAAGCCAACATTATGCAGAAAACTGATGGTCTTTTCCTAAAGGTCTGCACTGGTAGATGCTTAAATTAGAGATTTTGATTGTTGAACCGAGTTATTTCATGTTAACTTCAGTTCTCTTCACTTTCAGTGTTGTCGTGAGGTTGCAGAGAAGTACCCTGAAATCAATTACGAGGAAGTTGTCATTGATAATTGCTGTATGATGGTATGGATATAGTTCCCTCAATGAATGTTGTTGAATTTTTGCTATGTGATACTTATTTCCTTTCCTCCTGGAACTTCCTTTCTTAGAAGATAAAATCATTTTAATCCATGCTGTGAAACTGCATATGCTCATAATTTCTTATGGAAGGGTTTTCACTGATATTTCGTTTCATCCTTACACAGCTTGTGAAGAATCCAGCACTTTTTGACGTATTGGTCATGCCTAACCTATATGGTGACATTATCAGTGACCTTTGTGCTGGATTGGTTGGAGGATTAGGCTTAACACCAAGGTTTGTGCATACCTATAGACATCACCAACGATGTATAAATAGATCACCTGACACTGTGACTTGACTTTCAGCTGCAATATTGGTGAGGGAGGGATTGCGCTTGCTGAAGCTGTGCATGGTTCTGCACCCGATATTGCTGGAAAGGTTAGCTGTCAAAGTGAACTTCCGATTTCAAATTTATATCTTCCCCAACTCCTTGGGATGAGCCGCACATATCCATTTATATGCCTGCTTGTTTTTACTATTCTGCTAGATCTTCCCCTTTCTCCATACCTGTTAATGTTTATTTTGGTTGTAGGCCATGGTTAGAGAACTAGCATGAATATTTATCGCTTGACAGTGCCATTCCAAAGAAGGATTCTTTCCCCAAAGGATAGAATCCTTTGGGTAAGCCTTTGGAAACACATTAGTAAAGGCTGGGATTCTTTTTCTGAGCATATTAGGTTTGTGTTGGGAGATGGTCAGCATCTCAGTTTTTGGCATGACAATTGGTGTGGTGGGAGAGTTTTGGGTAGCTCCTTCCCCTTAGTCTTCTCTTTGTCCTGTTGTAAGAATGCAATGGTGGTGGATTGTATGGAACTCGGTCCTAGTTCTTTAGTATGGAATATTCAGTTCTCCAGAGCTGCTAATGATTGGGAAATGGAGGAGTTTGCTGCCTTTTACTCTATTCTATATGAGCAGAGGGTGCGTAGAGGTAAGCTGATGTGATGTTTTGGATGGGTTCTAAGGGTGGTGTTTTTTCAGTTAAATCATTCTATGGGTTCCTTTCCAATGGTGCTACTTCTGAGCCTTTCCCACGGCGTGGGGTGTGGAAGGTCAAGGTGTTAGGGACCCCGGTCTAGGCCGCCACAACAACGCCAACTCCTGCCAAGTGATTCGAACGCGATCACGCCAATCGATCCTCCTAAACCGTTCTTAGCAACACACGAGCTGAAATATAGGATCTAACAACACAAATGGAGAACACTCGAGATATTATTACGAAAAACGTGGTTAAGGGTTAATTAGCCCAAGAACGGGTACCCAAACTAGGTTATTAGCCTAGAATGAATCCTAAGCGACAAGGTTATTAGCCCTGACACCGACTTAGCATATACGTGCCTATGCTCGGCCAAAACACTCCCGAAAGCACTCAGGCTCTCCAAGACTCGACTATTCTTGATATCCCCTCACTAATGCACCTAAGGGTGTTTATATAGACATCCTTAGGTGCTTACAAACCCTAATGGAATCAAATCAAATCTAAATCAAATCACCGATCTTTAGGAATTAATCTCGTCGATCAAGTAGATTTGATATAACATGCCTAATAAACCGAACTAAAAAAGGAAAGATAATATTCTAGACTTTCGGAGAACGTCCGAATCTAGAAGATATGATTCATCGTATCGCTTCAAGGAAGGAAACCAATCGCAGAAGATATTTCCATAAAAAACGTGGTCATGCTGCCGCTACGCTCCGAGTTGGTCTTGAGCTGGTCCTAATCTGTCTGCGACTGGCTGGTTGGCATGCCGGCATAAGTATCGCTGGGCTCCTGGTCGGTCAGCACGCCTGGGATGTCTTGGTCGGTCGGCATGCTTTGGCTTCCTTGGTCAGTCAAACTTCCTGGCCAGCCCTGATCGATCAACCGGCTTCGGCTGCCCTGGTCAGTCGGCCTGTCCCTGATCGGTCGGCAATGTTTCTGTTTCGGCCGTGCGCGCTCGGGGCGTGTTAGGAGTGCACTGGTAGGTCACTGGCGCCGCCTCTTGCCCCTCATCTTCCCACTCGTGGTAGTCCAGGCCGTGGTCTTCACTGGGGATCTTGTCACAAGGTCCTTATGCGCGTGTCTTTCTTTGTTTGGGAGGCTTCTCATGGTAGGATTATGACTACTGATAATCTCAGAAGAAGGAGACTTTATGTCATAGAGTGGTGTTACATGTGTAAGGGTGATGGAGAATCTGTTAATCATTTGTTATTGCATTGTCCGGTGCTAGAGGCCTCTGGATGCATGTCCTTGGTTTGTTTAATGTTCATTGGATAATGCCTTGAAAGGGTGGTGGATGTCCTTTTTTGTTGGGGACAAAAGTTTGTGGATCCTTCAGCCAAGGCAATTTAGAGGATGATATCTGCGTGTATTTGGTGGTGTCTTTGGAGGAAGCAGAATTGTCAGTGTTTTGAGGATTTGACTAGGTCTCTAGGGAGTTTGTAGGGAGAAGTGTTCCATTCTCTTTTCTGTTGGGCTAATGCTTTGTTGGGGGGTCGTTTTCTTGACTATTTTGATTTCCTTAGTTTTTTCATTTGTATGCTCTGAGTGATTTTGGTACAGGCTTTGTACTGATTTCACCACTTTCTCTGTTTCTTTCTAATAAAATTGTACTTACTTATCAAAAAAATAAAAAGATTTTGTTTGAGAAAATATAACATGAAAAGGCTTCTAAAGAAATCAAAAAGTGGGGGTGGCATATTCAGATTTGATGATCATTCTGAAATAAACTCTGATGGGTATTTTCTTGGTTGTCTTGGACAGTTTGTTGTAGGGAGTTATCCATAAGGGAAATCACTGGGAAGCTATTGTCATGAGATAGTTGTCATTTTAAGACCATCGGGGAAGTGTGATACTAGTCTGCTTTAGGTGTTGCATTATTAGGTTGTTTTTTAGACAAGCTCTGTAATCGAGCTTTTTACCAGGGTTCCTGTTCTTATCAAAATGTACACAGGTGCATTGTCAACAGTCAATAACTAAAGGGGTAAAGAAAGTGTTTTTCTTGGAGGACTATATACTATTACTGTTACTGCAACTTGCTGTTATGCTTAATTGCTTACTTTTGGTTCCCTTCTCTTCTTCTTCCTCCTCCTCCCTCTAAAATGTTCCTTGTGCTTCTTCTTCTTCTTTCTCTCTGTTTCTTTTAAGTATTCTTCCTATGAAACAAAAGGTATACAACTTAGTCATATTTGTGGTGGTTGAATTTATACAGAACATGGCAAATCCAACTGCTTTGCTGCTGAGTGGTGTCACGATGCTTCGCCATTTGAACCTCCATGACAAAGCTGATCGGATCCAGAATGCTATTATCAACACGATTTCAGAGGGCAAGTACCGAACCGCTGACCTGGGTGGCAATTCATCTACGACTGATTTTACAAAGGCAATTTGTGATCATCTTTGAGGAGCGTTCCAAAATGGAACTAGTTTTGCATTGAGTTGACGACCAATTACTTGTTGTGACGTTTCTAATGGAGCCATATTCAGAACTCTGCTCTAGATCTTTTTTGAGGGGAATAAGACCACGTCAACTTGATGCTTTTGAGAATTTCATCTCGGTTACAAAATTGCAAAAATAGTCTTTATGTTACCTATATACTCTGCCTTGGAGAGGTTGAAGAGCGTTCATGGACAGATGAATATGGCATGGCCCATATATAAACCAGTATAGCTGTTACGTTGCAGAGTAGACAGCTCTTTTTTATTTCTTGTGCTGTTCTCCCTGTGGTTTTGGTATTCTTTGTCAATACAAAAAGAAATAAAAGCATCGTGGAGTGCTGTAACCCTTTCTGCATTGCCTGTCTTTTTGGACTTGGATAAGCTCTTCTCTGATGTATGAGGCAGATGATTTTGTTAGTTCTTGCAGAGTTACAATTTAGTCCCCGCTGTTGCATGTCATAGCATTATATCAGAGAAAGTGATTGTGGAAAACTTTATTTATCATTTCGTTCGTTGACCGGGAAAGCAGAACGAAAAACATGCTCGCAGATGCTTCCTGTGACATTCTATAGCGGGAGCGGTCTCGCATCCCCGTTACCAGGTTGGTTCTTTTTACTCACGTATCTTTCGCCCCGATGAACAGAATGCGAGCCTCGTCACGAGGTAGTGTTGGACCTTATGGGGGCTGTTACCCAATGAACACTATACATTTCCAAGGTCACCGTCAGTTCATGTTAGCCAAGACAAAATTAATTGAACATTTGCAGATAATTGTGTTTCCCCAAAGCATGCCAAAGAGTGTGATGTTTGATACGGATTTTTGCGCTTTACCTATGTATGAATGTGAAGAAAATGCCAGGATTTTTCGATCTCCACCTGTATAATTAGATCACTGAATCGATTAAAAACAAATGAGCGTGTAGGATTGGATTACCAAACTATGGCAAAATAAGGTCACACTCAAGAAATTTCTATTGATTAAAATAAGAGAATAATAATCCAGTGTTTCCAAAAAGGTTATACTTTTTTTTTATAACCTTTTTTTTTAAAAACAGAAAGGTTATACTTCAAGTGTTCAAAACATCGTCTGCGTCCTTCAGTAATTTCTTTGACGTCAAATCCGCTGTTGCTAGAAAATGGGCCACCGGCAAGTTTGCAGCAATTTCTAGCTCATTGGTTCCTGCTATACATTCGGTGTTGTGGAGCCGGCACAACCGATGTTGCTAGTGAATTAGTGATGGTAGAGAACAATAGATTACTGGGTGAATGCGGACTCAGCGTCCCACTGGACGTGGTTGAAAGTTTGCTGTTTGCAACATGGACGAGGAATTCAGGGCTCGAAGGTGTGGGGGCAGGGGCACGTAGCTCATGGCCATTTTGAAGGTTATATGTGAACGGGAACATGGGGCAAGGACAGTGTGTAGCAAGAGTGGTAGAGAAAACTGCTGATGAACTGTTGACCACTGCTGGTAGGGCTACTGGCGGGATATTCATTGGAGGGCTTGACCGACATAGTTCAAGTGCTGAGGCAGTCATTTGAGCAGGTTGCTGACTTTGTAGCTGAAACCTCCGAGCTGTGAAACTCGACAATGCTGCTGCAAGATAGAAAAATGTCAAAGCTATATCGCACTGAGAGCAATAGAGTTTTCCATATTCTAGAGCACATGCAGAGAGAGATGCAAGCCCATTATGCATGTACATCCATGCGCGTGCAGATGTTTGGAACTGCCTAAGCTTTGTATTGGTGCATATTTATTCAAGCTTCCAATTACTAGAAAGCTGTGCCAGTACATCTGGTCCCCATGTGAACAACTTGATAGCAAAATTTCACCCATGCCTTCAATTAACAGAAGCATAAATCGTGATTTGATGTAAGATCTTGAATTTAAACTTCAAGCAAAACAAATAAAAAACATATAAGATGAAGAAAAACAGAATTAACAGAATAAAATCCATCCATAATATGTAAGTGCACTTAGTGACAGACGAGAATTTATCAAGACTATTAGCATGATACCACAATATGAGCGGTCACTAACAAGGGAGACTACAGTATGGACTGCTTGTCAAAAAATGATAGCCTTGGCTTTACATGACAAAAGTTTTCCTCAGTCCAAGTATGGATCTGCTTGACTGACATTTTTTAACCAAAAAAAGTTAACTTCCAAATTTTTTAGGTTCTCCCAAATTCATCGAGCTCCAAATTCTTGGAGAAACTTCAGACACTCGGTCAGTGAATTTTCCTAGTGTTGGGTTCTGCCACGTTAGTAGTGACAATTTTAATCCCCCAAAAAACATACATGACAGAGATTTTGCCCCTTGGCTCCATCCATTGGTCTTTTTTATTCTAAGCTCATCTATATGTTCATTGAGTTGGAAGACAATATATAAAATCTAATGCTAGAAGCTAACCCAGTAATATCAATTCTGCAAAGAGCTGCAAAATGTATAATGACCCAGTTCAGATGAAGCCTGAAACAAATTTTAGGGGGGCCAAAATTCTTTTCCTTAAAGGGGTGGAATGGATTTTTTTTTTTTGGGGGTGGGGGGGGGCGACACATAGAAAAGTACCAAAACCACATTGTAGCTTTTTTTCAGAGCTTGATGGAGGACTGAAGCAGCCTGGGGGGCCCCTCCTCACCCACGCGCCTCGTCCCTTCGCAGTACTATGGTTACCTTGACTTTTCAGAAGAAATAGATGGGACGAACAGTAGTACTAGAAAAAAGTACAATCATACATTAGAAAAGAGAGATAAATATTGTTTTGAACTCTGTGTTTAGTTACTTCTATACCTTGTTCTATGCAGGGTGAGACAGTTTCCCCATGAGTCGTAAGTGTCACAACATCTGCCAATAACTTATTTCGATGAACTTTGTCATGCAATTCCTCAAGATCCCTCTGCTTTTGCATTAATGCTGTCTCAGCATCCTGAAGTAACAACTCATACTTTTTACATATCTCTTCAATTTCTTTATCACATTTGGATCTCAGCTGCAAAAGCTATTCAAAATGAACAACAACATTCAATTAAACAAGGAATATTCAAGGCTAAAAATCATCGAAAGGAATCAAGAAATCAAAAGATTATTCTCTCAAAGGCGTGTTGGACGCACCATATCCTGATGCATCTGTAAGGCTTGCTCCTTATACTTTTGTATTCTTTCCATTTCAATTTGAAGTGGATCTAAGCGAATAAGCTGGGGCATCTCAGGTAGTGCGGCAACAGCTTGTGGATGATAATTTGTGGGTCCTGGAACAGTAGTGCAATTGGTATCTGCAACATCTTCACTTCTAGTCACATGCATATCTATGGATGACTGCAGTGGCAGTACGACAGGATGCACAAGGTTAGGTAGTTCCACTAGGTCATCTAAATATTGCTGCCTCGGAGTTAAAGCTTCTTGACAGTAGGCATCTGTTCCACAGCTCTGATGCTGTTGTATACAAATTGATACCGGTATGCTGGCTGAACTGTGTTCAGTGAGGATGCACTTGTAGATATCTGCAGCTGCGAAACAACAGATGGGGACTAAATGATCAAGACTAGAATGGGAAGGCAGAATGGTAATGCCCAGCCTGTTGTACGGCTGGGATTAAAAATGTGTTGAAAGAATGATGCAGGTTACCGCATCAACTCTTTGTTTTGACTTAAGTGCAATATGTTTAAGGGACCAACTGATTATTAAAAAAAGTCAAAACAGCATCTCCCTAGTCTCAACCTAAATTGCAAACACCTAGACTTTGACATCAACATTGTAATATTGGTGCCCCGATCGTTGCTATGGAACCAAAAAGAAAAAATCAATCTCTGGCATGGTCAACTGATTCCAACTCCAGTCTACCAACACCAAAACACTTGACAGTTGAACCCAGGCACATGGATGGCAAGTGAGCATTTCTCCAGATATCAGTTCTTCAAACTACAATAAACCTTGTATTTTTGTTTTCCAGGGCAAGTACCTTGTGTTGATAGCAGAAACGTCCATCCCAGCAGGAGTAATCTCACAATGTGGCAGGATTCTATTGGCTTCCTCTAGTGACCAAATTTATTTTGGAAGTTAACATCACTAAGTCAATAATCCTTGCCATACGGAGACATTGAGTATTTTTTAGCTTGATCACAGGGATTGCCTTTGTTCTTGTATAGTAGACCGTCACGAGTAACACAAAAGCTTCTCAGAATGGAAAGGCAGATTTAAGGTTTTTCTTCCATTATTTGCAACTAGTGTTCTTTCATGATTAATTTATCATACAGATTATAAGTTGGCTATAGCCTGAAAATATTTTGAAAGTGTAAGTCAAAGCGCCCAAGAGAAACTACATGAATAAGGATTACTTTGGCTGGGACAAGCAAATGAATTTACAGAGACATACCTGGTGTGATGCTGATGAATAACCGGTGGCTGGGAAAATGTCTGTTTGAATCAAGGTTTGAGTGAGTCCCATGAAAATCCAAAGCAGGTGACTCTCCACAAGTAGCAGTGACTACTACATCATGCTGCCTGACCTGAGAAAGAGCTGTGCTGTCTAACGTCACGGCTTCTTTTGCAATACATGCTCCATTTAGCTGCATAGCATGAGGTAACATTTTTAGGGGCTCCTCACCCATAACCGCATCACTTAGGTGTTGGGGACCTTCAGAAGATCTTCCTACTGATTGTGTGGTCTGTACGTTTTGAACAGGACTCTCCAATTCTGAAGGACCAAACAAAGGAGCACCATTTCTTTGACTATCACTAGAAACTGTCTTTATTGTGCTTCCCAACACAAGTAGTTTTTGCTCTTTCTAAGGCGATCACACCCATTCCACTATTCTCTGTATCACGCTCAGAAGAAATAGTTTCCATTTCCATGGGCACACTACAAGATCTTTTCTCAATATGAAAAATTTGAGAATTTTCAAATGGAAAACTTGACAGAGTTCCACCATGATTCCGGTTTTGATAAGAAGGCATAACCCTAGGAATAGCATTTTGCGAACTATCATCAGTTTCAGCAATATGATAAGGTTGCATTTCACCCACAAACTCCAAGTCGCTCAACGGGAGGTTGCCTGATATTGCTATTGGGTCCCCAGATTGTGATGTTTTTAAAGAGAGTATTACATCAGCATTTATTTGTTCCTCTTCCCTACTTGAAGCCGGCTGTGAAGCCTCGAGTTTTTTCCAGTGCATTTCCATTTGATGATAGTGTTCATCCCTCTTTTCTTTGATGTTATGATCTAGCATCCTAAGCTTATCTAATCTCACTGCAATGTCACTGTGCTCTTTGCGAATAAGGGACGACTCTAACCTGTATTCTTCCAGCAACTTCGTCTCTTCAGCCATCATAACTTCCATTTCTTGGTTTCGTGTAAGTTTTTCCATTCTTCTATCACTAGTATCAGGAATCTGTTCGACTCTAGTGGAGCTATCATTCTTCTGCACTCTTCTACTGTCAGGTGCCTGTTCCACTATGCCAGGTTTGAACGGATCTGAAAAAAGACGACTCTGAAAGTTCCTTCGTATGTCACCTTCTACCACTCCTTGCTGGTTAGATGAAGTAAATTTTGCTGCTGTTGGACAATGTGATTCCTTGACACTCTCTATATTCTCTAAACGGTGTGCAAAACGCTTTGTAATCTTCTGCAATTTGGAGTAGATATTCTCAGCCTCTTCTTCCTCACATTCATAATCCAAGAGCTGTTTTGCAAGTGCAATCGATTCCTTGTGATCAATACTGTGTTTCAACAAAGACGCTGCAATCCAACACTGAGAGAAACATGTTCATCACTAACAATAGCGTCACGCACGCACGAGCGCATAAGCGCACACAAAATATATTCATCACCATTCCGTGTCAAGAACCCAAACAAAACTGGCATGAACGCACACTAGCTCAAATATAACACAATGCTGTATCATTGATAGTTCATAGATAATATTAAGCAAAATAGGGATAAAACACAAAGAGACTGGTTTATACAAGCTGAAGAATAGAGATGCTGAAAACTTTTCAAAAGAGAATGGAGCTAATGTGCTAGTAAGAATAGAATGGGAAATATGGCCTTTTTACATCTGAGAACTAGTCTAAAGTGTGCATCTGGAGAACTGAAACTTTATAAAGGGTGTTTAATGGAGTGAAGAGTACCTAGACTTGATGTCCTCATACATGCATTTGAATCTTTGCTTAAGTTTGGTTGCAAATGATGCGGGATTTCTCAAGACAATATACGGCTAAGGCTTCAGGTAGCCCTAATTTAGGGTTATATTTGAACTGGTAGTTGTTTCCTCAAATTAATGGCTTAAAAATCAAATTAAACTCCTCAATTGGAAGTCTAATTCTCTTAGCACTAGAGGGTGGTTATTTCGCTAATTGTGCTTATGAAGCCAGGTTTAACTTTGCCATACACAAGTTTAGTTGTGTTACTGCTGTGTCCAAATTGAGTGTGATTCGCACATTGTGGTTAATTGGGGTCGTAATCATAATTGCACGTTTTGGAGATTGGGCGATGAATGGGAGCTTCTTTTGGAATTCCTATTAGGTATTCTTTACTCTATCAACCATATTTTTAGAAAGCAAATCAGACTACAGATTTATTAGCGAAGTTCAAAGCAAATAGTAGTCAATGTAGCTACTCCAACTTAGAGGGGTTACCACAGGAGTTATGAGAGATTTTACACATAGATCGTCTTGGAATATCTAGTTTGTGACAAATGTAATTAGTTTGTTTTAGTTTGGTGTTGTTGTTGTCTTTGGTTGTTCTGTTTGGTGTATGTTTTGTCTTCGGATTTTTTTTGAGTCTGTTGGTTGATTCTTCTTTTTTTTTTTTGTTGGCCTGTTTTGTAACTACAGTATTTCTTCGCCATAAGTGAGGGTATTAAATTATTTCAAATGAACCGTTCACTTTTCTATTAAAAAAAAAAGTGTCCACTGTTTAGTCTCAATTTGAACTCGTGTAAGGTATTCAAGGAGTACTTGAATTGTTGTTTCTAGAGGGATACGCAGACAGTCAACGAAATTTTGGGGAAATAAACATTTATTGCATGAAAGCATCTCTTTGGTTAAACAGTATTTGAAACCCTGTTCATGGAACTTTACTCACATCTGCAAAATCATATTTTCCTTTAACTTTTTTTATATAAATGCATTAGAAAATGTATGCGTTGTCTTAGAAACAATGGAACTGCTGCACCAAGCAAAAGACTAGAAAAAGCAGCTAACTCAGTCATGCATCCTCTACTTGGTTGGCAGAGCCCGCTCTTGCAACTGGGTCATTGCCATATGGGTTTTTTATGTCACCTTGTCCAAAAAAAAATAATAGTATCTCTCACCTGAACTGGTGTCTGACTTTTTCCAAGTAAAGGGCGAGTGCCAAAACAGGTCAATTAAATTCTCCATGGAGATAAAGATGGGCACAAGAAAGCAAAAGTAGAATGGGCAGTTCATTTATATAATTTTATTTTGAATGACACTATTTCGGAAACTTAATAGAAAATTCTATCGATCGAACTCATCTTTTAAATGTTCAAGCTTTATGAAATTCATCTATAACTTAGAGAGAAAAGTTACTTTGAGCCCTCTAATTACCAATACAATTTCAAATAGGGGTCTAAACTACCAATCTTGACACATTGAGCCCTTACTAAATTTCAAATTTGCGCCCTACAAAACTCATGCTACGTGTTGTGGCACAGCGCAATTTGATTAATTGTGGTTGGGGCTCAATGTGTCAATTGGTAGTTTAGACATTTGAAATTGTATTGGTAGTTAGAGGGCTCAAAGTAACTTTTCTCTCTAAGTTATAGATGAATTTCATAAAGCTTGAACATTTAAAAGATGAGTTCGATCGATAGAATTTTCTATTAAGTTTCCGAAATAGTGTCATTCAAAATAAAATTATATAAATGAACTGCCCATTCTACTTTTGCTTTCTTGTGCCCATCTTTATCTCCATGGAGAATTTAATTGACCTGTTTTGGCACTCGCCCTTTACTTGGAAAAAGTCAGACACCAGTTCAGGTGAGAGATACTATTATTTTTTTTTGGACAAGGTGACATAAAAAACCCATATGGCAATGACCCAGTTGCAAGAGCAATTTTGTAACCTCATTTCAAAGTAGGGAAAGAGTCACTTGGTAGTTAGAGGGCTCAAAACTTTGGTAACTTGTTTTTTCCTTGTGGCTGGTTTCATGTTGTGAGTTTGTCATATTGCCTCACATGTGTCACATGAAATGCTCACTGTGAAAGTACCTATGGTATTTGATGTATGGTGTAAGCCTATTAATGTATGTTTTGGTATGAGCCTGTGCCACTCACCTTGTGGCTTAGGATGAATCTGTTGTTTTAGATTTCGGGGGATACTTCCAATAGCTTAGAGCATTATCATGGAGTTCATGAAATGGTTTTTCAAGTTCAAGTTTTTTGAGTTGGCTCACTCATATTTTAATTCTGTGATTTCTCATAGCTAGACGGTGACCCCTCGAGTTTAGCTTTGTTGCTTTTGGCTACCTAACATGATGATGAGAATACTATATTGGGAGATGTTCCTTGTGACTTTTGTTGTCTGCGTAGATTAATTCTCAATGATTTTTGTTTGAGGGTTTGGCTTCTATATCTGGTTCTAACTCATGTGGAGCTGTATGATTTGGTAAATTGTGATCCTTGCAAACATTTAGGGGTTATGACTTGTTTTTAAAGGACTACAAAGTGAACTGTATACATTCTGTGGATTGTTCAATTGATCATAACAAGTCCAATGGGCCGCTTTGAAAAGGAAGCATCATATTGAGAAAGGAAAAGAAAAAGACTTCAGAAACAAAACACCAGGTTTCTGGGATGTATGACAATCATTTAGGATTCACTTTCTGAAGAACCATTTTAAGAACCGTAGAATGACAACCACAATCAAATAATAATGACGAAACGAAAGGAAATCCAGTCCTGCAACAATTTTCCTTTTCATCTCAATTATATCAGGATTTTACACGTTTTAACTATGTAAAGCATGCGAACAGCTAAATGGTGGAATGTAGAATCAGATCAAGGTGGCTTCTAACCAGAGATATTTGAAAAGCCTCCAAGGTAGAAATTGCTGCCCCACTAACAGTGAACTCTCCCCTTGCATGCTCAAGAAAGCTTACAGCAGCATGCTTGACATTCTCCTGAATATAAAGTCAAAGCATGTGATCAGATAGCTTAAATGTATCACATGCATCAATGCATACGAATCTTCTAAGAAAATAAATAGATTGCAATTGCTTAATGAACTTTTCAGTCTAAAAGTTGCCATCTAAAGACAGAGTGAGAATTGATGAATGCTTCAAAACACACCAAACAATTGAGGAAAAATTCAGGCACTTCAGAAAGTGATGACTTAAAATACTTCTACATTGTACTTGAAAAATTAAGTAGTTTCTTGTTCAAACCATTCACTACACATAGTAGAGGTCTGATGGCACTAGTCATGGCTCATACTTGGAAGCGGATTGCACATGCTAGTAGAATGATCACACAATTCTACTGCACTAGAACTCTAAGTCTTGCCAAGAAAGGCTCTCTAGAGTTAATACTGGTAATAACTGCATATGAATCTCTGGGAAGAAACCCATTGTAACTACATTATAATTGTGTTTTGTACCACTATGTAAGAACCGCTACCATGAGAAAGAAACAACTCCAAATCACACAGTTATTCCAGCTCGGCAGTATGGTTATGGAAGTCAGAAATGACTCTTGCATATGGTTTCTTATTCATTTTATCAAAAAACTTAGATGAATGTTCCCTTAAGTCAGAGGGACAGATGGGATGATAAGCTAATCCTCTGCAATGCAAGTTGCTTTATGTCTCTGCTTCACAATTGTGCGGGCCACATTGCATACCAATCTCACCAAGATTACATGTTTTCCATACAAGTGCTGCTACCAAACATTAGGTTCGTCAGAACTTAGGAGTACTCCCATACATGAAGCGCCGAGAATTGAAGATCTACTATTTTGAAGAAGAAGAACAGGGAGTTGCAGAACCGAGAGCAATTGGTCACCAACCACGTGGAAAATTGGACGTTCATGATGAGCATGGAGAGAACATATGAGCCATTGTGAGGGTTGGTAACTGAAGAGTGCCAAAGAGAAGGAAAAAAATTGAGGGAGAACCACATGCACTTTGATCTGTATGTGTGTGTGTGTGTGAGCATGTAGGTGTGTTAAGAAGCATACTTGAAACCATAAAAAGAGCATACTGGGAGCTGTAGCATTTCACAAAGTTCTGGTATGCCCTGCGATGGCAAGAATTCAGCACTCTTCCTGCTATCATGCTTTATATTTCGTTTGTCAGACTCAACCATGTCATTTTGAGACCCTCTGCCATTGTTAATGGCCACAGAAGGCCCAGCTGAAAAAAGACTCACCAGAGTTAAGTCACCCATGTTATCCGCAAGCATATAAAAAAAAATCAAGACTCCTACCCACTGTTTCGAATTGCACAAAGAAAGATAAATCCGCATGGAAGAGCTCAAACAATGGATTGATTCGATTCCTTTCTTTCATCTTGGCCCTTTTCTATGGGAATAAGCATTTTGCATTCATTCTCCATAAACTGGGGACCACAAGGAATAAAATATATGAAGACCAACTATTTCAGCTAAAGAAAAATGGTAGTACCAGCTACTTTGACAGCATCTAATGTGTTGCCGAACATCTTCCTGCTCTTCTTTATTGCAACACCATGTTCAGATTCTGATTCTTTGGGCAAGTCATTAACATACTGAATTTTTCTTCGGATCCTCTGGTATGGCCCAGACAAAAATTTCCACTGAGGATGCCTTCCTTCAAGCAGCTTTGCCCAGAAAAGATTAGGTGGTTTATTGTCTACAGACTGAATTTCCCTTTCACCAAGTAAGGACAGATTTGTGGCATATGCTCCTCCACCCTGCGGCATTTTTATGATTAAGCGGTTGGTTGGGTGATTGTTGTCACCACTGTACAACAATAGGGTTGACAACTCGTTCAGAACATCATCTAAAAGTGACTGTTCAGATAGAGTCTTTGAACCTGAATCTGAGGTACTAGAACCGTGGACGTCATCAAGCTTATTGAACAGATATGATGCACCCCAATTTAGAAGTGTATAACAAGTACGCAGGTTTATTGTGTGTATGTTGTTATCAAGAGTCATACCCTCCTTTGCAAGAATTAAAACCTTCTCTTCTTCAGAAGAAGACGAATATAAGCGGAATACTTTCAGTTTTTCAAACTGTGAACTGATAGAGATCCTATGTAGTGCTCTTAAATCATTCTGCGGGTCCCAATCACTGCCGAATAGTATAACAGCGTCCACCGCAGAAAGTTTGACACTTGGGAGACAAGCACGATTTTCAATCAAGAACACAAATTTCCCATGATCTTCGTCATTAAACTTGTCTACAGCAGTTTGCTTCTTTAAAGGGGCATATCCTCTACCATATATGCGTACATACGAGTCCTTGCCAAATCTTTGATAGACAAAGTCATCCAGGATGTCTCCAACAGAATCACTTCCAGAACCACCAATAGACTGTCATATATAGCCACATAGATCAGAACGAAACGCCTTTGTAAACCCATAACAATAAGGAGTATATATGATGTTTTTATTCACTATATTGTAGAAAAACTGCAGCAATAATGTGATACGGTCAACCATGCTCTCCATCAGGATTTATTGAATAACAGATGCCTACTCATACAGAAAACAAAGGCAAACTGGAGGTGCCAACTAGTTCATTAGAAGATTGCAGTGATTAAACAAGAAGAGTTATGAAGTTTTCCACCTCCTATCAATTTATAAGCCAGCCAAATTAGCTAATAATATTTAGTTCCCTCATACTAATTTGAGGATGCCAATAAAGTAATTTGGATTACATGTGAGAGTTAGGGAAGAAAAAGAAATTCACCAAACATACAAAATCCACGATTTCGGGTAATGTACTCACTTCTAGTATGTAATAACAATGTTATTATGTCTACTACAAGACCCTTTACAAGTTCAAAATTTCTCTTTTTAAAACTATAACAGTTCTAAGGTTATCAAAAAAGACATGCAGTTAAGATAACTTCTAACAAAACCATTATTTGGTTTCAAGCAACGAAGCACCCCATGGGTCTGGTAAGAGATTAATAAAGTAACATCACCAGCTTACAGCAGATACATAATTACCAAACTGCAAGCCAGCCATGAAAATTAAAATACTAGGGCCCTGGCAGTATTAAGTCACCATTATCAATAACATTTCCATCATCCCATTTACTAGGTAATTGCCCTGCAAGCATAAATTTGAAAGGAACAGGTCAATTCCTCGTTTCATTAACATTCTAAAGGTATCGATGGTGTTTTTGAAATAGTATAATCAGTTTCTTTGGGACTCAAACTAGAAGAAAATCAGCACAATTAGGACAGCTACCTGGAAAAGGATCAAAACTCTTTGACCACGGTTTTTAATCTCCAAAAGGATTTTATCAAGAGCCTTCAATTTCCCACTCACTTTTATTCCAACATCCAAATACTCTCCAACAGGAAGATCTTTTGTGAGAAAGCTTTGCAAAGACTGATCCAGAAGATAAGGGTGGTCACAGCACTGTAAATAAACACCAAGAATGCACATATTACAATGACGAAAATATCTACTTATCAATGGTAGATATAGAGTTGAAGGAATAGTGCATAATAATAACACCTAAAGGAGGTAAAAAAATTTGTGGCAAAGCAGCAAAATTCAAACGAAGTTCTCGGTAAGGATTAACCTTTCTGGCTGAAATAATAATGTCATGAAGGACATCAGCTGACTCACTCTTCATACATGAAGAAAGAAACACTGAGTTTGACAGCAATGTTAAACAATACTGCTCGATTTGCACGTTGGAAAGCTGGACAGGAACCCAGTACTCCACAAATCTAGAGCCTGACTTGTATTCAAAGGCAATATACTGCGCCACTCTTTCTTTCAGGGTTGAAAGATCAGTATAAGAATCAATCTCCTTCCTATCACTGTTTAACCCATCAAAGCCGGAATCAAGGAGCGAAAGCAAATTCAGATAGTCACCCGGGCAGTCCTGAAAATTCAAGAGCAAACTAGTTGATTTGAGCTCTCACAGCAGCAAATGTTTGTCACAAATATACATACCTTGATTTGACCACTGAGAAGAAGAAGCCTCACATAAGCAGGTAGTGTTCTAATCTGTTCAAAATGCTTCGAAATTGTGGGGCGTTGGCACTCGTCTATTATTATTATTTCCCATCCTATACATTCTAACACTTGTAAATCCTGTGCATCAAAACAAAGGACAATGAACATAGACCAGTTCTTAGATTAGAGAACCCAGAACAAAATGCAATCCATAACCCTTGCCACTTTAAAATGGCATCTATTGCAAAAAAAAAAAAAAATATATATATATATATATATATATATCTATCAAATTGTCTTGAACTTGAGCCTTTTAGATCTTCTATCGCTCATTGCTGGAAGATAGGAATCCCAATAAGAGTACCTCTAGAGCAACATCTGCAGATGATAATAGTACATCAAACATTATCCTACCACCTTCATTATAGAACTCCAATGATCTGATACTGCTTCGGACATCTCTATTCCCTTTATAGACTACAATATTGGCATATGGTGCCAACTTCAAGAACACAGCTTCCCAGACAGAAAGAGCAGTGGAGGTTGAGATGACAAGGAAAGGCCTCCCTACATCAAGCTGAAAGGATAATATAAACAAGATCACCTTCAGAACCCGCTCCTGCAAATGGCAATATTACAACCGTTCGATTGATGTTGACATGATTATCTACAAGATACATTTCTAAGAACTGGAGACCTCGAAATCAAAAGAATCAGCATAGAGAGCTTTAGAAACACAGATGCACAGGAACATCTCCACATTCATAAATCTTTTTCCCACTTGGGCATTAAGATGTTCTCTTTTTCACATATCTGTAATTTCATACAAGGATCAGGTATTGAAAGGCCACCTTAGCGGGGTTGGATAACATAAAAGCTGTAAGTACTAAGTTGAACATGTAAGAAGGGAAGGTCTTCAAATGAAATGTCTCCATCTGTAAAATAACACCCATCATCATAATGTCGCTAAAGAGCTAAACATAGGAGCTAGACACATTTATTGTTGGTATTTGTACTTAAAAGATTGTCACCCTGCTTCTTGGCATCATTTGGTGTACTAATGCACACACACATTGTGGGGGTGGGGGGGTAGTAATCCATATTCCTCATGACAGCCACAGATTGAATGATATTTCTGACATCTCGAAAAATTTCCCTAAAAATCATAAAATAATTCCATTAGGGACAGTCCACAATTAGAAACATGACTCATCCATTTCATGGTTTGTCAGATGGAATGCTGGGTCACCACGAGAATTCGGAGATACCTGTTTGACACGGTAAATATTATTGGGGTTACCCTTAGAATGAGATGGTTTATCCCTAGGTCTAGCATTATATATACCAAATAATGTTTGCATAAATCCTCATAAAAACCATTTTGACAGCAACCATAAAACTCCTTGACACATAACAACCAAAGAGAAAAAGGATGAGAAACCAATAAGCACTAACAAGTTATCAAACAGCAGTTATAGCAACATAAGAATCAGAAAGAGTTAATATGCGACTGGATGAAAGAAACATTTACTTGGTCTCCGCGGTCATCAACAACAATGGCATTTTGGCCTTTATGCCAATGCTTACGAAGTTTGTTCACAAAATTGAGATGACAGCTATGTTCTCCAGGTGAGCCTCAAAATGACAATTCTGACAGTTCACAGATGCTAGGTTTCCCTTCCTGCAGTGCAACCAGACCATTTGATTCAAAATTAGAAAACACAAATCAAATTGTAACATGCAAGGAATCCATACAAATGTTAAGTGCATAGCAAAGTCTTCCCTCTCATAAATGAATGAAACACTCATACTAGCATTAGATGTGAAATAAACTATATGCGCGTAACAAGAACCGTGGAGAGTAAAGAACATAATCCCGCTGAAATGCCGAAGAAGAAAGAAAGCAGAGAAGCCTCAGAACTGAAGCAGCAGCGTGGTTGGAAAGGTCATTTATTTCCCTTTCTCTCATTGTTGGTATTGAGCTCCCTTTTTTTGTCAATTCACTTTAATAACATTTCATTGCAGTTTACTTGAAAAATATTACAAGTCCTGATTCTAATCTCTTAAAAGTTTGCAAGTTATTCTCAAGCTTAAGGCAGTGCAGCTTTGCTGCATTCCCTTAGCCAGTTCCATTTGATAATAACCCAAAACAACCACAACAAAATGTACAATTTTAGGCTAGAGATACACAACCAAATTAAGCTGCTGCTTTAACTCTGATAATTATTCTAACTACTAAATCACTAACTGATGACCAGTATGTCTAATCATCTATAGAATGACATCCTTGCTACTGACCCATTTACTCGATCAAGAATGGTATGCAAATAACACCACAATAGAAGAAGGAAAAAGTATTATTTACCTCCGTATTTTCTTTCAAGGGAAAAATGTTAATTACTGTGCTTTTAGCGAATTTGGTTCCAATAACCTACTTTTAAACTATTGATTGCAAGACTTGTGCTTCGACCCACATTGAATTCGAGACCCCATTAAGGTTTCCGTCCAATTTGAGACGGAAAACGCTGAGGTGGAGGGTAGTCGTTGACGTGCATAAACATGTGTCCTCCAAGTGAAGAAATTTGCTTTAGTTTGGAATGGAGTGTTGTATTGACTTTCTTAAAGTTAATGGAACTATTATTACCTAGTTCTATGGAATGAGAGAGAATAGCATTCTTAACCTTTTAGGGAAGGGCTTCTTACAGATAGCTACTTGAATACTTCAAAACGCTTTATCACTAAAGACTGGCAAGATTGAGTGACCTATACAAATTAGTGTTCACACCTTAGTGTTACAAATAATGAAAATGAGTGTATATAATCTAGAAATTTTAATCACAATGTCAACATAAGAAGTAGACAACTCGCAATATTCAACATTGAAGAACTTCTCAAAGAAACTCTCCAACTCCAAATCTTCATTTTTTAAAAGTATAAGCTCTATTTGAACTGAATTAGGCACTTGATATTGCCTTTCATTAGACAGTTACGTGCATTCTACTTCTCAAGACTTTTCTGCCTCTTATTCTCCTGAACTCTTGTGGTTAGTAACTAACAAGGTAGTAGTCTAGATTATATCACATCAGGATTTGAGTAATAAAAGGCTCACTGCTAGAGTTGATCCTATATGTAAGTCAATTCTGGAGGCTTCTGTCATCCTTTATTTTTGTATTTTCATGCTAAAGTTGAAAGATGGTGAAGAGCTGAAATCCTGTGATTCAGCTTAACAAAGATGCTTAAAGAACATGCATAAAAAGTATTAAATAAACCAATAAGGCAAGAAATAATAAGTGAAACAATACAAGGGTTGCCACACCCTTCTGTAGCACTTCAAAGTTGAGCAAAGGGTGCTTAACATTTTAATCAGCCAACAACCTGCTTTACATAAGGTAACTTAAAATATCTCATTCACGAACGGTTGACAAGTGAAGCATTAAAGGAAGTCTAGAAAAAGATAAACCCCAAGTTTTTACAAGAATAAATCACATGAAAAGGAACTTTCATATATTAGTCTGATAGTAAAGAAAACTGATGAATTAAAGTTAGCCCATAAATTTACCAGAAAACATGGATATGGATTGATCTGAGAAATAGATAAACTTTTTTTTTGATAGATGATCTGAGAAATAGATAAACAAATTACGAACATATTAATCATTATTTTATATCTAGGCACAGAATCAGAAGTACCTCATTTGCTTTATGCGGACTTGACAGTCTTTCTGCCTTCTCATGACGACTTTCATAATCCTTCATGAGCTTCAGAGCTTCCTTTGACATCAAAAATGAAGAATTTTGTAACTCCCATGTAGTATGCTCATAACCAAGACCTGTCCATTTCACAAGCCACTCATAATGGCAATCTGAACTTTTCTCATCATGTCCCTGATGAAACCCCTCAGATTGCTTCGAAAATACTAGCATTCTCTTCTGTAGCAAACGATGTGGCACAGTCCACTCTGCTGTCCACCTTCTAACCTGGAAGATCTAAAACTTCAATAAAATCACAAAAAGCATGACAGGATTTACATTCTTTTCACAATGGGGAAAAAACTGGCTGCTAAACCTGGTTTTTTCTTTTAAATTTGGAAACAAGCTTCGGAGCTTCAATAAACAACTGCGTTTCTGGAATCCAGCAGTTATGAACATGAGCCAGACCACGATATTTGACCATATATTGCTTCTGGCACCGCAATACTAGGAACAGGCACCAAACATTGTCACCAAAAGCCACCCCGTTAGCCGAACCATATACAATTAAATGGTTAGGTGCTTTCAAAAGCATGACTAAAACACATCCAAAAGATTCAACGAGCATTACTATGCCCATACCTTCATGATCTGAAGCCACCTCTCTTGCATCCCAAATGGCCTCTACCTCAGAGACAGAATGCACGCCCATTTCTATCTTCTTTTCAACACACCAAATACAATGCCAAACTCCAGGAGGGAAATAATTCAGAGGAGGATCAACACAACAGAGGTCGTACCTCCTTCCGCACCCTTTTCTGTCACAGCACCTGAAATTGGAAAGAAGAAAAGATGCAGCATTTATGACATGCAAAGATATACGTACATAGAAAAAACCATACCAATAATTAACATCAAATACATGACGGTCAAGATTTACCTAAAGAAAACAAATATTTAATGCCAAATTATTCGTCTTGCAAAGAACGGAAAACTCTATTATCAAACATGAAAAGTTCTCCAATCCTTTCTCCACAACTAAAAATAAAACAAAATAAAGGAATGAAATTACTTACAAACAAATAAGAGTTTGATGAATTCAACGACATATCTCCATATATTAGTCAGCACAAAAAAGAAGGCAATTCAATGTGATGATTTGATGGTTCCATAGACATCATGTGACCCAGAGGTAGCAGGAACATTCACCAGAGTAATCGCCGCATTCCCCAGCAGTTGCTCATAATCTATTTGACAAAGCAGACTAATATGTGCTATCGGATCATCAAAATAACTAGAGCCACCACCTCCAAATCTGCCACTTCGGTTTCGGGAAATATTGGCAATGAAAAAGAGCAATAAATTTCTCCCTATAGCCGATATATCCTTGTCCATAATAGTCGGATTTTTGCATACCTATCTTTTGAAAATGATTTTATATATCATTTTTCAACTTACACCCACCATGTTCAAAGTTACTGACATCACAAGTGGACTGAGGATTTCTCACTCGTCGCCGTGTATGAAGCGATAGAGCATCGAGAACTTTATAATGAGGACATCACAAAAACATAGAGAATTATCAGGTGGGAAGTCACTACTTCTATGATGCCTATTCTATTCCACCAAACACAAAAGAACATAGGGAAAATACCTGACTTTTCAGATAAACAAAGTTCAAAAATAAAAAGACTAGATAACAGATAGTATGAGCCCTTAAACACCAAGAAACACAGAAAAATGAATGTTAAAACCTATGCGAAAGGCTTAGATATTATCACAGCCACTCCTTCCGGGACTCCATTTAGACAGGACCAGCACCGGCTACTGATTGTGTCTATGAGTGGTTGTATTGCATTAAAAGATTCGAATGGCAAACAAAGAAACAAACTTGACCATGGACAAGGCACATAGATAAACAAAGAAAAACAAGGTCAAAGTAATTAACATCCTGTGTTCATATCAGATAGAGATATACACTAACTAGTGAGGAATCAATTAAATCAAGAAACTCACAAGAGGTTTCCTCCACTCATGCAGATGGCACATGTCAAGTTTTTAGTGTCAGTTTTTCTGTAAAGCGGGATTTCATGCACTGCAACTCTTTGGGACATCCATCATTAAGTTCCATGCCGAGCCTTGCCATGGAGTCCTTTCCATCCTAGCATGAAGCAAGACGAAAACATGCAACAAAATTACTAAAATATTCTGAAGAACAATCCAACAGAAAAGATCGCAAGGACTTTTCATTAATAAAACAAACTAGCACATAGACATTTCCATGATAATTAATCATGCCATCTTAGAAGTTAACCAAAGGTAGTGAAGAAGTGCAGTAGCAAACACCCTGAGAACAAAAAAATTGTTCCCAAGCTCAAAAAAGTGCCACACTTGTAAACCGTTCACAAATTTACTGTTCAAGTTGTCCAACATTAGCGGCACAAAACTTATTTCTTCTTCTTCTTACACCGCTGCAAACTCGCATCTAACATCTTAATTATCTTATTTTTGACTCGTGAAAGAGAAAGAGAAGAACACTGACTGCAGAAAATTAAAAGGACATACTGGAAAAGAGATGCATTGCAAGTCATGGCTCAGTTCCATGTTGCAAACACGTTGTTCTCTTGAACCACAATCTATCCTGCAAAGATAATAGCATGGTAAAAGCTGTTAGTGATCCTCATGATTTATATTCTTCATTTATGTCTCCATACAAAAGAATTTATTTTACCTACAAAAGCTTGCATGCAGAAGAATTGAGGGCAAGGAATTGGGTAGATTTTCTAGTATCAAACATATGTCATTTAGTGCAAATTTTATCTGTACAAAAAATCCTGTTGAATTTAAAGATACCAAGGCTGTGTTTGGATCGAAAAAAATTTCCTGTTTTCCGTAGTCATGACGAAGATATTTGAAGATGTGTTTCTTTTTTTAGTGTTTATGAAAGTTGTGGGGCCAGTACACAAGATGTTTGAAAGAAATATATTCTCTTCGGCATTGTGAAAGTAATAAGTTATATTTGGAATCAAAATTTTGTGACAGAAAGTTGTTTATGGATTGTCGTGAAAGTTTTTGGTTTCCGAGAGGTTTGTTGGAACAAAAACCAATGGTTAGTTGGAGAATTTTATTGAAGATTGAAAAGGTTTTCAGTGTTAGAAAGCATGTTTGGATGAAGAATTTGTTTTGAGATCACAACGTTTTTACTATTATTACACAAACATAGCCTAGGTGTTCGTGTGGCTAGACAACGTCAAGATTCTCAGAAAGGACAGAGACATATGATCAGAAGCAGATAGCTCTCACTAGAGCAAAAGCGCACAAAGATTCAGATAGCACACCGGCAGGGGCATGTAAGGTTTGCTGTGCAGTTTGCAGCTATGTCAAAATAGAATTGACATTTCTTGATAACCATGGCCATGCTTGATGCATGCCATACACACCCTTAGACATGTGGTAACGATACTACAGTTGTGATCATTAGACTTAATTTTTGTTCTTTTTATTCAAGTACATACTTCACTGAGTGAAAAGATATGCAGTTGTACACAAGAAAGTGCCAAACCTCTTTTCCAAAACAAGATTCTGAGGGCTATCACTTTATATAAAGCAACTTGTAATGGAGAATTTGGGCCAGAATTTTTCTTTACAAATGTGATATGGAAATAATTCAAGCAGATGAAGAGTGATTAGTGAAGAAGTGTAGTTTCTTTTTTTAGATAAATGTTTATGAAAGTTGTGGGCTCAGCGTCAGTACACAAGAAGTGTTTGAAAGAAATATATTCTCTTCGGCATTGCTGAAGCAGTAATAAGTTAATAAATTTGGAAAGTCAAAATTTTGTGACAGAAAGTGCTGTTTATGGATTGTCGTCAAGAAGAGTTTTTGGTTTCCGAGAGGTTTGCATGAAGCAAGACGAAAACATGCAACAAAATTACTAAAATATTCTGAAGAACAATCCAACAGAAAAGATCGCAAGGACTTTTCATTAATAAAACAAACTAGCACATAGACATTTCCATGATAATTAATCATGCCATCTTAGAAGTTAACCAAAGGTAGTGAAGAAGTGCAGTAGCAAACACCCTGAGAACAAAAAAATTGTTCCCAAGCTCAAAAAAGTGCCACACTTGTAAACCGTTCACAAATTTACTGTTCAAGTTGTCCAACATTAGCGGCACAAAACTTATTTCTTCTTCTTCTTACACCGCTGCAAACTCGCATCTAACATCTTAATTATCTTATTTTTGACTCGTGAAAGAGAAAGAGAAGAACACTGACTGCAGAAAATTAAAAGGACATACTGGAAAAGAGATGCATTGCAAGTCATGGCTCAGTTCCATGTTGCAAACACGTTGTTCTCTTGAACCACAATCTATCCTGCAAAGATAATAGCATGGTAAAAGCTGTTAGTGATCCTCATGATTTATATTCTTCATTTATGTCTCCATACAAAAGAATTTATTTTACCTACAAAAGCTTGCATGCAGAAGAATTGAGGGCAAGGAATTGGGTAGATTTTCTAGTATCAAACATATGTCATTTAGTGCAAATTTTATCTGTACAAAAAATCCTGTTGAATTTAAAGATACCAAGGCTGTGTTTGGATCGAAAAAAATTTCCTGTTTTCCGTAGTCATGACGAAGATATTTGAAGATGTGTTTCTTTTTTTAGTGTTTATGAAAGTTGTGGGGCCAGTACACAAGATGTTTGAAAGAAATATATTCTCTTCGGCATTGTGAAAGTAATAAGTTATATTTGGAATCAAAATTTTGTGACAGAAAGTTGTTTATGGATTGTCGTGAAAGTTTTTGGTTTCCGAGAGGTTTGTTGGAACAAAAACCAATGGTTAGTTGGAGAATTTTATTGAAGATTGAAAAGGTTTTCAGTGTTAGAAAGCATGTTTGGATGAAGAATTTGTTTTGAGATCACAACGTTTTTACTATTATTACACAAACATAGCCTAGGTGTTCGTGTGGCTAGACAACGTCAAGATTCTCAGAAAGGACAGAGACATATGATCAGAAGCAGATAGCTCTCACTAGAGCAAAAGCGCACAAAGATTCAGATAGCACACCGGCAGGGGCATGTAAGGTTTGCTGTGCAGTTTGCAGCTATGTCAAAATAGAATTGACATTTCTTGATAACCATGGCCATGCTTGATGCATGCCATACACACCCTTAGACATGTGGTAACGATACTACAGTTGTGATCATTAGACTTAATTTTTGTTCTTTTTATTCAAGTACATACTTCACTGAGTGAAAAGATATGCAGTTGTACACAAGAAAGTGCCAAACCTCTTTTCCAAAACAAGATTCTGAGGGCTATCACTTTATATAAAGCAACTTGTAATGGAGAATTTGGGCCAGAATTTTTCTTTACAAATGTGATATGGAAATAATTCAAGCAGATGAAGAGTGATGACTAGTAAAACATAGAAACATTCACGCAAGTGTAGCATGTTTATAAATATCCCTTACCATAGACATATATGATAGATAAATGCATGTAAGCATCCACAAGTACAGAAATACTTTTGCCGAAATATATGAGTACAAATATCATGCAGATATATTACAGCTCAGAAATAACGTCAAATCCATTTTTATGGTTTCCATGACTTTGTCATGGCTATGTTCCCATCATGTCAAGTCCATGTTGTATTGAATTCCTACAGTCCTGTACTAAGCATTCTTAAGTTCCCCAAAGGAAAATATTCCTGCTAAAACCATTTGTGCAGGGCCATCAAAAATAAGCTATTTGAAGCAACATCAATTTTGATGCTTAGGTGTATCAATTATGCAAGGAATTTTGAATAAATATTCAGGATCTGGTTCCCTAAGTTGTATGATTCATCCAAATAAATACAGAGAAAACAAAAACCAGGGGGATTAAAAATGCCATGCATCAGTTGTCTGAATGGAATGTGCTATAATGGCTTTTGGTTTCTGTTTACAAGCTTCAATGTAATTCGAAATTACTCTGTACTTAAAATTTTGAGGAGAATCAAGTACAGAGACAGTAAAAGTATTATTGACAGAATAATAACCCACTGAAAATGCAGTGCATTAAACCCAGGTCGCATTTCCAACACATTATCAGTTTATTATGGTGACTGCTATAACAGGCTTTGGCCTCAGTAACTGAGAATACAACATTTTCTTCCTTAAGCTTTTGCATTATCCAAGGTAGCTCCAATCAGAATAATTTATTTCACTCCAAGCTCATTTATATTACTATTCCTTCTACTTGAAGTTCAAACTAGCAGGATTAAGCAGATTTGGCTATACTTGTTCCACAGAAAAAGCACCACAAATTATGGCAAATCAGAACAAGAAAACAAGCAAAAGGATACCTTTTTCTTTTTGAGTATGGATTCTTGGCACCCCCTTCCATGACGTCCTTGGAAGCATCAGCTCCAGTAACATCACCACCTCCTTGACATTGTTTGTCCCTCTTTTCCTGCATAACATCTGTCAACTCCAAGGAAAGTAAATATCTGAGATGTCAACTAATAAACAGAGGCATGTAACCAAAATCACAAAATGGAGTCTGTTCCTCACTAAAATCTATTTGAAAATCCAGAGACGTGGAAGTGTGGGACAAATTCTTCAATTGATAAAAATCTCAGAGGTGTGCAAAAATAAATGGGTGCAAAACCGTAGTCAGGAAGTATGCATAAGTTACCCCAAGGGAGGAAGAGACAATCAATAAAAGAAAGAACAATAAAAAGGAAAGATGAAAAACAAGTCCATAGCTTAGGACATCAATGAAATGGAAGAGAACAAACCCCAATGATACAAACTGTGTGGTGTTTGGCTGCGAAAATTTTGGCCATCCCAAATATTTGGCCTAATAAAATAATCCCAAAATAATCTCTCTTCCCATCAAATCATCTCTTTTTATCAAAATAAACAAAAAAAATTCACAGGGACAGCTCTTTTCTTCGATGCCATACCAAAGCTTTTTATCCATGTAGTCCACTTAGACTTAATTGCCCTAGGTTACAAACAACAATGGATCTCCTTCCACCTAGTTTCCTAGCCCCAGCAAGCCAACAACCCAAGAACTGAACCAGGCATAACACATTTGCCGTTAAGGACTTGAACCAGCCATCAAACCATTTGCACTTGCTTTTTTCGTATGCCTTTCCCTCCTCCCAGCCCAGTTCCTACTCCATTCAATAATGACAAAAGTTATAAACATAATATGAAATAGATTCAGGGAAGACCTAGCTTGACCATCGATGTTTTTTGAGGGGCATAAAAATTCATAATAACCATCTGTAGGTATAAAACTGCAGGAAACCTATGAAAGGGGTGGCATCACCTGACACGTTAGCTTTTCCTAGGCGTAATTTGAGCCATTTTCTGTAACTACGGGCATCCGCTACTCTCCTCATAGGAATATCACGACTAGGCTCGTCACCCTGCATTTTATTTCAGCTGCACAGAATGTTGTGCCAGAAACATCACCCACCAAAACTAATAGCAGGAGACAAAGAGAGTATAAAAAATAAGAAATTATAACTGCTTGATAGAGCACAAATTTTGTCCAAATCTAAATAGGTCACCCATTCAACCAACGGTCAAGTGTTAAGCCTTCAATCTAGTTTACAGAAACATTTCCCTAAAGGGATTGCATAATGCTGTCATTTGGCCGTTTAAACTTAAAATATTAGCAGTGTGAAGTTACATACGTGATCAAGCCGCTCTAGAAAGACAATGTCGTATGAGTGTTTTCCATAACGTGATACCACAATGATCCAGAAACAGAACTAACGTGAAACTACCCATTATTCCATTAATTTAAACTGTTAGGAAGAACTAGATTTTATTATTTGAATTATATTCTCTAATACACCTTAATACAAACCAAAGAAAAAAAGAGGTCCAAAATATTATGCCTATGGTCGCAGATCCATTGAGACGTAACCAACGTCAAAATCTATTCTAATAAAGCTTAAGTATTGCAATATCCTTTAGCATAAACCGAAACTAAAGTGCTGCTTTGCTAGGGGGGAGCGGTGGGGAATAAAAAAACATAAACGAGAACAAAACAAAGAAGGCAGAAAAAACAAACTAAAGGCTTTACACATCTACTTAGCAGTCTGGATTATTGGACAGCTGTGCCCTTATTAACCTTAATTTGGATTGTGCAGTGAAGTGACTTCGAGACAAAAATTTCAGAACTTAGAACTCCATTACAATAAGGGGGCTTTATCTACGTTCTTTATTGAACAAATTAAAAAAATAATAATAATATACACGATATTAGCAATTTGTATGAACGAAGACGTCATAAACAACCACAGTATTTCAAAAGTAAGAGGGAGAACTGAAAGACCCATACATAAATAGGTATGTACAACCACAAGCTCCGTTTGGTATCTGAGAAGTTCGAAAAGAAAATAAACAAACCAAAATAGAATAAAACGGGGAACCTTAACACACAAGGCAGAAAACTTGAAATCTTAAGCATGTAGTGGTGGCCTATAAGATGTATTTGTAGGATTCCAAGCTTTCTTTCGTTTCCCTCCCGCTGATTGCCTCAGCGTCATACAAACAAAACCCCGAAACGTCTGCTTAAACGATAACTACAAGATACACGTATATGCTTACAACATGAAGAGGCGCAACAGAATATTACATCCAGAAAAACAGAAGAACATGCGGAAGCAATGCCGTTTATAAAAAGCGCGGATTATGGGATTATAAATGCGCATGAACAAGAAGAAAACGCTCAGTGTAGCTCCCTGTCCTTTCGGCTCCCAATGGCAACGGAGAAAATGGAATTCCTTGGGAGGAAACAAAGCGGGGCCCACGAACTGCAGGGCTGGTGTGACTGTGAATTGAAGACTGAAGCTGTGCAGGCGTGCCATGTCGACTGGGTGCAGACAAATGAGAATTGAGTTGGTTGAACATGGACAAATGAACGGGTTTGCTTTGGGTTGTACACAGCAGATTTTTATTTATTTTTTTCACATCTAATTTAATAAATAATTGATTTCAGATATTTTACTTTCGTTAAAAAAAATTATTACTTAGAACAGAAAATAATTTTTTTTGTGCAAATAGATAATTTTGTAGTCATTACTTTTTTAACATTGACCATTTTAAGAAAGTAAAATAGTAATTTTTTAGACCAAAAAAAAACATTATCTCAAGACTTTTACACAAACTTTTATAATTTTATCAAAAAAGCTCTATCAAATCATTTATCACTATATTTTTTTCATAAATAGGTATGTGACAGAGACAATAATATTACAAGCATAATATAACTCAAGCAGTGATTTATTACTTTTTAGACACTTAGGTATGTTTTTAAAATTTCAATTCGGATAATAATGTTAGATTTCATAATCTAAACGCAAGTAGTGATTTGTTAGGTAGGTATGTTTTGAAATTTTTGAAATTTTAGATATTAATTTTATGAATTTTTTGTGCTAAAAAAAGTTAGCCAAAAATGCGGAACATCACCTTAGGTTGTGAGCATCAGAATCAATTTGTTCTTTTATGCGGCAGGGTTGGGTTGAAGTGCACCTGCCATTTGTCCAACTATGACAAAATTAGAAATCTTATCGAGAATTTTAGATTAACAAATATAAGTACATGCAATTTTGCATGATCAAGTCATGCGAATAAGGTCAGTGGAACCACAATGGAGTTTTGAAACACATAATGCAAATGTACACCTACAACAACTAATAGTACAGTTGCAAAGAAAAAAAAAAAAAACCTAATTACTCAAACAATGTCTGTAATTTATTTTGTGACATTTTAGTCCTTGATCAAGGATTGAACAATTTTGACTAGACGTGGAGTTAAGAGTTCTATCCTCCAAACAATCAATTTCACGAATATTGGGGTATTGACACTTTGCACTCTAAATTATCAATTTTATTATATTTCGCCCCTCAATAACCACCGTTTACACTTTACACCCTCTACCGTTAATTTGAAAGAAAATTGTTATTTTTGTTTAGTGAAATAACAAATTTATTCTTATATAAAATATAATTAAAAAAAATATGAGGATAAATTTGTCATTTCACATGAACTAAAATAGCAATTTTCATCCAAATCAACGATAAGGAGTGCAAAGTGTAAACGATTGGTAATTAAGGAACGAAATATAATGAAATTAATAATTTTTTGTGCAAAATATCATAACCCCGATAATCGTGAAAAATTGTATTTAACCTATAAATCTTTTACGTGATTTTTGTCCTTCAAAATAAAAGTACATGTCAAATCTCACTACGCAATAAGAAACTCACTACAAAGGCTACCTACAACTTATTATTTATTTTTCCCAAGCAAGGTGAACAAATGTTATCTATTCGTATTTCCTATAATTAGACTAGGAACTTAGGTGTTGTTTGACTGCCGAGATTTTGACTTAAAAAAATTCTACAAAATAATCTTTTCTTTCCCTCTCAAATTATTTTTTTTATTATAATATTCTTTCAAATCTTTTTTCTCTTTATTTTTTCATCAACTTCTATAAACTATCATCACTTCTTCACCAACTCTCATATCCTAAAATTTTTGACACTTCAAATATCTTCTATGATTGCTACTATTCAACACGAAGCAATTTGTTCAATCATGATAATTCATTTTTAATAGACGGCTACAACTTTGCCAGCTCATTAATCTGCTAAAGTTTAAAAATTGTCTCAAAAATTCAAAAGCACACTCACTGTAGGTTGACGACTTAGAAATGAAAACATTCTCATCGATTTTGGTTTGATAATTTAGTCACAGAAGATTGAGAGAACATTCGAATGAATGAAGGCTATGTGATGACTTTAGTAATGAAATCCCAAGAAACAAAAAGAAAAGCATAGAAAAAAAAGTGATGACAAGAAATCCAGAGCACTATGGCTCGCGCGAAAGTGCCCAGCACTTTCCAGAGCGCAAACGCACACAACCCCCGCTCGCCATCGCGCTCGCGCTGGCCTACTCCGGCGCGCCATCGCACTTGCGCGAAGTCCTTTCAGAGTTAATCTCTATTATTTTCGGAATTTCTCCGCTATCCAACATTAATATAAAACTAGTCCACATCATAATTTAGACTTTATTCTTTTTTTTTTTCTCAACAAACATAACTTTATTCCTTACCGCCACATCAAAAATGAAGATTTAAACGCTCCTCGGAGCAAAAGACGCACTACCACATCAAAATAAAAAATAATCGGCCATCTTATAGTCCACGTTTTTTCATGAAACAAAATGGGTTACTCAGCCACCTTATAGTCTGCGTTTTTTCATGAAACTGGGTTACTGGGCCACCATTTAGTCCACGTTTTTTGTGTGTGTGTGTTCACAAAAGTTAAGGTCTGCACGTGCGGGAGGGAGGGGTTCATGCTTCTGTGAGGAAAGATATTCACTAGCTGACAGAATAGGAAGTGACTGATCAAGTGAGAATTTAAGGGAGACGTGCCCATGAAACAGTCGGCGTGAAAGCTACCAGCCTGAACCACACAATGGAGTCATGGATAAAACGAACAGCAGTTATTTATATCAGAGTATTCCTACCAGTGAGACAAACAAGGGCAATATTTGTAACCACAAACAAACTGCTCTTGTCTGCAACACCACTCAATCTGGGACTTCTATCAGTACAAATTCCAATTACAGAATTGTCAATGCTCCTATGAAACAAAGGCAAAGAGATTTAACAGAGCACTCATTGGTTGATGCTAACTCACACGACAACCAACAATTTCACATTAACAATAGGGACTCATAATAGATATATAAACACAAATCATTACTTAGAATACAAAGTCAACATACTCTACTTTTCTTAACATATCTAATCAACCATGGTAACTCAGAACATGAAAGATATCGTCCCTAAGAGCGTCGACACATATTGCACGAGTTAAAACATCAAGCTAAAATAAAGGACAAACATAGCAACTGGAAAATTGGAAAGAAGAGGCAATAGTTGCACCCAGCAGGGGCGACTGAAAGGGGTAGGCAGGTGAGGTAATCGCTTAAGGCCTCATAATTAGGAAGACCCCGATTATAAAGGTCCTATAAAAAAAAAAAGCCTAAAATTTTCAGATAAAACTTAATTAAAGGCCTATAAAATAGGAATATTTAAAATTAAAAATAAATAACTCATCCTAAAAACAAACACTATCATAGTCACTTTTCAAAATAATAGCATCATTCATAATAAATTCTTCACTCCTAAGACCTAGAATCTCAACTACCACTACTACTTTATTTTATTGCTAATTAAGTTCCCAAATAATTAAATTCTAACCACTGCTACTTTATTGCTCATTAAGTTCCCAAACAATTAAATTCTAACGTAAATTTTTTAACTATACACCACAGCTACTTTATTGCTGATTAAGTTCTCAAACAATTAAATTCTAAGGTAATTTTTTTACGTAAAGTGCAACTACTTTATTGCTAATTAAGTTATCAAATAACTAAATTCTAACAATCATTTTTTAAGGGTAGAGTGGCACATTAATTATGGCTAATTAGATTATTATAAATAGTGGATTAACAATTAGTACAATACAACCTATTTTTTTGCTAAAGCTTCTCATTAATCTCCAAATATTTCCCATTTTTTGCTAACAATATTTGCAAAATAACCTCTCAATTAAGCTGCAAATCAGCTTATCAGAGTCTTGATGGGTTGGTTGTTTTGCTAATATTGTTGGCAGATATTATAGTAAAATTAGAAGAAGAAGAAATGTCTCAATCTTGAAAAATTTCTTAAATAGGTGTTTTGATATTGATGGTTTGGATTTATTTTCAGAATTAAAAGTTTTAAAAGAAGTTATAAAAACAAAAATTAATACTCCACTTGAAATACTTAATCTAGTAAAAGAACTAGATTGTTTTCCAAATCGTTTTATTGCATATATAGTACTACAAAATATCAAAATCTCAAAATTTTCATACAAATTCTAACACCTTTTCACACCAACTTCAGAAAGATTATAAAAAATTATTTACTAACAACTATGTCTCAAGATAGATTAAACGGTTTAGCAATTTTATCTATAGAAACTGATTTATTAGGTAAACTTGAATACAAAAGTTTAATTAGTAATTTTGCATGTAAAAAGGCAATAAGCAAATTTATGATTTAATTTTAATTTTAATTTTTACATTAAAAGACCTCATTTTTATGACTTGCCTAAGGCCCCCGAAAAGGTTGAGCCACCCCTAGCACCCTGATTCCCTTTGAACAAAGCTCAAACACAAACTAGCAAGTCTAATGAGTTTTTACATAAAACCAAATAAACAGAAACCAGACAAATGTCTCCCACATGAAGTACAATAACCAATCAACCATCAAGTTTTTCAAACCACAATCTCCTCTTATCATTATCCATGAGCAGAAACAACTTTCGCTCGTACTGATATCGAAGAGCCTTGCACCCTTTTAGGAATTGCTTGCACTCACCATCACGCACCACACTTGTAAGTAGGCCAACATATTGACTATATGGGTTAGCCAAGAATTTACCTACAAACACTCCAACACAACCATCTTCTAGACAGAAACTTTTGAATTGTGGTCCTCATCAGGTACGATGGGTTCTAAAATTGAGTTTTCGCGAATATTACAGGAAAAACCTGTCTTGCATGTCTCTTTGAGTTTTCAAATATCAATTAAATCTACTATATATGGCAACACTAAGAGCGCCGTTAAAGAGAACATTTATTGTAGTGAGCTAATTTGTCACTAATGTCATATATATTGGGGCTGTTAAATTTTCCATCTACTATATATAGTGCTGGACCAGTTTCTACTGTCTGCCAACTCTCGTTTCTCTTATTGAGAGCATGTTCGTTTCAGTGATATTTTTAAAATTCGTATTCAACTTACTACCAACTTAAATCAACCATGTTAAAATTTAGGATGTAGTTAATTATTTTCCATTTTTACCCTGGCCATACTTATGGAGAATTACTAACATACTCTCCAATAGTGCTTTGAGGAGATAAATACCGAAGGGTAAAATCGGGATTTAAAAAAACACATGGTCCCACACGTTCAGCGCATTAAACACTCGGACGTAAGAATGGACGAAATACCCCAATTGATTTATCCAACGTTAAGGCTTTGGTTGAGGGTGATATGATCATTTCATCTGACCATTTAATACCCTGCCGCATTTTTCTCCCCTTCCCTGAGATACCCTAGCAGCTTTTCAGTGTCAACATGCCTAGCGTCAATCACTCGTTTGTCTTCTTCTCCTTCTTTTTCTTCTTCTTTTTAAACCGCATTAGACACTCGTTTGTCTTTTTCCTCTCTCTTTTTTTTAATACCTTTCAAATATTTATATCGTAATAAAAAAATAAAAAAGAAATTCGAAATTATAATAAATATTATAAATAAACAATATTATTTTACATTTTATCTTCTTCACTCATCCCAATAAAGATAATCTATAAACAACAACTTTACACAAACACCAAACAACTCTAACATCACCTAAATATTCACACCACACTTAAAATTCTTTAAATTTTATCAAAATGAACATGCTCTGAGTTTACCAAATTAGGAAAGGGAAACTGGGCATAGAACTATTGCTACTGTTCCTCAATTTCCATGGCTAACTCAATGATCATGTGTTGGCCCCATGGGAAATGACGAAGCTCATCGCGAACCCCAGCCTTTCCATTGCCATGGTCAAGTTCTAAAGGAATTACACCTGAAGACAAAAAATTAGACAATGTAAGGAGAGAGCTCATGGCCGAGCCATAATTAAGTCACCAAAATATTCTATATATGGAGACTATGCTTATAAATCAATTAATGTAGGTACCCAGTAGTCGGCCATTAGACTTGCAACTTTGTCCAACACGCATTTCCTTAAAAAACATGCATCACCTTCTTGTGGGCTTCAATGAAAATCCTTGGAGACCAGAATGTTACCTTACAGCTTTTTCAATTAAGATACTGGGCCATTGAGTGGAATGCACAGAGCCAGGCTCAACACGGGATTCATTTATTCCCTTAAGTAGGAGATGAAGGAACGCTTGCTTAAGTGAATTATCTCATTTATCATCAGTACTCATCTGCATAAAAAAAAAAAAGATTGTCTTTAAATCATACATCACAGATTAGTGGTCTAAAACAATATTTATCATTGCAACTTGGAAATTCCCAATAGTTATGATCACTTCTAGAAATTCCAATATGGTCTAAGACACACCCACCTTTCTAATCAATGATGGTCGCAACTGTCGCAGTGTAGGGGGATCGGTCTCTTGGTACTCTGTAGGTTATAACGCTAGCCAACAAATGACATTGGACAGTGTTGTGCAAAAGAAACAAAAGTAATGAATCAAGTATGTAAACAAGCAAGAGAAAAGAGAAATTCTCAAAATCAAGCCGTGTGAAAGTTTGAAATTAATTTTAAGAACAAGTCATCCACGTTTACATATTAAAAAGTCAAATACTCACACATTGAATATTAGTACATTAATAAGTCAATCCCTAGCAGTTTCTTTTCCCTTACTCATTATTGCTTAGAATTGAAGAATTCGCAAAAATGGAATAATAAAACGTATATGGTACATAAGCTTCATAGTCAGACCATAAGACATGTATTGAGTAACTGATTTTAAAATAACAAATGTGTTTAATAGAAAGAAGATCATCTTACTTGAAAATAGAAGAATGAAGAGACAACCGCACTCAGCCAAAGAAACAAAGACACGCACAATAAGCTGGTTGATGACAATATAAGCTAGAGTCCATCTAAAACAGCCCAATGCCAAGGGTTTTCTGAATGACTGTTTTAAATTTTGAAGCATGACTATCTTCTCTTACATTACTAAGATACCTCACTGTTGTCTTAGACAAAATAGTAGACTGTATTCAGTATTTTTTGCTTGTGACTATGTGATAGCTAAATATGACCTATGATACACTAACTGCAAAGAGACCTTGTGGGCCTAATAGAAGAGCAAAATCGTGGAGGTACTTATGATCTGGCTAAGAATGACCCATGGAAGGAGCCCTTTTAGAACCTTATAGAGTAAAAATTTTGAGGATATAACAGACTGGGAGAGTGCATATAAATTCAAGGCCTAGTTCGTTCCCTCTATGGAAGTTGAATGGCTAGGCAAGTAATTTATTTTTCCATGTAAATTGCTTTCAGCCTAATCTGAAATCGTATAAAGAACAAATTCTTTTCACAATATAGAACAGAATACTCGTTAGCTTTTTCAACTTGAATGACAAGAAACAAACTAAACTGTGGCTTAACTTTGAGTTTCATAATAAATGCATCAGACATTAAAATGACTTAATAGCCAAACAAATTCAATTTAATACAGGCATCATCAAACAGATAATGGAGATTGAACAGCCCAAACATAGGCATAGGAAATACCACTCTAAAATCCCGAGTAGAATTGAATACATGTAAGCCAAAAAGGGGTCTACGGCAAACGGTACGCTAGTGCAGGTGATAAAATATACATCTAAGATTAGAATACCCACAACTCGACATGGAAGACTCACCTTGGTGACAGATCGGGTTACAGGCCTTGCTTGAAGGTTGGGTGGGTCCGATGATGGCGTGGGATGCACTGAACAGAGAGATCCATATCTAGCATTGCGGGCCGAGGAGTGGAGGAAGAAGTCGAAATTCCCTGCTGCGGAGACGAGATGGGAAGAAACTCCGTTGAGCTTTTCTTCCTCTGCTTTGAGAAGGAATGAAGCATGTTGTACCAAGTGTTGAGATAATCTCAGACAAAATCTTCAAATTCAAAACCGCATGGACTGTTGGATCACTGGCAAAGAAGAGTAGTATCGGCCACGAACTGTGGGATCACATGAATCTAGGAGAGTGTGATTCGAAGAACACGTAGAGGAGATGAGAGCTGTAATAAAATAGATTCCACACCAGTCAGATCAATCTGCCTCACAGCTGAGCAGATCACAAATGCAATGGACTAAACGAGGAGATTCGTAGTCCGTACAGGAAACTACAGCTGGAAGTGGAGGGGGGTTAAAATGGTTATCAAGGCTATTGTAATGGTGAGGAGGGGCAGTTGAGGGGAAGATGAGGGAAATTAACGCTTCGCAGATGAGAAATCGCAAGAGGTAGCTTACCATTCGATGGGGTTTGATTGGGAATTTTATTGACTTATTCGATTTACTTGGCAGATTCGAAGGTCTGTTTCCCCACTGAAAAGATTACAGTAAGGTTTCTGATAAAGTTTTTGTCGATATAACTTCATGTATGCAGGAAAGGACAACCCTGCATATGTGATGATAAGTCGTTATATATCATCACGGCTAGCATTGGTAGGGCTATTCAGTGCCACGAAAAATTCCAGTGGCACCGGCACCGGGTTGCAGGTACCGGCTTCACCGGTGCCGGTGCCGATGTGAGGTTTTTAACAAAATCCGGTGCCATTCCTGGTTCCCGGATTACCGGCACCGGGTTCCGGGTATCAGACACCCAGGTTTTTTTTTA
>CM025850.1:29399373-29684041 GCA_003952965.2 Morella rubra | reverse complement strand
CTTCAAACGGTTGTTGCGCTGCCTCGGAACCTGAGATGCCGACTACACACTTCGGGAAGTACACGAAGGGATTTACAGAAATCACTCAGGATCCAAAACCCTCACCTAAAAGGTCATTCGAGTTGGATTGTTTGAGCTTTCCATGCATGCTGACGCCCAAGAGATGGTACAAAAATGTAAAAAATGCCAAAGATTCGCCAATATCATAAATACCTTGGCGAAAAAGATGACGATCATCAGTACCTTGTACCCATTCATGCAATGGGGAATTGATGTCCTTGGCCCATTCCTTTTGGGGGCATAAACAGCTGAAGTTCCTAATAGTCGCTATTGATTATTTTACCAAATGGATAGAAGCCAAACCATTGGCAAAGACACCAAGCCGAACGTCCGAAAATTCGTTTAGAGGAACATCGTATGGCGTTTTGGACTACCCCGAGTCAGTAATCTCTCGACAATGGACAAAACAATTCGACAACAAGATATTCCGAGACTTCTGTACATAACTCAACATCGAAACGCATTACTCATCTCCATATTACCCACAAGCTAATGGATAAGTAGAATTGGCAAACTGGTCATTACTGAAGCTTATCAAGACAAAGCTCGATGATCATAAGAGTTTATGGGTGGAAGAACTACCTGGAGTCCTATGGGCATATCGCACGACTGTTAGAACAGCTAGTGGAGAAACGCCGTTCACTCTCACTTATGGAACCGAAGCAGTAATCCAGGTCGAAATCGGGGCTCTCTCCCCACAAGTAATGATGTTCACTTTGGAAAACAATAAAGAAGAGAAAAAGTTGGATCTCGATTTACTAGAAGGACGAGGGAAGGAGCAGCGCTCAGGATGGAAGTATACAAACAAAAATTGCGAATTACTACAATGCCAAGGTCAGACCCCGCCACTTATCCCCGGAGATTTAGTCCTTAAAAAGGTGTTACCAGGGACCAAAGATCCACAACAAGGTAAGCTCCATCCAAACTGGGAAGGTCCTTATCGCATCACCGAAGCTAAGGGACCAGGAACATAGTACTTAGAAAATCTCCAGGGAAAAGCACTACAATATCCATGGAACTCGACATACCTTAGAAAGTACTATGCGTAATACCTTGTTATTGTTTGTCTTCACATGTTTACATTGATATTATGATTTCATGTTTTGCATTACCATTTTTTATCATATTTGTCTCCACATGTTTACATTAATATTATGATTTCATGTTTTGCATTACCTCGGTTAGTCGCAAGCGACCAAGAGCTTACGAAGAACTAGTGCCAGTCCCCTGAAGACGACCTCGGAGAACCTCGGTTCCCAATCGCATTCAAGACTAAGGCGAACTAAGGTTCCCAGTCCCCCGACGTTAAGACGACCTCATAACCTCGGTTCCCAGTCACATTTAAGGATTAGGGTGAACTAAGGTTCCCAGTCCCCCGAACATTAAGACGACCTCAGAGAACCTCAGTTCCCAGTCGCATCAAAGGACTTAAGGCAACTAAGGTTCCCAGTCCCCCGGTGTTAAGATGACCTCGGAGAACTTTGGTTCTCAGTCGCATTCAAGGACTTAGAACAAAGGTTCCTACTTCCCTAGACAACATGATAAATTCGAAGAACCTCGGCTAGTGAACCTCGGTTCCTTCTCACATTTACGAACAAGGGAGAACTAAGGTTCACATTTGCATCCACGGATCCAAAATAAAGAGATCTCTAAATCTCCCAATTACAAAGAATCATCAGATGAATTGCATATGATCACCAAATATAATTACTATTCAACAGAAACCAACATGGGCAATAAAAATGGCGAAGTACAAATCGTCAATAGCAATTTACAGGCATAACTCAAAACGAAATCGCTTAACTAGAATCATAGTGTTTCGTTCCCTCTTGGAGGAAGGTGGATGCCACGAGTCCCTAGAGTCTCCACCAACCTCTCGTAAATCTCCTTACCACGCCCTTCTTTACGGACTCGGAAACGACTCCCTTCCCTAAGATAAGCTACTTCTAACACGGCCATAGCTACGCCGATACATCTGCGCGCCAAAACCGCAGGATCACCAAGAAAAGCAGGCACTGCCGATAACTCGGCAACACGAAGAGTAAGACTTGTACAAGCCTCCTATAGACTTCTCTTCTCAGTAGCAAATAAATCGATAGCCTCACGCATAGCTCAGCGAAGGCCCACCAGTTCGGCCTGATGTGCCTCCTCTTTCTTCGAAGAAGATAACCGTCAAGAACATATGGATATAAAAAGGAGAATGTCACAGAAAGAGGGAAAAAAAGTTCGCGAAAAATACAAAGAAGAGAAAGATGCGACCGATGAAACGAAGCCCTCGAACCCTACCTGAAGAACTATGGTCCGAAATGATAAGCAGGATAGTTCGTGACAACCCCAGAGAATGGCAAAGCCTCTGCCTAGTAGTCCAAACAATTTTATCAAGCAGCTCATGGACCGACGGTCTATCAAAGGTTGAAATTGAAGATATATCGCCTCCACACCCTCCAACCAAAGTCTGGAAAACCCTTCGCAACAAATGTTACGCGAGCAAAAACCCCATGAACTCTTCATCCGAGGTAGCGAAAAAATACACAACAACAGAAGAAGGACTGAAGGAAGTCCACACTTTGGCAAGAGGAGGAAATCCGAAGGCCAAATACCTTCTAGCCATGGCCTATCACCATCAAGGAGGAAATTTGAGCAGACTGCCGTGGACATAATTTCAGAGCTCCGACAGGAACTACAAGTAGAGCAAATGGAGGTGTGGGAGAAGCCATCCTAAATTGGCATTAACTAGATGGGGTCATGCTGATGAACACCAATATAGATTGAAAAACATGTTGAAATGTCCTAAAGAAACATCTTGTTACATCCTGGAGACAGCCGAGATCCCGACCTCATTCCCAAAATGGTGGGTCACCTATCGACACTATTTCTGCGACATCTGCTATGCAAACAAAGAGTTTCGATATTGTGATATATATTCATGTTCCACAGGAGATATTGTTGAATGGGTGATTCCCCCTTGGACCGAGATGTAATCATTAATATAGATTCAGTTATGTCATGCATTAGCTTCTTTCCCCCATACCTCGGCATCTCGAAGCATAGCAAACATTCTCAACCCGATTCTTGCAAATCTGCTCGAGAATGGGGGGACTCTGATGGTGCCAATACTGAATCACACCCAGCCCAAACCAATTTGGGCTGAAAAATATGATTACTTCCTCAAAAGCCCAACAGTTACAATCCAACCCACGTAGCGTATTTTCCAAAAGATCTAGTAGTAGTTACGAATAACCGTGAGAAAAAGTGGAAAGGACATCATGAAGCACGAACAAAAACTGCCTACTAAAATCTCAATTAGAGGAAAAAAAACGTGGGCAATAGTGCTATAAAAAGAGAAGCTAACGATGAGAACAGTAAGTGATTTCTGAGGTGAAAAAATAGCAAAAACTCAGACAAAAGTGAAAAGACTAATTTAAGCTTCGGAGGTTCCACATCTCGGACCCGGGGTCTTTTATTGTTTTACAGGAAAAGATACGGGAAGATCAAGCTGCATTTACTTTGACGTATTAGGCATAAATCAACTGATTTATCAGGGGATAAGTTCATAAGATCTAGTATTTTTGTTCTCTTTGTATTGGATGGTTAGTTGCTTGGGGGATGGTTAGGACAATTAGAGGGGAGGTTTGCAAGCAACCTTTCGAGTGGTCTGAATGCTATAGTGAGATGATGGTATACAGTGTTGTTGCAAATGTCGATGTTGAGACTGTTGGTATCTCATTCGAGCTTCTTGCATTATGGACTTCTTAGGCAGGTATTGGAAGATAGGCTAGACCCTAGGAAAGCTGCAGTAATGAAGGGTAAAACGAGGATAGTAAACAAGTGCATGTCATGGGGACGGCACGTGCTCCGTTTACCTTGAGAAATAATGGCAAATGAGGGTCCAGGGTGAAAATCAAAGAATTATTAAAGATTTGGGGCTCAATGTCACAAAATCGATAAATCGGGTTACAAAATGAAAATGCCCCATTATTTAGAGGTGCAAAGTGTATTTTCCACCCCCCGCCCCCAAAAAACAAAGGTTCCCTCACTGGTTTTAATTGAATGCAGAAAAAGACAAACGAACTTCTAGACCCACAATAAAATGCTATCACACAACCTGTTACAATCTTTGACTTCCAAACATAAGCCTAGAAGTACGATACCATACACATTAATCTTTATACTAGATAAGCATTCCGTGAACATGAAGATCTTTCATAAAAATGGATCCACTGAAAGGTAACCCAAATCACCATTACCTTGAGAGCATTCCGAAACATGACTCAATATACCTGTCTACAACATTAAAATATTTCTATCTCCAATCTTTTTAATGATGAGAACACCAAAGAAAACCCAAAACTCACATGCATAAGAGAAAAAGACAAATGCGTAGAAAAAGATAGGACTATCAATCATTCTAGTCCCTCCTTTTTCATCCATATGGTCTATCACCCTTAGATGCTCTATTTGTTTCAATTGACAAAAGGCTGCAGCAAAATGAGTTTGGCAAATGAGTATAGCAAAGAATCTACACTACATATTTTGTGAATTATGGTCGTATGTTATTGCCTTCCAAGAAGGATAAGACACTATGGTGGTTTCACCGACTAAATGTTGTCTAAGGTCTAAGAAACTTGAAATTCTCAACTCTTTTGTATTGCAGATTGTAAGTGAAAAGAAATAGAAAAGAAATATGTCAGTTAAATAGATCCATAACAAACATATAGAAGTTTGCCTTAAAGCAGAATGAAGCTAGAAATTTATTATGGTGCCCAAAATGAATTAAACCTTAAAATAAATGTCAGAAAACCATTAAAAAAGCCTACAAAATAGGCTGATTTTTGCAGATTTTAGGGGCTGACCTTAAGTAATAGCAGAATCATTCTACCTACAGTATTGGCCGAGACTTCATGAATCAGTCAAACTGCATTGAGTTGAAACTATATGCATTGTAGGACCTAGAAGGATGTGACTGAAATAACGAAAACCATCTGAGATGTGAATTGAAACAGGGTAAAATTTTAAAGATGCATTTTTTTTTTGCTTTAAAAAAATATGTAAAAAAAATCTATTTTTCTGAATAATGTCGAGAAGCTGTCATTGCATATTGAATTTGATGGGCCATAATATGACTCATTAAGCCACCAGGCCAGCCTGCATTCACTTGGCCTGTTAGGCCCTTGATCGACCCATGTTTGTTTTAGGGAGAGACTACTAATGGGTCATAACATGATCAACCCAGCCCATTGAAACACACTAGCCCATCTGCAGTCTCACCCAAGGCCATGGGCACCCTCTAGACCCTCGGCCTGAGTAAGTACAAGTTAATTCTCTCCAAAACTCCAGGAAAGATAACTAGTCAAGAGGCTTCAGGACTCCAGGTAAGACAAGGAGTCTTGAAGCCCATACCGCTAGACTCCCTTTTGGACTCTAGCACCCCCCCATCTTATAAATAGTAGGTACCCCCTTTATATTTTCTCAAGCTAAATTACTTCTCTAGACTAAACTCTTCTCAAGATCTAACTTTGGCATCAGTCTTCATATCCGACGCCTCACCTCTTATTATTCTCTTTCAATTCTGAATGGCACCAACTCTTGGTGATTTTGGCATCATCAGAATCTTTAGAACAAGTTACAATAAAGAATTAAAAACTATAGATCCAAGTAAACAAAGCTGCAAAAGTACCAGTGAAACCAACAAGAGTCGATAAACCGCATAATGCTCCACGTCATGCAAAGATAGCAAGTTGCTGGATATGGTAGATGGCAGCTCCCGGAACTAGTTAAGAGCTAGTCATTGAACTAAGAAAAAGCAGCAGCCTAGACAAATGCAACAGAGCCCAAAAGGGGGCCGACAAGGCAAAAAAAGTGGTCAAAAAAGCCCACCCAGGGTTGCCACAACTAAAAATGAACAAACGAGCTCACCAACGGGCCTAAGAAAAAGCAACAATGTAGAAATACAAAAAAACAAGCTCCCATAAACCAAGAGAGGCTGGAGACAGCCAGGCAAGGCGGGGAGAGGGTGGCACGCGCAGCCAAAAATGGAACAAATCTGGCCAGATATGAACGCTCAGAGGTGCTGGAGCTAACCAAGGGGCGTTGGCTCCAAAGATCGCCGGAAAAAGCCCGGGCAAGGGGAACAAAGTTCGGGCGCGTGCAGCTGACCGGCAACGAGAAGGTGTAGAAGGGACAGGCCGGAGGAGCTGGTGCTGATGGGCTGATGCATGGCCTCCGAGGGTGAGCAAAAATTCCAGGATCTGGCCTCCAAGTCTTCTAGCAAAAATCGAGAAAAAAAAGGAGAAGGGGAGGAGATTTGGCTGAGCTTAGCAGAAAGAAAGGTGCCAGGGAATGAAGGAGGATCGGAGGAACCGGAACTCCTCCCGTTGCCGAAGATCAGAGTAAAGGAAGAGGTTGGGCTAGTAGGGTTTGGGGTATCCTATAGATAAGGAAGAGCCTCTCTCTCTAGAACATATTCGGGTATAATGAAGTTAGGTAAAAAATAATCATGAGTTCATGACGTAAAATTGGTCGGGTCAATTGATTAGTGCTTGCAAATCTGGTGTTTTCTTCAGTAACAATACAACACCTACTCTTATCCCTGTTATTTGTCATGAATTGGGCATGAAGAAGGCAGATTTGGAAGGGAAATATTTTGGCCTCCCTTTTAATATCCCAAGGTCTAGAAAGGCTGCCTTCAAGGATATTTAGGATTGAGCATTCTCTAAATTGGAGGGATGGAAAGCTCAGTGTTTATCTCAAGCAAGTAGGCTCACACTTATCAAGTTGGTAGTAGCAACTATTCCCATTTATTCGATGTCGACCTTCCTCATTCCGAAAAGCTGGTGTCGAGAACTTTATCGTGGCATGAAAGAAAAAATTTGGGGTTCCAAGTAGATAAAAGACACTTCACTCCTCAAGCTTGGTCGTCTATATGTCACCCCAAATCTGTAGTAGGGTTGGGGTTGCAGAGGATGTATCACATTAATAGATCCTTAGTGGCTAAATTGGGTTGGTTTGTTTGCAAGAATACGCAGTCCCTTTGGGTACAAGCTCTTCGAGCTAAATACCTCAGGAACTCCTCCTCGCTGAGCAATTGTCCTAATAGATAGCAAAGTTCTTGGATTTGACAAGGTATTCTGATGTGTAGGGATATCTTGGACAAAGGGCTACTGTTTGTTGTCAAAGATGGTAATCAGATTAACCTCTGGAAGGACCCTTGGATTCAAGGTATGCCTGGTTTCAATGCCCAACCAGCTTTTGATGTCCAAATGTTACTCTTTCCAGATGCTACTGTGGGGGATTTGATTGATGCAGATCTAAATATTTGGAAGAGGACCTCTTTGGATCAATTCTTCTCACCCACTTGTGTCAATCCCCCTTAACTCACCTTTGTCCTCCGACTTGTTGACATGGCATCTTGACAATTCTAGAATTTTCTCAGTAAAATCTGCTTACCTTTGTGACCAAGATTCTAGATTCCAACCTCAGGTGGATGCTCAGCTTGTCAATTGGGAGAAGTTTTGGAAGGTCCAAGTGAAAGGAAGACTCGAACTGATCCTCTGGAAATTTGTGACTAAAGCGCTCCCTGTCAAATCTAATATGAGATTCTTGTTCGTACAAGTAGAAGAAGATTTTTTCTATTGCCCCCTATGCAAGACTTTGGTTGAAACTAAGGGCATGTTTGTTTGCAAAAGTATTCTAGAATACAAATATATTCAACAAAATTTACAAAACGAACATCCAAAATCTCAAAAATTCATACACAAACACCAATACATTTTACACAATCTCCAACAACTTTTCACACAAACTCCATTATATTTTCAAAAAAAATTATAACAAATCTTCTCTCTCTATACTTTTTCACTAACTCCAACACTTTTTATTAAACAATTATATCAAATCATCTCTCTCTACACATTTTTACAAACTCCAACAAAAATTAAATATCTTTAAAAACTTTTCACCAACTTTTACACAAAAACCTATAAAACTCTAATCTACATAAATATTCACAATTCTATCAAAATCCTACAAAATCTTACAATTTTTTAGAAAACAAACATCCCCTAACGAACACCTCGCAATCCAATGCTTATTTGCTGAAATGTAATGGAGAGAGGCCCTGTGCCCTGTAAGGGTAACTGGAATGAAGCAGCTAGACATTTCCTCCTGGATGTCCATTGTGCTGAATGGTAACTCTACTCTTCCTTTTATTCAAGTTTAGGAGAGAGATTTTCTTTTGCAAGCTGCTATTATTGTGGATGTCATGTGGTATGCCTGCAATCAATCTGTGCATGAGGGTATTGTTTTCCATCCATCTGATCTTGTTATTTCTATGAAGAGAAGGTTTTTGGAGCACCGGGCTGCTTGGAAGGAAGATGATATTGTGAGGAATCTGGTTTGGAATCCCCCAGAAGCAGGTGTTGTGAAAGTCATCTGTGACGTGGCTGTTTGAGGGAATTCTAGCTACCTTGTTGTTGTAGCTATAGATAAAAGTTACAACTGCGGAAAATTAACTTACCAATTCTCTTTGTTGATCGCGAGAATTCTACATTAATCTTCAGGTTCTTGTCAATCTCACAATCTTGAGAATTCCAAAATAGCAGCCTAAGTGTTCTGCCTCCTTCCTCTCCACTCTCACAATTGTCATAGGTTTTCTGAGTTCTGATGGCCAACTCTGAAACTAACAATTAGGGTAGACTATCTCATAGCTATCCTTATATATGAAAACCCTAGCTGTGATAGTGCGTGGATCGTTAGGGATCTCAGATCTCAACCGTAGGATCACATGAAAAACTTTTTTTCCATTAACTCCCTTATATTCTTTTTATTTCAAATTTTAGGCTTTTACTAATTGTAATCATGTCCATCAACATATTAAATTTCACCCTCGAGAATTTGATATTGATTTGTGAAATCCTTTTTGCTAACAATTATAATCGTTTATTTATCCTTCCACTATACTATATTCCATATGAGTTAATAGGATCGGAATATAATCATTGATAAAATCTCAAGCTCATATAATTCGCAATTTTATAATTTGTTACTCGTTAGACTCTCAAATTGTTTCAAAAATAATTTCACAAATAAATATATATAATATATTAATTTCGAAAAAAATTTCACAAAATTCCTATGGCTAGAGATTTCTTTTTCTTGAGTCCAACCCTATACAAATATACTTGAATATACCTTTTGTAAACATGATCGTATTTTAGTAGGTATTAAGAATTTTTACCTTTTGTAAACATGATCCTATTTTAGTAACCATGCAACAACTTGTAAAAATAAATAGAAACTATCTATCATGAATCCATCTCATGCCTCATACGATATGTATGTGAATATTCGTAACCCTTGATTTCCCTTTTGACCACCAAATAAACACAATATTCACTATTTTAGCGTACGAGTTTATATAACCATTGTCTAAATGACATGTAATTTTGGTCAATACCCTCATTCCGCATACACCCTCATTTATCTTCTAAAGAAATAAATGGACAAACTATAAATGAAAATATTGGAATCCCTTATTTTAGTTTCATCCAACATTTAATAAAAAAAAAAAATTCTACTTAACAACAATGGGGGGTCATGGGATTAGTTTCATTTAAACAATCACATTTAACACTTGCATTAAAAAAAAAAAAAAAAAAACATTTGGTCAACCCAGTCAAACCGGGTTGGTAAATGGTCAACGGTCAATCGGGTTGAACCGTTGATCCACTGGTCCGGGTCCAACCGGTCGGTGTTGGATAGCGATTTGAGTCATACTCGGACCAAATCAGAGTCATTGTCCGGGTCTAACCCGGACCTGAACTGGGTCCACAGACCCAAATCCAACCCATGCCCCTCAACCCCGCACGGGTTGCCATGGCCCGGATCTTATCCGGCCATAGGCTTGCCCAATAGGGCCCTGTGCGTCTCCCTTTCCCTTCATTTTTATTTTAGCGGTTTGGGCTTCTGCATGGGCCAGCCCAAAGTTTCTGTTTAATAAAATAGACCGGTCCATTCTTTTAAAAAAAACATTAGCCTCCATTTTTAAAATAAAAACCATCCCAACAACATTTTAAAACAACGAAAAAGCCCAACCTTTAAAAATAAAAAAACTGGGCCGGGTAGGACTAGGGATGCCCTATACAGTTGCCTAAAAGGTGCCCTAGAGATGGGGAAGTGGTCATCACTGTTGGCCGCCGTCTACCACTGGCAGGCCACGTCTAGCCAGTCATAAATCGGACGCTGGTCAACTTTCCCAGCAGTAGCTGCCGTGCGGCCTACCGGCGCGTCGCTAACAGGCGATTGGAGGCAAAAAGCACCCACACTCGTGTCTTACACGGTGTGCTGGTGGTGGTCCATGACCTTATGGTCGCCGAACCTCCACCTCCTCCGGTTAGAGGGCTGCCCCAGTCACACTATGTTCCTCTCTGGCCAGTGGTGCAGCAGCAGCCATCCTTATAGCCACCGGCCATATTCTATAGAAAAAAGAAAACTTATTCTTTAACTCCCAAGAATAGAAACACATGTTATTCATACAGTCCATATCAAATTATAAGATACGAAGAGCACATGTTATGGTATACGAAACCAATTCAGTTTTTCTCAAAGAGGCTTCCAACAATTCGTTTGTTTCAAAAATTCTAAACAATTCAATTCAATTCTACAAATAAACAGTAACAAAATTGAATAGTTACAATCCGAATAAGACAAACGGAAAAAATATTCTTTCTTTGTTAATCACAGTATCTCATACTATAAAGAATTTTCTTTCATGCGATTTCAAGAACGAGGAAAAGCATTTGATTATTCAATGATATTGTGGTACGAACTAACCTGAAGCTCTGATGCCACTGAAAGTTTCAAATGGAGAAAATTAACTTACCAATTCTCTTTTTTTAATCCCCAAAATTCTTCAATAATCTTCAGGTTCTTGTCGATTTCACAATCTTGAGAATTCCACAACAGCAACCCGAATGTTCTACCTCCTTCCTCTCCACGCTCACAATTGTTTTAGGGTTTTCTAAGTTTTAATGGCCAACTCTTAAACTAAAAAATAGGGTAGACTATCTAATCGTTATCCTTATATATGAAAACCCTAACTGTGATAGTGCGTGAGATCATTAGGGATCACAAATCTCGACCGTAAAATCACATGGAAAACTCTTTTTCCAAGAACTCCCTTATATTCTTTTATTTCGAATTTTAGGCTTCTACTAATTGCAATCATGTCCATCAACATATTACAATTCACCCCTAAGAATTTGAGATTGATTTATGAAATCCATTTTGCTAACAATTATAATCGTTTATTTATCCTTCCACCATACTATATTCCATATGAGCTAATAGGATCGGAATATTATCATTGATAAAATTCCTAGCTCATATAATTCTTGATTTTATAATCTGTAACTCATTAGAATCTCAAATTGTTTCCAAAACAATTTCATAAATAGATGAAAAATATTTTTACAAAATTCCTTTAGCTTGAGACTTCTTTTTCTTGAGTCTAACCCTATATAGATATACTTGAATATACTATCTCATGAAGAGATTGATGAATTCTTTATTGAGCATTTATACAAACTCATTCATCATGCACAAGACCCAATGTTGTCTGGAATATTTGACCTAAAAGATCATCACCAAATGACTCATCAGAGTACAAGTACACAATAAACAAATTGCACAAACCTCTTAGGTCTAAGGATATCATAAACAAATTGTGTTGAATACCTTCTCAACATCAATGATCACTTATAGAAGGTATCCATATTTGATCTCGTTCAGTGCATGTACTCTTACAGTGCACCTACTCGTTTGCTTAAGGTCACCATCTCGATGGCTGTGTACATCATCCTATTTAATAGAGGCACAATGAGCATAGACCTATTGTACATAAAATGTACCTTGGTCTAGAACAAAACATCAAGTGTATAAGGAACCGAAAAGTCATACTCCCCTTTTGATTCATTAATCATTAGCATGACTTTTCTACAATGTCACTCAATAATAACCATGTAACATCTTTTGTCACAATATATTGCCCAGTGTAATAAATATAAACACGTGGTATCTAAATAACAATTATCTAAAATAATGATTTTAGAGCATACTTCTTACAAGGGACCATGCAGGCACTATCTTGTTAGGGCGCAGTGTGTTTGTGTGCTCTAACAACCCTCTCCTAGCTGAGCTTAGAGCTATCCTTTTCGCTTCCCAGACTGCCCAGTTTATTCAAGCTCTTCAAGTGATTATCCAAAGCGACTCTTTAAGCTCTTGTAGAATTGTTAACGATCCTACCTTCATTTTTGAAGGTCCATTGGTCGCCTACGCCAATCTCATCAGAGAGTTTTTGGGCAGACACCAGAGTTGGTTTGTGAAGTGGATTCCGTGTAGGCAAAATCAAGTGGCACACCAGATGGCTGCTTGGATTGCTTCTGATTTAGTTTTTGATTTCTCTTCTGTTGCTTGTTTACCTCTGTCTGTTACTTCCGCGGATGATCCTTTGGATCCTCCCTAATGCTTTTGTGGAATAGTGGTTTTTGTTTATGAATTTGCTTAGAAAAAAGAAAAAGAAAAAAGATGGATAGATACGGTAAAGTTTCTCACATTGCAGCGTCCCTCCGATGTTCATGCCTTTGAGTCCAAGGATTTCAAGATCATCGAATAAAGTCAACGAAGTTACATTTGGATACCATGTCCCTGATGGTGCACTGTTACTTTCCAAATTGATACTGATAACCTTCTCTAATTACTGTCAGCACAATTGATCCCATTTGCGTTATAACAGCAGTCCTTTCCGTCGAAGTCCGCAAAGGCTGAATCATTAGTGGAGTTTCTGGCCGGCCAGCACGTGGATCTCATCCGCCGCCCTTCTCCTCCATTTTAAGTGACTTCTAGTACCCTGCCACAGGCAAGAATCGTCTAACCGTTCTCTGGACCTTTAAATGCTTTTGTTTGCTCTTACCATGGGACGTACGACCACGACCATTTTGCTTGGTCGATCCCTTTCCTCCGGCCGCCGCCCGTTTGGGTGAGTATGACCATTAGTCTCCCTAGCTCGTTAACGGATTGCCTCTTTGAAGGGTCTAATGCTCCTTTTAGAGGATGTAACTGAGTTTTTTGAACCGCCTTCAGTAAATAAAATTCTAGTGTTGGTATGTAAAAAAAAAAACATAATTTAATACAATAGAACACTAACATCGGCATCTAGTAGAACCTGAGCCCAAACGTTGGGGTTAAATTACTAAGACCAAAAATACAGCTCATATTTGAAAGTCAAGAATCTAATGGGTTTTAATAAAGTATTTGGCTCCTAAACTTCGACGAAACAAAAAACCAATGGATTGGCCACTTCCTGCTGCATGTATCAAAGACAAGACGAAGAAAGAAAAATAGAAAAAATAGATAAACTTTAGTTCTTCGTTCGATTTTTCTATTTTTTGTATATTTAAAAGTGGAAAAAGAGATGGATGCAAGAGAAAAAAGATAAATAAATAAAAGTGACAAAAGCATTGAAAAATTTGTACAATGGATTGCAACCTATACCCCTACACCCTTTTCCCCCACAGATAAAAGATTTCAAATGTCTCCACCTAAAGGATCGACATTTTGTCCAATATAACGAATCGAACCACTACACTAAGGCCACAACTTGTTTGGCTCCATTTCTCAAACCAAATTATATTTTTTTACTACGAATAGCCCTAACAAACTCTTGTACAGGAAGTGAGTGAAGACAAACGAAAGTGGCACAGTGATTGTTTTTGCTCTGGACACACGTTGGGGGTGTTGAAAAGGAAAGTTTGACTTCAAACAGTACGAGGTCAAGGTCGTATGCATGAAAGAATTTGATTACGAGGGATTACTTTTTACCGGTATTGAACTTGCAACTAAAATTTTAGTTAAGAAAATAATAATAAAATAACTATAGAATAATATCTTTCTCTGATCAAGTAATTTATTTTATTATAATAAATATAAAAATTTACTTAATTCATCTGTCTCTCCGCGTTTCCACCAACTCTAAAAATTTTTTGGTATACCTAATTAGCCAATCAAATGACATTGGTGTAGCTACCGTGTCAGAATGATCTTGAGCCCATGAACAATGCAATCCAATACAATAAATAGTGCTTGAAGTAAACACAACAAATCAAAAGTACAGCTCACATCTCAATAGATTATGAGGTTATACAAATACTATTGACTCCTAAACTTAGATTAAAGAAAAAAAAAAAAAAAAGATCTTCATTGGTTTTAATTGACTGCACAAATTACGAGAAAGGAACTTGATCTGGACACATACAAAAATGCAAAAACTTCACTCCTGTGACAATATTTCACTTCCAATCATAAGCTAGTAGAACTCTACCATACACAATCTTTATTAGATAAGCATCTCGTGAACATACAGATCTTTCATAAAAATGCTTCCACTGCAAAGGTAATCGAGATCGTCATTACCTTGAAAGCATACCAAAACAAGACTCAATATACCTGTCGACAACACTGAAATATTTGTGCCTCCAGCTCTTGCTAATGATGAGAACACCAAAGAAAGCCCAAAACCCACATGCATAAGAGAAAAAGACAAATGCATAGAAAAAGATAGGGCTATCAATTATTCTAGTCCCTCCTTTTTCATCCATATGGTGGCTCTTATCTTCGTGTCCTCGCTGGTTTGCGGATGAGCACTTTCTTGGTAGAAGATCTCCACAAAGCTCCGGGTTACCTTCATAGCATTGCGCTGAGAAAGTCGCGAATTGTTGTTCAAATGGTATTCTTCCTGAAAAATTGTTGTAGGCAACACTAAATACAGAGAGAAATGTGAGTCCCACCAATTCATGAGGGATTTTCCCTATCAACTGATTATGAGAAAGATCCAGACTCTCGATGCTTTTTAAGTCTCGAAACGAAATAGGAATTGAACCAGTCAGAAAATTATTCGACAAGTTCAAGGATAGAAGCTGTGTCAGTTTGCCCATTTTTGAAGGAATACTGCCACTCAGTCGGTTAGATGACAAGTCAATTATAGTCATCCATTGGAGTGGGAGACCTTTGAAGGTATATATATTATTCTTTATTTGGAAGGATGTCCCAATTTCCAATCCGTGGTTAATTGTTATCCAAAAGTAAAGTCGACCTTCTTGAGGGAAATAGTTTGAGTCAGGAGAACTCTTCTTCCAGAATGTAATGTTATCAAGACAAGATGGAATACCTCCTGAAAGACGATTATGAGATATATCAAAAACTTGCAGTCTTTCCATTCGACACATTCTTCGTGACAGGCTACCTTCCAAGTGATTCCCTCTAAAAAGAATAGCGACCAACCGAGGATGATCATACAACCAGAGAGGTATCTCACCAGACAAGTTGTTGTTTCGAACGTCTAAGATAACCAAAGAGGGACTATTTAAAACCGTGGGTGAGATGGTTCCTTCGAAGTGATTGCCACCAAGTTGTAAGCACTCCAACCTTGTCATCACGGAGTTATTTGGGAGCATTTCCCCTTCCAATTTGTTACTTGAGAGATTCAGATACTCCAATGGGCTCTCATCTGCAGTCAAACTTGAGGGTATTGTTCCTGAGAGCATGTTCTTAGAAAGGTCTAATATTGCAAGAGGCAGATCACCAATGGACCACGGAATGTTGCCTTCTAATAAATTGGAGGACATGTTAACTTCCTTTAAGAAAGGAAGAAGACCGCCAATATCTTTAGGAAGAGGACCGTTGATAAGATTATCAGATATATCAAACACTGTAAGTAATGGACCATTGATATTATCAGCAGAGCAATCTAGAAAAGAACCTTTCATTTCGTTGCTGCTCAAGTATAAGTTAGTGATACTCGTCATGTTGAACAGTAGTTGACAAGGTGTGCTTCCTTCTAATGAGTTGTGGGACAAGTCTAGCAAAGCCAAGTCATGTTGGGAGGAGATGAAGCTTGGAACAATGTGACCGTTCTTCTTGTTGACGTTGCAGCTTTCCAAGCTCAGATAACTTAGCGAAAAGGAAGGGACCCATGTGGGAGATTCGGTTTCAACTTCCAGCTCGTTTTTTGAAAGATCAAGGTAATTGAGAGTTGAAGCATTGGCAAAGATGGAAAATGACAACAAGCCTCCCAATTGGTTACTCGAAACATCAAATAACGTAATTTTGCTGCGGTTCGAAAATATGGATGAAGGCAGATTACCATGAAATCGATTACTTCCAAGATGAAGTTCTTCGAGACTTTGAATCATTCCAAGACAAGATATTATAATCCCTTCTAACTTATTATGCCCAAGGTTTATCAACCTTAGATGCTTTAATTGCTTCAATTGACAAAAGGCTGCAGCAGAATAAGTTTGACAAATGAGACTAGCAAAGAATCTATATACATTATACACTATATACTAGGTGAATTATGGTCCTATATATGTTATTGCTGGATGGTCCAATCTAGGAGAAAAATAAGGATATAGCAGGTACTAAATGTTATCTTGTGTTTCACCATGAAAACATTTAATAGTATAGGACCGAATTATTATATCTCCCTCTGTTAATTGAGCCATTTAATTTGGCCAACAAAATTAGAGGGATCTCTGTTCATATTTTAAGATATAGAATCAAAAAGATTTCTTCCAAGTAATTTAGAACAACAGGTGTTGTCTGAGGTACAAGAAACGACGAATTCTCAACCTCTTTGTATTGCAAATTCTGAGTGAAAAGAAACGGAAAATAAATGTCAGTTAAATAGACCCAAAACAAACATGTAGAAGTTCGCCTTAAGTAGGGACGAAGCTAGGAATTTACTACGGAGGCCAATTATACAAAATCATATTGTGGGGCAGCCAAAATTAATTAAACCTGAAAAAAAAAATGTCACGAAACCATTAAAAAAGGCTACAAAATCGGCTGATTTTTGAAGATTTTTTGGGCTGGCCTTAAGTAGTATTAGCAGAATCATTCTACCTACAGTATTGCGCTAGACTTCATGAATCAGTAAAACTGAATTAATGAGTTGGATGCGAGATCAAAAGCAAAATTAGAAGAAAATTATACAGATGACCGGATATGACTGAAATAACGAAAACCACCTGAGTTGTGAATTCAAACAGGGTAAAGTTATAAAGCTACTCGTATTTTTTGGTTTAAAAAATATGTAAATAATAATCATGAGTTCATGACATAAAAAGATGGACAGATACGGTAACGTTACTCACGTTGCAGCGTTCCTCCGATGTTCATGCCATCGAGTGTAAGTTCTTCAAGATCATCGAATACAGTCAACGAAGTTACATTTGGATACCATATCCTTGATGGTGCACTTTCACTTTCCAAATGGATACGGGTAACCTTCCCAGACTCACACACGATCGCTTTTGCGCCACAGCAATTTTTTCCGTCATAGTCCGCAAAGGCTGAACCATTAGTGGAGTTTCTGATCCCCAAGAGGGCTCTGCTCTGTTCTTCAGTGCATCCAGCTTCAGACCAAGCTGATAGGTAAAAAGTGAGGGCCACAAGCCAAACAGAGATGTATTTAGTAGCAGAAGATGTTTTCATCTGGGAAGAGATTTCAACTACAAGTTTTTGCTTACACAACTTCGGAAATTGAATGGTTGAGCATCTTTTTTCATACTGCTTTTATAATGCCCGGAAACAAGGACTATTGAGTGGAGTATGGGGTAATTCATATAAAAAATTCCATGCTAATTTAACCGACTGCAAATTGTCCAGAACAAGGGTCAAAGTTCAAAGGACCCCACTAATATATTTAGGAAGGATTTCTTTAGTTGTTAGCTAGCCGTGCTTCTTGGTTCGTAGAAGTCGGTGCAAGTACATGGAATCTGTGGACGTCCATGCTAATTGCTGAGGTCCGCTCGAGCCCTGCAAAGGTGACTGCCACGGCCTTAAAGAACCTGCAGTGAAGAAAAGACAACACCAGCAGAGAAGCAAAAACATGATCGAAAATTTGATTAACTTTATTCTCGGCGGACAAAATGGTATTGTCTTCTATTTTGTAGGGTCACAGATAAATCTTAATGTATACAAATGCAAAACGAATATAAATTTACTTATATGCGCCTACTGCACCACTTTATCTCTCAGTCAATTTATTGTCTAGTGACAACTGGTGTGACAAAGACCGAAAAGAGAATAAGAAAAATGTAGTCATTGCCGTGTCCTTTGCGACGTGGATCGAACTCCTTAAGTACGTTGCATATATGATCTTCATCCATTTGGATTTGTGAATATATATAATATATTCGGATAATGTTTATGGATGTATTTCAGCACTGAATTCTGATCAGTTGAATGTATATAAGTAGGCGCATAACATTTTTATTGATATATTTGTTAAAGATAATATAATATAAAATCATAATATTAACTATTTGATATCTTTATTAATATTCAAATTTTAAATATAAATATTCAAATTTTAATATATTGAATATTTTCTTATCATACTTTATATTATTTTTATAAATAAAGATTTTAATTTTGTAATCTGCATAGTTATAATATAAAACACAATCAGTCAGTCACATAGTATTTTTACAGTTTATTTTTTTTTCAATATATATTTATATATATATGTTATAATAAGCTCCTCAGTCATGTCTTGAAAAAACAAGCAATTCTGGAAATTTGAGTCGGTCTTCATTTTTCGTTTTCGTTGGTGGAGCTATGTTTTGTGTTTAATTGTTTTAGCATTGGATCCCCACATATTCTATCACTACACCTTTGATAAATACTAACTGTTGCAGAAAAATTGCACAAAACACTTCTATCAAGTGTCCACTTAAGAAACACAAGCGACAAAGGAATGCAATTTTTTTGCACCAAGTACAATAAATAAAAGCAATTAAACAAGCCTACCTGATTTGTCAGCTCTTCAGTCTCCTCTTCAGCCTCATCATCATCATGGCATCATCAATGGCATCTGATATCATTTCAGTCTGCAAGCACCAGAATATACCATAAATTTCCACAATATGCAACCAAGAAGCAAAACAAACTCCTTTCAGCATCAGTATAGTCTGAGAAACTCTAGAGGGATAATCTTACTGTCATATCCATCTGGGCAGACTGTTTTTGAAATTCCATCATCACCTTTGCTTGCTTTGCAGGGGCCATTTGCTGCAAAAGAAATATATCACTTCCTAAGATATTTACAATCTAAATGATGCAATTGAACAAGTAATATCAAGTGGAAAAAATTTATGCGTCAACTCATTGCAAGTCATGAAGAAGCTCCTTCGAAATTAAATCATGCATCTGCAGTCCAATCTTCAATATTGTAACAGCTCATCCTACATACATACTGATAAGTGTCACCATCTAACCTTATTCATGGCTGCCATCGCCTTACTGGCACCTTTCATGCCAACAGCAACTGAGGTATGAGCATGCATTGCCTGCATACAGTATCACTTGAGCACAATGCATTTTTCTGTAGAGAAAAAAAAACAAAAATCCCCCCCACACACAAGGGGTCCTCTTGGGGGGGGGGGGGGGGGGGGGAACTTTGACAGCCAACCTGTGTATGAGTACCTGTGTATGAGTTGCTATGCCTCTCATTTGAGCTCGACTTCCTTGTAAGTTGGCTATTTGTTGCCTAAGCCTGACTAGCTGGCGAGCAAGGATTTTAGTTGCTGCCTGCAGAATGAGGTAGACAAAAGAAGGGCAGGTAAATGATAAATCTGAAAGGTACAAAGGAAACAAGACTGTAGATAAAACTTGAAGGCACAAATTCAGGTATCCACAGAATGACAACAATCTGGTCAAGTGAAGACAAACAAAACATACCTCATTTCCAGTTTTAGCTGTCCTCTTTATCTCAGCAACTAGCTTCTTTTCCTGACACAATTATAAATTACATAAGAGATAGCACCAAAAACCTAGGAAGAGTGGATCAAAACAAATCAGAAAACTCTTCACATACTTCTAGTTGTAACGCTCCAATTTCCTTCTCTATACCTGAATGAAAGCTCAGACCAAAGAATTATAATTCAAAGACAAAAATAAAGGTGATTGTGATGTCTTGGTATAGGAAACTTCAAGAAATACGCAACAGAGAAATGAAAAAACACCAACACCCCAAAAGAGAGCCACATAGCATTCTTCCACCATTTTGAGGACTCAACAGATTAATATAATCTTTGTGATAACGTCATATTTATCCATCTACAATATCTTATAACACATATTACTCAAACTAGAGATAAAAGAACAACTCAAACAGCAAGTAATACTCGAAAGCATATTACTGTTGCAACCACCTGGGGTTTTTTTTGCATTACTGTTGCAAAAATTGCATCACCAAATGATTAACTACTTAGCAATCAGCATCTGACAATCATATCATCAATTAGATTACCAACCACGTCGAATGTATTTAAATCCCACCTGGAGACAAACTCGCTCACGGTATACACACACCACAGGAATATGAATCCTACGTAGTACTCGTCTCTAGCAACACGCTGCTATCTTCGACGAATCCAATCATTTCACCACTAACTACATTTAATCCAACAGTACCCAACACGTGCTTTCTTAGTGATTCTCGAGTGAAAACACATCATACACATTACAGTCCTTAAGTTCAGTCTCGATCAAAAGCCGAAGCCATATAGCTGAATAACATAACTAAACAAGAATATATCGATAATTCCGATAGAAATGTCTAAGTAGAGATTATCTTCGAGCTATACAATCCAAGCCAGGACTATGTCGGCAATGTTTCTATCTAATCGCGATTCTAAAATCCATTCATTTCCGTCAATATTCTCATGCGTTCGCTATAACTTCTAGAGTGTATATATAGGTGCTAATAAGAAAATCAAAATTACGCTATCCTTCTTTCTGGCGTATCCATATCTTCTTCACAACTGTATCCCTCTTACACCGCCTACACCCTCGCAGAATGATACGCGACAAGCTCACAGAGAATTACCCAAGGAAAAACATAGCAAATTAGAACCAGTGGATCCAAAGCATGCAATTAATGCATAGATAACACAAGGATCTTCCATTAAATTCCAGGATCATAAATGTTATTTGGGCGCATATTTTCTGCAACCTAGTGTAATAACGAGACATTTTCTCTATATCTAAAGAAAAATAAAAGAAATACATTATTCATGGTCCCAACGAATATTATGCGAAAACATACCAAATCAGGAAAAGCAATTCAATAATCTAGTAAAAATAAGTTCATTACAACCCTGTCTGATCAAAACCGTCCTGAGCCCCGAGATAGACTTTACGAACTTCTATCACAAGTTCTTCTAATATATCACTTAAACCATTGCGTGAAAAGATATACATTCAATTATGTGTGAATATAATCGCTAGGAGCACGACGACAGAAATCAGCCTCTTACAAAACAAAGTAATATTACAGGTTAAAGATACTATATATCATTGGCAAGTCTATTTCACAGACACTCACGATCTATCTCTTAAATACTTATTTTGAATGTTTGCTAAATTTTCCGATGTCAGTAAAACTAGGCCATCTTTTAACAATTCAAACTATGACAACGACCTTATATCATATATTTATGGATATCATATTAGTTTTGATGGCCATTTTATTTAGCCCATAATATTCAAAAACCAACAACTCATTGTTGATCTTTGAAAACCGAAAACAACATCCTAACAACCTATTTTAAAAACCGAAAAATCCTAATACATGCAATTGAAAAATAAGTGTAAAAATAAATCTAAAACCATGCACTTCATAAAACCCATATTCAATAAATCCCAAAACAATATGCAAATAACAAAATTCAGATTAAATAAATCTCAAAACAAGTCTGTAACATGCAATTCACAAAATTCATAGTCACAGATTCACAACGTCACCTAGTAAGTAATAAACTAGACACCATCACAATTCCTATATAGCTAAAGAAATATTATGGGCTTAATAATAAAAGTGTTCAAGACTTGATGGAAATAATAATTGAAAAAACATAGTGTATGCTGACACAACTCGAAATAGAAAAATATTACAATACGAACTTAGAAGTTATAACTTAAAAGTATCAACTCAAGTAAAAATGAAGAACATAACCAAACATTAATGAATCACGAATCCACGATCGACCACTAGCAATTACCGAATTATTTTAATCTTCGAATTTCTAATACCGACGATATCATTAAAATTATCAAGTATTTTATACTCAAACAGTTCCGAAAGCATCAATATATATTATTCTCTAATTAATTATATATCATAGAAAAATTATATACATAGTTCAGCCATATAATATCGCATATATGTAACCCAATCCAGTATCGCCCTAACATAAAATGTCCTAAACAATGAATATAACTACCGGAGCAATATCTCTTCTTTCAATTAGAATTTTATGTTTCAATTTTTTTAAAAAAATAAAATAAAATCCACTGTTACTAAGTAAAAACGTTCTAAACATATTGTTCACGATCATATGTGTAATCTTCTTACATTTAGCAACTTTATGCGATTTAAATGAAATATTTCAGACAATATATTAAATTCTTGTATAGTTGTAATCTATCTCTAATATATTATAGTAAAGAACAACAAAATGAGAGATCACTTCTACTTCACACGTTTGTGCTCATTTTTCATTAACATCTCAGAGAACAGACTAATGCAACACTAAAAAATATAACCATCCAGAACCCAGCTCCGCCTCTATGATTAGATATCGAACTCTGAAATGTCACTATTTTAGAAATCATAAATTTTTGAGAATGCCTATCATGAATATAGCTAAGACATCATAACTTTCCGTATGAGAATTAAAATATTAGATCGTACTAAGCACATTGCACCGCCAAGAAAAAACCCTCACTTTGCAGTGTTCTCTCAAACAAAATCTCTTCATCTTCACTCAACTTCCCCCAATTTGAGTACGAGATCCACCCAAAAAATATTCGACCACACTGTATCCTTTCACCGGCTTAACCAAAAATAACTCGACTACTATTATATCATGTATACAAATTTTAGAACTACACAAAATTTCGCTAATCTTCTGCGTAAATCCATACATAAGAAATTCTTTGTGTCGCTTTTCAGTTTCTCAACATCTTGATTCTAATATCACCCTTAACATTTTTCTATACTCTAATGTGAGAGATTCTCAACGAGCCAAGAGGATACAGTAAAGTGGGTCTTCCAACCAGAATTCTCAAAATCGAGTCAACCCAGTAAAAATGATGCGAGCGAAAACCAATAATGATAGCCAAGCTTGAAAAACTCTGATACTAAAACAAGATTGCAGAATCTTACGTCAGACTATGCGCAAGAAAGAGCACTCGACTTGAACTTCTAAGAAATCAGATCCATTACGCAAACCGGAGCTGTCATTGAACATCACTTTCCGTCAACACACTAGAGCTGGAGTCCAGGTCCCTCTCAACCCATATCCAACCTATAAGAGTGTCGATGATAAAAGAAACATCTGCCCATAACTCCAATCCCCCCAAAACTTTTGAAAGCCAAACATAGTTGCCAAGCGTAGTATAACCGCTTCTGTTATGTTGTCGTCTCGCGCCAAAGCATGATATTATCCGCTATCCAAAACAATATATCACACACCCACTTCCTACTCCAACCATTAAGATCCAAAATTCTCAGATTTATAACCAACACAACTCCGTCCAAGTTACATATACAATTAACAACATATCTACTTGCTGCCATTCTTCTTTACTAGACATACAATCCATCACACCTCTTTTCACATATCTCCAAAACATAAATAATCCTCACTTGTTGACAATATCATCCAAATGCAAATATGATTTAGTACATTCCGAAACAAATAATATTTATAATGACTTACTCAAACGCTATACAACTTTTCGTATTTAAATTATTTGTCCCGATACCTCTCTTTTACACCACTACTTCATTATATTGTCTCTGTTCAGCGCAAGACGATCGAATCCATGCACAATTACAACGCTCCACTAGAACAAGCTCACCGTACATCCGCTCATCAGTACAAAATGGATAGCGAAGCTTAAATGGGCTCTGTCAAGAAACTACATTTAATCCCAAAAGAAGCATTGAAGAGAAAATAATAGACAAAACAAATAGTGGATAATTATGTATCGTTAGCAGACCCCGTATCTATGACAAAGAGAGAAGAAGTATGCGACAAAATATACTTGAGAGCGCATAATAAATACCCATTAATTTAACTCGCAGGTACAAGTCAATGACGACCTAATGCCCGAAATTTACCGCATCTCTGTTATCTCTTACTTCAAATAAAAATACTCGGATCTTACTTTATCATCTGAAAACCCACATATACAATATTATATGCTTGATACCCATATTGCATTATGCATATGAAATCTTAGAGGATTAAAAGAAGCCTATTGTGAATAGCAAGAGTGTCTTAGACTAGTAATAGTATGTCTGTATAGAGACATCATCTGTCATTTTATATCAGTTGATTTTTTAATACAGTCAAAGAGCCCGCCTTCTTATAAGCCATACTCGTAGATGTTAGATATCTTCATTTAAATTCCGAAACAGATATCGTTGTTTCAATCCATGGCTCTAATTTCACTAAGCATGCCTTAAATACGTCATTCAAAAAAATCTATTCGATCGTCAATAATCAATTTATGTCCAGACACTCAGATACATCTCTGCTTATATAAGAAGAATATTATCTGAAAGACTGAACGGTTAGGCGCGCAACATTATAGAGAATCTATTCAATTGAGATGGACCATAGCTAGCCAACAGACGAGTGAAATGATCAAAAAGAACTTATTTCCACTTAATATATCCGATAAAACTCCAAATCTCACTATCACCTAAAAAAACGCACTCTACCACACCTTTGTCTGAAATATTCCTTACACCAGAAATCAGTAACTTGGAGAAGATGATAAATATGTAACAACGCTACTCTACAACAGGCCTCCTAAACTTATCTCAAATAACTAGATCTATTACAAACTACGGAGCAATATTTCAATGCAAGAGCTCCATCAGTCAATCTTAAAACTAAACAATCGATGCTCCGTCCACGACAGTCAGTAACAATAAGGACTGAGCAGTGATCTCCCATTGAAAGGACGACAAAGATCGTTCGGTCGGTGAGTCAGCGTACCTACAAATTTTCTAAAACCTTGCGTTGTTCCGGACAAGTCCATCTTATGCCATCGAAGCGAGTCGGTAAAAAAAACATTAGCAATTTGTCTTTATGAAGACTCATTTGTTACACGTAATCTCCATCTTTCATAAATATATCCGTTGCACAACAGTCTTTCTACCAGATATAATATGACTTGCAAATGATAGCCTGAATCCGCACTTTTTATGCTTACCCTACATTGAAGACTGTTAAATGCACACTAACTATGCTCACTTTGCAAGGGAGTATAAGCGTTGAGAACAACGTGTGATAGTTAACTAAAATGGAACAGTTGATTGAAGTGCACTACCTACTATGTTTTATAAGATATAGAAAGATCGGATCAATATTCTTAGTAAACTATGGAATCAGACAGTCATGTCAAGTCAACTTATTACTAACTCTCTGATATTGTATCCAACCTCATTAAATCATGTCTTTTATTGTGCTCTGTGTTACATATTTCCCAATATTCATCTACGCCTTCCTTCATAACGACAGACTTGATAATACTCCTTAATACTTGCTATAGTACGCTATCAGTTCTTATTTCGAATAATTCCAATCCTCACACGCCCTTGATTATGTCATTCCTGCTTTGAAACTATTATGACGTGTTGATGAACATATTTATATAACGAAAGAAATTTAAGTTACGATTATAGGTAATAAATCAATTTTCACTAGATAATTATCGATATTATAATAGCATCGCATAAAACTATGTGTTATATTAAGGTCCGCTTTAATATTGTTTTCGTGATTAATTATTAGCGTATATAGACAACATCTTTATAAACATAAATCATTATAAAAGCCCATCAATATTCTCTTAGTACATAATATATCGCAAATTGTAGATCGTCGAGTCACTCAGCTTAATACTACTTAACTACGAGTGAACAGTAGTGTGCATCTTTATAACATTGCTAATATGTAGTTGACACATAAAGATGTGTGTTAGAATCTTTCATTAAATTTGAATCCGCACATGACACTGAAATTCTTTAGGACATGGTGTACAGATACTTTAGTTAATTTGAACAGAGTATTGTGTGACTTATCGTCGACATACTTCAGAACAATTTATCTATTATGGACAATTGTCTATATAGGAGGATATCTTAATAGCTATGTTATTACAAGTGAGTGTTGGTATAAAATGCACACTCATCTTACTACTATATTACTTATATGCACAACACTATTGCTCCAAATACTTTGCATGTGATAGCCACATATCTGTTTCCCTATTTTTAAAAATACATGATTAGAACTCAGAACTCTTAGTTTCAATCATGATTTGCTATACAACAATACACACAATGACTATTAACTAGCCTGTTTATATCATTACAATAACAATACTTCTGCCCTGAAATATTCGGCTTTTATCTCTGTATTTGCAATATACTCTATGTCCTTGCACAAACTATTTTATTGAGCTGAAAATAATAATAGACCGATCCAAAAACCAATCGATTGCAATAGAAGACCTAACAAAACTCTTAATATAGATAATGGTATTGTAGCTAAGAGCATATTTGACTATTTTACAAATCAAGAAGGTGGGCACAGCCTAAAACATTTTTTAGCTCATAACAATATACCAAACATCAATAAAATGTTAGCATTATCCGTAATACTTCAATGATCTCTTATGATCGCTAAGAGACCAATTGAAGAGTAAATAGTCATAATAACACTTTTTTCTCAAAAGTTGAGTCATATATGCGTCCCAGTGTAGATATCATATTAATAATTAATTAGTCTCTTTTACGTCCGAAAAAGAATAGATGAATGTAATATAACCTTATACCTACAGCATAGCTCTGTCGTGAAAATATGCTATATTGTAATACACTATTTTTATCTTTGTTACTTGTTATTGTAAGTTGTGATGAATGACTAACATTAATGTCTATTTTTGTAAAAAAAAAGGACTATAAATATGGGCAAAAAAATATGTCCCAAAACATTGTCGGAATTCCGCTATCCGCTTCCTCTCTATAGTCCGCTTTACCAGTCTCTCCTTCCGCTCTGCCTAGACGAATCCGTTAAGAGCAAGAACGCGAAAGCGGGAATTGGATTTTAACGCCGCTCCACAGTTTAGCCCGAACTGGGATATCGGCCATCTAATATGTATCCGCTTTCGACATGTCTGCTATTCACCCCTACCTTTAGCTACTCTGTGATCATCATCTCTTCTTTGACAAATGAACAATAAGTCATGAGGACTTCTCCAGACCAAGAAGCACGGCAAAAGTACGTACATCCATTATCCATAGGTTAAGTTAATATCATATATATATATCTATATATATATATCACAAACACATAGCTCCACTCTCTGAAATTTTAGGCTCATCAGCAGACAAACAAGTCGAACGAACATGGTTCGTGTTGCCATCTGCTGAAAACCTGTCAAGCATATTTGAAATTTTGTTGCCTTTGATGTCGCATATTTTAAAGCCCCTGATAATTGCGTAATATGTAAAGTCATTAGTGACAACCATCATGTCCATTTGCCTCAAGCTGCACACTACTTCGAGAATATAAGTATACCTTCAAAACTATGTATCCGATCGTCAACAATCTTACATTTATCGCAAGACAATCGTACTCTGTATTTTTCAAGACCACAGTGCTATACTGTCTAGCTGTCCATGTATTTGAGTTTTAACCCACAATATACATTTAAACAACAAATTTACTAAATTTTGTGTGAAAATTAATAATATAAACTGTAAACAAAACATACCATTGAGACATGACTATTGTGCTTAATAATAGTGATCAACTACATGCAAGATTCACTAGTACGTTTAAAATCTCCTCTTATTTATTTATAAAAAAACTAAATATGTACCAAGTCTTCTCGAGTAAGTGACATATATTATATATATATATGTTAAGCATATTCTTATGAACACTAATCCTATTCATCAAACAAAATATTAGCCAGAAAATTATTGAGAAAAAGATCTGATACATGAAATAGTTTGACTATCTAAAATCTGTTTGTATATACTATCTATCTAAATATAGGCTCCAATCATATTTACCAAATATGAGTCTCCCAAATCGTACATAAGTGCGACCTTAAAAAAACTAGTTATGCGACGATAACTATCAATCAGAATTAATTATTATTCATATACTTTAGAACCATGTATCCACGAATCATAGTATGAGCTCAGTTAGCTCATCACACATCCAATATATTTTACGACTTCTTATCCGAAAAATTCCATATATGTAATTACAATATTAGATATAACCACATAATACACAAAACAAATGGAGAGGCAGTCGAAACCACTTCACATAATCAATGCAAATTAAAATCTTCACTTTGTATAACGAGACGCTCACGATTCACCATCGTGCAAAGGATACGCTTTTTTCATATGAACTACAAATCATTATTCTAATCTCGCATTTCGATTCTTGTTATCAGTACTAACCCAGTTTTCACCTAGACAATCATAGGCTCTAAGTGTCGACTCGTGAAGACATCAGAGTTATAAAGTTGCAGACAAAAATCAAGTTCGTCTGCATCGACTTATAAGTAATGAAATCTATTCAACCTTTTCTCTTTCCTAGGCTATTTCTTCATATTATACAATAGAAGGACATGTATGTGACAACATTTGGCTCAATGCCTTTATGTATCATTGCATCGAAGACTTCTTTTGCCTCTGAAAGTCTCCCCTCTTTGTACTCTAGACGCGCTATGTCTACAAACCAAATTAAGTAAGACAATACACCATACTATTGTCTCGCCTAGCAATATATTCCTAGTTCTAATACATCAATCTCTCGCATACCATTATTTGTCTTCTGCCCCTTTCTCCACCTCGGCGATCTTTCTAGTCATTTTCTTCAGAACTGTACGAAGAAGTTATATCGTTGATATAAAGAGCGCGGTGTGCAAGATCTCACCTTTAATGTTCACGATCTTCGCAGCAGAGCATCAGACACTCATAAAGCCCTCAATTGGGATACGTCAATCACGTACCTTGCATTAATCTATTTTCTTATATGACATTCGCTATGATTAAGATACCCACTACAATTTACACATCTCTCGACATCTCAGTTCTATACACAATGCTGCTCTATCGTCATGAGCTTTTCCCAAAACAGCTTCAGTGCAGCCTGAGAGTGCATCAAACCTTCTTTGTATTTCAGCAACGCAACATGAACATTCACATCTTTATAATTTGTATTCTACTCCCTTCCACGACCTCCTATAGATGTCGCAATATTAATGAGCATCATATTTTGTTTAAGTCCCTGTGTGACGCTCCTCTTGAACTTGACCTTTCTAGTCAATCTTCGATACAATATATCTTGTCTATCGATCAGCCTTTCTCTCATCTACACTTTTTGTAGACGAGGAGACCCTCCTCACTTGAGTTAACTTAGAATAGATTATTGACCTCTAGTAGGCATCACAACTACTAAATCAATTGTCTCAATAATGTCTCCCTACGGAGCACTTATTATATACAATATGAAAAAAAAATACGGCCCATATCTTACACAAAGCCAACCTTAGATCTATCTTGAATCTATGCCGAAGTTTTGCAAATCTATACATAATAATCTGAGTTTCATTTAATCCCATATCCCACGATTGCGAAGAGAGTTCTTCTGTCTTCACATTTATACTTAATGGATAGCTTATTCTCACTTCAGTTTAGACGTCTCATTGCTCCGCTCAATACGTCACCAACATATTATCTTAGTGCGAGCTTAAGTACTACAACCAAGATACACTGAAAGAGAACAGCGATCAGAAGCCCTCACTTGGCGCGTTTATTCAAAGAAACCTCCACCTATAATGGCAGATCATGCCTCTCGTCTGACTTCGACGTGCAAAGGATCTGCGATATTCTGCATATCTCTGCATCGTGCGTATTGCATAGCTTAGACCTTGATTTATATTTACAGGCATTTATCCCGTACTATCATCATTGGTGAAAGTGACTATTAGATGCAGATCTCAAGTCAAGAGTCAAGTAATAATGACCTAAACCCAAATTGTAACTTTCTAGTGAACGCGTGATATAGAATTTCTCTTTTAAGAATCTTGCAAGAGAACACTAACCACATCCTGCATGAATCATCGACCCGAAAGCGTCAAGCAAGCCAAGATGACGCAATATCCTTCCGAGTCATAGTCACATCTTTACAGCAAATATCATAGAAAACCTCATCAGACATTAACGCTCAATTTCCCAAGATATTTAAAACTATAGCCACGAAAAGAGCACGATAGCTTCTAACACTATAACTTTTACCCTCTTTCTCTCGAAGATCATATCTCAAGATGGAGAGTACTATTATGGAATTCTGATTTCAGTCACATCCTCCTAGTTCCTACAATGTAATCGATGATCTTGAAGAACATACACTCGGTATTTCGTTATTTACAATGCAAATAATTTTCTTCTGTTTTTGCTGTTGATGTCACATCCAACTCAATTCAGTTTTACTGATTCATGAAGTCTAGCGCAATACTGTAGGTAGAATGATTCTGCTAATACTACTTAAGGCCAGCCCAAAAAATCTTCAAAAATCAGCCGATTTTGTAGCCTTTTTTAATGGTTTCGTGACATTTTTTTTTTCAGGTTTAATTAATTTTGGCTGCCCCACAATATGATTTTGTATAATTGGCCTCCGTAGTAAATTCCTAGCTTCGTCCCTACTTAAGGCGAACTTCTACATGTTTGTTTTGGGTCTATTTAACTGACATTTATTTTCCGTTTCTTTTCACTCAGAATTTGCAATACAAAGAGGTTGAGAATTCGTCGTTTCTTGTACCTCAGACAACATTTCCCTCTAGTTAGGAAGAAATCCATACTATATGTGTGAAACCAAGATAACATTTAGTACCTGCTATATCCTTATTTTTCTCCTAGATTGGACCATCCAGCAATAACATATATAGGACCATAATTCACCTAGTATATGTGTAGTGTAGATTCTTTGCTAGTCTCATTTGTCAAACTTATTCTGCTGCAGCCTTTTGTCAATTGAAGCAATTAAAGCATCTAAGGTTGATAAACCTTGGCATAATAAGTTAGAAGGGATTATAATATCTTGTCTTGGAATGATTCAAAGTCTCGAAGAACTTCATCTTGGAAGTAATCGATTTCATGGTAATCTGCCTTCATCCATATTTTCGAACCGCAGCAAAATTACGTTATTTGATGTTTCGAGTAACCAATTGGGAGGCTTGTTGTCATTTTCCATCTTTGCCAATGCTTCAACTCTCAATTACCTTGATCTTTCAAAAAACGAGCTGGAAGTTGAAACCGAATCTCCCACATGGGTCCCTTCCTTTTCGCTAAGTTATCTGAGCTTGGAAAGCTGCAACGTCAACAAGAAGAACGGTCACATTGTTCCAAGCTTCATCTCCTCCCAACATGACTTGGCTTTGCTAGACTTGTCCCACAACTCATTAGAAGGAAGCACACCTTGTCAACTACTGTTCAACATGACGAGTATCACTAACTTATTCTTGAGGAGCAACGAAATAAAAGGTTCTTTTCCAAATTGCTCTGCTAATGGTTCTCCATCACTTTTAGAATGAGTTTAGTATCATCGAACTTGCGCTTTCACCTAATCAGCTATCAATACTTGGATCCTCTTCGCTAAACAGTTAGGTTGAATCATCACAATGTTGCCCTTTCTCTTAGATGGTATATTAGACATTTTCCTCCTAATAGTTTATTAGTGAGCATAATCACTTACTTTTTTTTTTACAATCCAAACATCACAACATATTTTTAAAATAATCTTTATACCTTTTTTAACACACCAATTCCTTAACAACTTCTGCACCACAACCAAACAACTAAACATCACCTAAATATTTCACAATGCAACAATGAATGCCTAAACAATTTTCGATTGAGTCTAGACACCTACCTATCAAAACATCTAAAGACCTTTTCTAAAGACCAGCAGAACGTATCAGGACAAATACCCTCAAATAATGACGATAAACTACAAAAATGAAAAGCCACTTGCTTGTAGTACTTTGTCCCATGAATATTCTCATTCGAGGGGCATAACAGACACTTGTTAGTGCTGTGGTCCGAAAAAGCTTACTACAAAACAATCTCGTCGGATAAGTATGACAAGGGGCTCGAGCGAAGTCTGCTATAACGATAAGCATTTACTACGGATGCGCAATGCCTATCTTTAGGAGAGCGAGAAACTAGCCGATGGGCAACAAACGTCTACCTTCCCAAACAACTAATGTACGAGATTATTAAGTGAAGATTCGCGCTACTATTTGTTGTATCTTAGACATTCAAAAACAAAGCTAGACTATAATTTGCTTCTTTGCCGACTAACCAATAAATAGCTGCATGATTCATTTATGGACCCTCATACCTCTGGGTGGCAATCTTGCTTAAATCCTGTTCATAAGATGATAAACCCCTGACTCGCGTGTGAGTTCGTCCTGTCACTACGATAGAAATGAATTAGTCTCTCAAAATGTGATAGCAATGGACAGAAGAATATTTAGATAGAAAAATCTCTCTTTTCTATACCGTCTTTCAGGAGGAAAGTTATCTCTCATAATACAAATTTGATTCATTCATTTATATCTATATAAGAAACTAATTTAGGTGACATATGACTATAGGACCTCTTATACTCTTTCTGATTCTTTCCAAATTACAAAAACAATACTTATCAACCAAAAATAGACGAACAATTCATATGCTTTTCTTTTATATAACGACCAATTGCCATCGAAATCTAGTATATGGAAAAATACAACATTCCGAATTAATTCAATAACATGTATCCAGAAATTATCTTCAAGACTAATAACTCACATTCATTAATATTTTTCTTCCACCAGGGAGTATGGAATGCATACCATTACTCGGCCGATTTAGAGTACGGTAGATAAATGATGACACTTCGAACGCGCACTGATTTGGACCCCAAGTAATTTTTCTCTTCACGACAACTTAATGGTTCGAATCCAACTGACACAGCTTCTTTTATACCTTCATTAGAACTTCGATCGAATAAAATTTCTTATTGCACTGGTATCCACTTTCCTAATTACCTCTCCGGATTACTACTGAGAACTGTACAGTAGAAGCGAGCATCGAGTTAATCTAGATTACCTTCTCTACGAAAAATGCGTTTTGATCAATGCGTACATAAAAGTCCCTTCTGAACTTATGTGTTCAAACTATCACTTTCTGCGGGTATTCTTGTATTTAGATGGATGTGACACATAACGAATCAATACTTTCAGAGATAGAATTCCCTATTGTAACAAATTACCAAACTATTTGCCAGTTGCAAATAGTTTTCTTTGGTAACTTCTGTTAGAGCTGCTGTGCAGAATCCTCCTAACCTACGAAATTATGATGATCGCCACAGAACCAAGCACAGTGTCGCAAAATTGTTATAAGTAGCCACGTTAAATATATGAAAATTTCACGATAGGGAATGATGCATATTTTGGAGTGGCCCTGTACTCTCTCACGCATTTTGTCGATTCTCTTAGTGCGGTGTGGGTTCATGTTTGTACTTTGATTTATGTATCCTCCTTATCATTAGTAAACCAAATCAGAGAATCAGAGACGTAGATATATTAATTTATGAATTTTCACTCTCGACACGTCATCAGAGAGCTCATATTTGTGATTATTAGATAGTTATTCATAAGTCAAATTGCGATTCAAACTGCGTATACCTTAGTTCATTTGTTGAAGCATTTATGTACGCACTAGCTATCTGTGGATCATGTTCAACACGAAATGCTTATGCATATAAAGAGTTATGTTTATGTAAGTCGCATAATAGATTGTCAAACAAGTTTCTAGATTGAGATTCACTAGTATTTTTTTTAGCTCTTAATTATTTGATACCCTAGGAGAGTTCTTTATTTCTTGTGTAATATTGTACTTAACCATTGTAACGATATTCTTTGATCATACTCTCATAGCTAGTTTTGTTTTATTTTCCCATTGATGGGAATGAACAATTTGTCTTATCAATATTATTTTGGTTCTTTAGCGATGTACTTAAATTTATACTTTTCCTTACCTTCTCTATTTTATTAATTTATACGTGCTAAATTTATATTTAGTTCTTTCATAAACAGTGTGACTAAAAATGATCACACATTCTATCATGCGTGACTATAACATATCTTAATATAGCCTATTGAATTTGTTAAATGCAGAGGACACAAACTATTCATAAAACAACCTAGTTTTATTATATAAAAGCTAAATTGGTGAACTTTACTTTTATAAGAAGCGCACTAGACACAAGAGGAATCGTATTCTCTAAATCTACAAACAACTAAGTAGTAACAAGCGAAAAAAGAAAGGTGCTCAGGCGCTAAGCCGTTAAAGACTAAGCCCCTCAATAAGCATTATTGACTTTAATCCCAAAACAGCAACCGTTTCTCTAGCTAGTACAAGAATATAGTCTTAATACCAGTTCTCGTCCACAAGGACCGGGCTGAAATTTCTGCAATCCATCAATTATTCCTCATAAGGGACCCATATCTCCGTTCCATTACATCTCCTCAGTATGCTCATACGACGCCTCTCACGTATTTATTATTACACTACCGCCTATTATATTCACTAGCAAAATTCCCTCCCTCGCTCCTAATCACGTCTTTGAGCCCACTTCCTCCTCAAACCCCACCATCATTCCAAACGACCTGCACTCCAATCCGCCTACGTCCCAAGCATTATTCGACAATTCACTACACACAATGCCACAGACAAACAATACCGACACTACGCAACAGGCATTCGTTTTTTCCTAGCATAGAATTACTCGTTTGTAAGGACACTGTTCATCTTTATTTCTATTTATCTGACACTGTACAAGCAAGTTATCTCTCTTGGTTTTATGTTGTGCAGGTTTTTTGTAACTGTCTTATATGAAATATTTCTATCTTAGAAAGTTCTTCTCTACGGTATCGCATCCTTATATCATATATGAGTTATCTCGTATTCCAAAATACCATATCCTTATATATATATTACAAAGAAAAACTCGAACCACCTATAGATCTATCCATCATCAATTGCATTCGGAGTCTATTTCTTTGAGAGTCGTAATGTCAGCACAGATATATCAAAAAAGTAGTAATTCCATAAGCGACTGAATTCTTCCTGGTTACATTTCTGATTCTATTAATATGACTGTTTAGTCACGTGTAATGTAGAGCACTTGGATTCGCAATACAGGGACTTTATGAAAGCGATCGTGCCAGCACTGTCACCATTCAGATGAGTGATTGTGCTATCTGAAAATTGGTGTGACATAATTTTTAAGATTTTGTGCAAGAACATTGGGTAGACAATAAAATGGTTCTGTATATATATTTTATTTAAAATGTAATTTTAAATAATGTTTTGACATTTACTATTGTAAAGTTTATTAAAATGTCATCTAAAAGAGAAAATTGATTTTATGTAATTTGGTAAATAATAAAAATATAATGACTATTTAATAAGTATAATATAGGTGCGTTTAGAAATAAAGTATTACAAAGGAAAGAATTTGTCATTAGTATAATGACTTATTTTATAAAAATAGAATAAGAAGATAGATAGTAAGGAATTTGCTGTCTTCCTCACCCTTAAACAAAGCATTTCTTTCTAAGAATTTTCTATGCTACAAAAAGACTTGTTTACGTTGATTATGATGTGCGAGACCTTCAGTATTCTTTAAATTCTCTTTTGTTCTACATATTAGCTACAGTGTCTAATTATCTGTCTATTTCCATATATATATCTACACCCTCTAGCACTGCCCCCCATCCTCCCCCACCCTCTCCTCTTCCATCCACCCCCTCTCGCCTCCCCCCCTCACACCTCCCTCCTGCCCCACCCCCCCATGCTTTGGCCCCACCCTCCTCCCCGCCCCCCACCCCGCTCCCCTCCTTGTCTCTCCCCGAAAAATTTAAACTATGAATACAGAGAAATACATATGATTAGTGCTTAAAGAATACAAGCTGATGTTAAGATAGGTCACTGTATATAAACATACTCACTAAGTAATGGTGGATCAATAAAGGACCACACAATAAACAAGGCCAAAACCTATATATTGCTAGTATTCTTTGAACGATAGCTGGACAATTGAAAGATCATACCATATTAAAGTAAACATTATCGATCAGAAATCAATACGATACTAAGCTAGTAGGTAATCCTATTCGAAAATTATCGAAATATTGAGATCATTATAGTTGCTGTTACGCTCTTTGTTCCTAGAGTTCCCAGGTACTACAGTAACGATTGGATATGTATAGCCTAACCAATTGCCCGCGTTAAAAATAACCTATTGCCCCTTCTATTAAAAGTGATTGAGCCCTCTTTTTAATGTTTCTTAATCATATTTCGACTAGATACTAGTCATTGCAAACGATTGTCGTTCGAAAAGACAGAAATTCAATACATGATACTGATATATATGCAGAGTATAAATTACCGTATTAAAATATAATTCATAATAATGGAATTGACGTATCATGCGACCTTTGAGGCTATACCTGATGCCTGGGATGTCAGAGGGGAGCAAGAGCGTGAGTAGTAAAGCTCCCCTACCCGGCATCCTGAGAAATCAGCCCCGAAACAAAGTCATCATTTAAAGATTGACTAAAAGCAATAGACAACATCTCTCTTACAAATAATATTTCTTTTTACTTATAATTTTTAAGTCTATTTTATGCCCTATGCACCCACAAAATCGATTTTGTACTAATAGTTAGAAAAAAAACTAGCGGCTCGGCCATAGGAATTACTAATTTAGCTTTATCTACGACTCATCGATACCCTATACTAACTTATGCATGATCAATAGATGTGTTAGACATTGCTAATGAGAGGTTATCACAATATGACTACATATTTGTCTTAGATCTAGCATATATTATAATCTTCTAATTTTGATTTTTCGATTGAGAGTATGCGACTGTGAAGAGGAGATTCACCACAAAACAGCAAGATCATTTGCGATGTTTTACGTATATATGTACGAATCTTGCACACAGCGCAAGTCAATTGAATTAATTACGTTACATTGATGAGTTAAATCCCCAATCAACAATAATTGGCCTACCCCTTTAGTATCGATTTAACGTCTCATTGGGATATAATTCTGATCCAGTAAATAAAAGCAGCTTTTGATGTTCTATATCGGATAAACAGACGATCTGAGGCTGGTCTCTCATGCGATTAGTGAAACAGCTAGAATCTTGAGTTGCATAGATATAGGAGTGGTGGTGTACTATATTAATAACCAACATCCATACTATAATATTGGTAAGGAATACAGAAGAACCCTATGAATTCCTTTTCTAATCTCCACCATCTATGAGATTTCCGATTATCACTTTCAAGACTTCATAGTAAAATTATGACATTTCCTTCTATAAACGCTATGTGTGCGCTAGATTTCAGCGGATCTCATCTTCTGCTCGTGCGTCATTACTTCAAACAGGATATTGGTGCAATATATTACTTTAAAAAAATAATTAAGAATTCATATCATCTAATGGTTATCCTTATCAATAAATAAGTACCTAATTAAAATCGCATCAGCCGCAGCCTGCAAGAAAAAATTATATATTATATATACAATTCCTCTTCTCGTTTCGCTACCTCACTCTCCAGGCTGTTTTTCCTACAATATGGAGAAACAAGGTGAAATGGACCGATATTGAGTGGTTTGGCCACATCTGGATATTATATGTGTGGTGTTTCTCATGCATTCGCTTGTTGTTTTGATGGATTCCTAATTAAATGCACATTAGATATTCAATACAAGTATCATTTATGAGTATCGAATGTTACTTTAAAACACCCTCAACACGATTATTCTTCATGTTAGGGGAGAGAAAGTATCTACGCTCGAAGATGTGAGCGCTCTTTTTATTATATGCTATCGTCCTAGATGATACTGCTATCATTCTTCCTAGCATTTAGGATGACGAGCCATATATTCGTTCAATTATAGCATGCGGGTGCTTTCCTCCACTTGCATATTTCTACCTCAAATAGTTTACATAAACTGTATGAGTAACTGAATTCACAACACACGCCCCACAGTATTCATCCATAACCTAGTAGAACTACATTTTGCTTGATTTACATCAACAGACCTAGAAATAGTTGACTAAGATATGTGATGCAAGTGCGTGCCGTAAAATGTCAAATTACGATATATATAAAATCCAAAGAAAGGTAATAACTATTATGATTTTATTTCATTCACAACCAACGAATAACACTAAGTTTCTGCCTCCATGATCTTTACCATCTTCATTTATAGCATCTTTTAATTATAACACAAGGTATATGATGACAAATTGATTATATAACAGACTAAAAAATTATTTCAAAGATCCACTCGTGATCCACCCCTAAAACGTTTAGTTGTTTTTTTAAACCGTATATGTGTACCCAAAATTGGGAGAGCATGAAATGTGAAACTAAAGATTCACATGCATCAATACTCCTTAGTACCCAGCATTACACTCATAAGGCAACTACACCACTTGATACCATATCGCGACTATACCAGCTTATTGACAGACTTTTAACGTTCAACGATTGGACTGATGCCGTGCTACAATCAGTATAGCTTTAGCGAACACTAAGTTCAGAAGACATACAATTCTCTCCTAAGTTACCCCATCCAATAGCGTGATACGAGAGTCACCGTTTTAGTCCAACACAAGTAGAGTTTAAGGTTTGTCATCGTGGAACCAACTCCATCAGTGCATTTCCCAACTAGGTTTTTCGTTTTCTTAAAAACGAAATCATGCATTGCTAAGACAAATAGACCAAGACATATTGCAAAAAAAGAATGAATGGCAGGCCATTTATCCTTATCTTAACCCGTACGTATGCTCTTTGACACAATTCCTTGTAATCCCTTCAAGTTTATACCACGTTAAAATCTAGATTTAATTTAGAATCACGTGACACCTCATAAAAATAGGTATACCTCAATAAAATACTTCCCCTAAATCCCCATGAAAACCACACCGCCATATTTGCTTTTTGAGACATATAATAAGATCTTTAAGAGTAGAAAACATACAAACTAGCCCTACCTGCATCCTGTGATTCAAGAGAGAACTGAAAGTAGCGAGATATGAGGCGATGTGAGAGCAAAGATGAGTGGCATAGGGTGATGGAGGTGCGTCGTCACCGTACTTCGTTCATAATTCTCGAACCGTGTTACCAGATCACTTTCTTGCACCATTTATTTCTATTGTGTGGGTATTTATTACTTCTCTTATCTGATTTTTTTTTTATTGAGTATCGAATGTAGGTGAGTAAGCGAAGCGCGAATGCGATCCATTCTCTAAGAAACATTTACCACCACACAAGACAACAGCACCCAAGCTCGGGAGACTTTGCTTTTATATAAAAAAGGCTCATATCACACAGCAATCCCAACTATGTTGATACAAGGTCACAATTAATATCACATCAGCTTTCGAACCATTATCAAGCAGGGAAATACCAATAATATGCTATGCGCATAAGCGGTCGAACCAGCAGCGCCATTATATTGTCTATGTTATGTGAGCATCCTAACAATAGACCAACTTCAGCCATCCCTAGCATCTTAGGTGCCTTCTCCTCGGGCTGCTCCAATGCACTTAAATCCATCTGATCACTATTCCAATGATAATGTGACATTTATGAGATTTTAAGCCCCACTTGAAAAACACAAGCACGAGAAAATAAAACAAACCACCGATATTTATACCAACACCAAACCAATAGCACTCCAATGTCATAATTTATCACCGAACAACATCCTAATTTATGAAGTGATAAGTTTCTAATAATCTTCTGTACACCCAGCCCAATCATGCTAGGAGTCAGAGCTCAACCATCTCCTTAGGTACAATATGTGCCAGATCACTAAGACCAAACTAGAGCTAAAGAGACAAGCACTCAAATTTTAAACACCGACATACAGAATTGTGACATCATGCGCAACCATTTAGCACTTGGTTTTTTTTTAGACGCTACAAGTAGATTCTAATTTTCTCAAAATGCAATATAATATCTCGATAAAAGGAATATTCTTGCGCGGCAAAAACCCTGATGGAGCAGTGTTAATAAAATTCTCTGGATATTTTTACGTTCAATTCACAATATATTTTTTAAAAGATACTTTTAATGTATATGTTCACGTAATGTCTCTAATTTTCAAGATAAATTATATCTCGATGTTATAAAATACATGACTTAGTTTCTTTACACTATACCATCAATTTAAAACAATAACAAATTTCACCTCTTCAGATAGAGGAAAGAAGCGCGTCACTTACTACCTTGTAAAATGTTGCTGTCTTTTCATGTCATGAGAAACACAGGCCACCAAGATTTAAATCCGCTTGCTATCTTTTTTCTTTTATCAGTATGCGGTGTCTGTCCACAAACCCAACCTCAACCCCCAAAAAAGCAAAACTGTCGAGAGTTCAATATCCACTAACACCCTCCATAGATATGGCCTCTGAATTCGAGCTTGACGAGACCCGCATCAGAGAAACATCTCGAAATATCTATTCAAAGTTATTTGTTTTCCATACAAACCCCTAGCACCCTAAAAACGCTAAAAATACTGCCTGGTCGAATTAGCTCGCCTTTATGCATCCTGATAAGTACTTAGTGACAATTACTATTAGAAGTTGAGAAGAACACTACCAGGAGATACAACCTGAAATTGTTTCCTCTCATTGATTTTCAGGTTTTTTCACCAAACCTTCGATACTGCGACCCTCGAAAAACTTGTAAAGTTAAAAAAACGTCAAAGAGATTCTGAGTTTAGATTATCTCTATTAAAATATGATCCTAGGTTTAGCGCCCGATAGAGACGCGACTTGTTAAACCTAATGAGTTTTTCTCGGTTCGATGTGTTTCTACACAACATCCGACGCCTACAACTGGAAAAAAAGGTTGAACACCGTACCGAGCCTCGATTTCTTCCTGGATGGTCAAAATGAAATTCTGTTTCGGACTACCCTATCTATATATACGGCCTGCAAATTCAAGCATATACTAGAATATGTTCTTTTCATCGTGGTCCATAGTTATCAATTCAAACACGCATCCCCTAGACCGCCACAAGAGTAGATACACCTCCCATTCCCACTTAATTTGAGTGTGGTCATTGGATAACACAGAGAGTATAAGCGATTCAACGTCAGGTATATACTTGCTATCAAGAAAGGTACACTTGAATTAATTTTTCTTTGCCACTTCCTCCATAAAACTAAGGATGCTTTCGTGTAAATTTGCACGACTATGACAAAGTAACAAATAACAATCTTTAATATAATTATATATTTTTAAATGAATTTATTTCAAAAAATATATGAGGTCACAAAAAATTCTATCTACTTAGTGAACCAAATTACGTAGAAAGCTTATAGTATTAAACTGATTTGACTCGTATAGACCAATTTGGCCCTCTTACGTAAACTCGCTGCCTCAAAAACTAGAGGTCGAAACCATAAAATAAAATAACTATTTTGATTATAAAATATTTCAACCTAATCACTTGAGTCCATAACACCAAAAAGAAACTATCAACCTAATGAATATGAGACATCTTTAGACTAAAACATCTAACATCGATATCAAATAGTCTATTTATTACATAACACTTGCGATGTGAAGCCACGTTTAATAATATTCTTATACCGCCCTCTATTTGTTTGTGATTGCAAATTAGAGTCAAAGCGATAGATTCAACATACTAGCGATGTATTTCATTTTGCATAGTAACCGACTTTGTCCTAAAGCTTTATATCACTTTCATGACATGAATCCGACATGCCAACCACCTACTTTCTATACATCTTCAGTGGCTACCGAGCCGAGTGTATACACTCTATGGGTGTATTAGAATACTTTTATAATTACTTCCATTCTCCATTTTATCCAAAATACAACTCCATGAATTATTTTTAAAATTTGTATTTTTGTTATTTTGCAACGAGAATGAATTCCAAACCCCCTTGTACATGGAATTTAAATAAATCTAACCCAAGTTAAATCACTAAGATAAAACTCTGAGTAAACCTAAAATACGTAACGCTTCTCACTTGTATAAGTCGCATAATAATAGTACATGATTTAAACTAGCGTCATAAGTACGCCGTTCTCACCCAGTTGCCTTCCCTCGCTCTCGTATGCAGCACTAGACTAAGAAATCAAACCCCATAATTTCATAACTGGCGCGAATTATGCAGCACTTGTTCAGTCGAAACATGGTATGAATAAGAAGATGTTCCTCAATATGCAATAATGAATTCTAGTAAAAAACAGTGTCTCACGCAAAGATTCTTATTCTGATTTTTATCAGTCTTGAAACGACATAAGAACTTAAACAAAATAATATTTCGTTCAGCGCAAAAAGATTACTTATACTATATAAACAAAGTGCTACGAAAAGTGTTTTTATAACTAAATCTATGTGTTCATAATCCCATATCCGATAGATTCATAGAGTCACTCTTCTATGATAATGAACGATGCACAGCTTTCTTTAATTAATCCGACAAAGTATTTGATTATTTAATATAAAACGAATTTTTCCTAATTTAGCGTTATGGCTTAATTCCTGTTCGGACTACGTCATGAGAAGCATAACGTTAAAGAACACATCACAGCGTCGAAGCCTCAACAACGTAAATATAGCTCTATATCTAGTTTCGATGATGTAGAAACTATACCATCCAGTCCTATATTTTTCTTATGAATTAGAGAGTCGCTACTTCTTTATCTCTGATCTGCCTCATCCTTATCACATACAGTCTTTTTAAGGTGGCCCAGATGCACCAAATACCTCAAATTGAGCGAAATACGATCCCTCTAGCCCCCGACTTATAAGACTAACACCAACCCTACAGATCTCTTCAACCACACAAATTGTTGGATTACAAATTACATGCTCCCATGGTCTTTATCTTTTGTTGTTTGCACTTTTCTTTAACAGCATGAATCTTAAAACACCTGATGGAAAGATCATATAGTTCTTTTTGTTGTTACTTGATTAAATCTTACCTTTTAAAATCAAATCAGTAAATTATCATTCAAAAGAGAATTATAACATTCAACCAATTCTCGACTGTTCGTTTAACTATAATTTTTTAAATATCAATGAGATGGTGTCTGATATCAAAAAAAGTAATAAAATGTCTGAGATAATTATATAATAATTCTATTGATGATTTTAGCTCCTGTAAAAAGAAAAGAGAGAGGAATTAAAAAATTACCAGACTATCAGTACGACAGAATCGTCTATCCCTGAAACCAACATTCGCAACTAACCCCCCGACCTGCCGGTTTTCAACCCTCCTCTTCTTCCGGCCGCTCGAGATCCGCCGGTTCCCTCCCAAACCCCATGACACGACAAAAAATAAGTTTTGTGTTTGGGTCTCTAACTCGAAACTAAAGCATTCAAAGGACAATCGACCCCGACGATTTTAGCTTTTTTGAGGTCAGGTTGTGAAACAAGAACTTGAGAAAAATCGGGTTCCTGTTCACGTCTCTAACTCATAACCCAACATTTAAAGGAACCTGACCTCGACAGTTTTAACTTTTTTTGGGGTTGAGGTTGGGTTTTGGAACACGAACCTGAAAAAAAAAAAATAATTGTATTCGAGTTATCTGACACTGAAAACCAAAAAACAATTAAAAGAACCTGACTTTTCTACTCTCTCGAAAATGTTAGTAAAAATTGATGTAAAAAATAAGTCTATAATCATATAAAATATACGAAAATTATACATACGATCAAAAACATATAAAAAGACTTTAAAAAAATATATATATGATATAACAACTAAAACCGCGAAATTTAGAATATTTTACTGGAATATAATACATTAAAAATTACTTTACTAAAAAAACCGCAAATGTGCGATATTTTTTTAGCTGTTTAATTGAGCTTGCTAGCCTAGTGGCCTAGACTCGCACAATTGTCTAAAATGGTGCTGACTTGCAATTACTCAGAGGTATTAGAACAACCTTATGTTGGTAAAGTGAATGGGTTTGGCTTTGGTGTGGCGTCTAAAATCTTTTTTTTTTTTTTTTTTTTTAAGTGGGTTAAAATCCTATCACTTACATGAAAAGAAGAGATAAGATTGGATCTTCCCCGAGGAAAGGCCACCCCAATCAGGGATGCTGAATTGGCATTTTAGGAGCCTAATCAAAAAGGGTTCGGCCGATTATGCGATTTTTAATGTTTTCCCTGTTCATAAAGGCCGAGCGATCGGGAATAATTGCCTTTTCAAAAGGTGCCGTGATGCTTAGGATACCTCACACGCAAGCCCAACTTGTCTTTCTGTTTGTAGTTCAGACATGACGCTTTCGCATCTCTCCACCACCTATACCACCCAATAAAAAAACAAAAACAAAAAAAAAAAATACCACCCAATAAAAAGAGGGAGAAGGGACGTAACACTCCCCCACCCCCTTCCCCTCTCTCTCTCTCTCCCTCTCTCCTCTCTGGACACAGGCGGATGTGTATGCCTTCTCATTATATATATATAGATTATTATATTATATATATGCACGTACTATATATTTGTATGAACTTGGTATTACAGAATTTGTCAAGCACCTACGATAGCTGGATGCATTCACTTATTGTTCTCTATTTGTCTTAGCAATGCATGATTTCGTTTTTAAGAAAACGAAAAACCTAGTTGGGAAATGCACTGATGGAGTTGGTTCCACGATGACAAACCTTAAACACTTGATAAAACCTACAACTGATCACGCATCATTTAAATCAAGTTGTCTCCTAACAAGTTCTTAATATATGATATACAGAGACACCACTCGTGAACTTAAAATTTTAGTCTTCAAGTATGGGTTCAGTTATGCTATATTAATGTGGGACAATATTATATTTATCCTTTCACATGTGTATATTTAACAACAATTATTGCCGAGTGTTATAAGTTTAAATCTTGTCTCTTGTATAAAACAGAAAAGAAAAATAAATAATCTTTTTCTGTGTGACTAGAGTCCCCCCCTCCCTCCCTTCCCTCTTCTCCCTTTCTTTCCCCGCCCGCACCCACCCAGCGCCCACATCCCTCCCATCCCCTACCTCCGCCCTTCCATCACCCCATGCACATCTCTCACACACGCTCTTTCATAACCACACCCTAGCGCCACCCCAAAGCAACCGCGGCCACCCCCCCAGCCCCACCATCAACCCCCCGCAGGCACCTAAAGTCTCCTAAAGCAAAAAAGACGCGAATGGACCATATACCAGACGCACTTCACAGAGAAGATCCTTTCTTCCCCTAATTAAATATCGTGTTGAGTTTAAAGTAAATCGCTCCATCTATGTACGTTATAACCAGGCATTAAGGATCCATCAAAACAACAAGCGAATGCATGAGAAAAACACACACACATATATTCAGAGTTGCACCATGGCCTTTCATGTCATGTAGGAAGTAAGTATAACAATAGATTGTATATATAATATATTACCTTCAGGCGCGCGCATATATATATTTTATTTTTATATATTACTATATATTAATATTATAGAAGAGAAAGAGAGAGAGAGAGACCTGAAACCTTGCCAATGCTTTAAACTCATACGTAAATTAATATACGAAATCTCAAGTGGTGGAGATGGAGAGGAATTGGGTTCTTTTCTACAATTAGTATGGAACCCCCCATAATGCAATAGATGCTTCTCATGAGCGGCCCAATCGTCTCCAATGACTAAAAGCTGCTTTTATTTACTGGATCAGAATTATATCCCAATGAGACGTTAAATCGATACTAAAGGGGTAGGCCAATTATTGTTGATTGGGGATTTAACTCATCAATGTAACGTAATTAATTCAATTGACTTGCGCTGTGTGCAAGATCAACATTACCTAACCCATGCAATGCGTTTGGTGGAATCCCTCCACCGTGCGCTCCTCAACACAAAAAAGAAAAGATAAAGCTGCTAAGCAAAGTCGTCTTTGGAATAACCTCTCATTAGACTCAAACTCATGAATCCTATGCTTATAGGGACAAAGCTAGGTAGGATTGAATTCTAGGCGGCCAGTTTTACTATTAGCAGAATTTTGGGGGCAGGGGATAAAATTAAAAAATCCAAGAAAATATTTGAAAAAAAAATGATTTTTTTGCTTTTAGCAATTTTTTTTTGGGGCTGATTTTAGGATGGGGTAGGGGAGCTTTCTCCTAGCTTTGTCCCTGACATCAGGCATCAGGTATAGTCAAAGCGTGCATGAAGTAATTATTATAATTATTTTCAATAACGAGGAAAATTGCACGTGCCCTTTTTTCATTAAGCTCAAACGGATTTAGTCCAACTGGAAAACACACTGACCGGTTGAGAGCGTAACCCAAAACTTTGAAAATTTGAACTGGCTTCTCTGTAGAGTTTGAACCATCATAATAATTTATATCTAGTCCAGCATGTTCAAAAGAAACACTAGTTTAGGCCTTTTGGGCCTATTGGCCCAAAGACTATTTAACAGGACAATACAAGCTTGTATTAAGAATCTTTTATATGTGTTCCGTTTTGTGTAAAAATCTCTTTAAAAACTATATCATTACTATAACAAACTCCTTCAAAAATCTTTTGATTGCCAACAGACTATCATACTGCTATCACTTACAATCGTCAACATTAACCAACTCTCCTACCATACAAAAAACATACCTATATACAAATTCCCCAATCACATATTATAAATTCGGTGAATTTCAGGACCTTCACTCCCAATCTTTGTATAGCTATGAAGAAATACTTTCATAAATTATTTTCTCCTTTATTTTAATTATTGAAAAGGAATTGTCATCAGACATAAGCACTTCCCTCCTCTCATCCCTCTTTTCATATCACTTTATACAACACTAATAGTTTGGTGCATTGCAAACAAAAGTTAACATTAAAAGAAATCATTACACTCTTAGATCACATTAGTCATATTTATATCAAAAAAACATCAAATAAAAAAAATATGTTGTTAAATTATATTTCTAAACCACTTGACAAGCAAAAAACTCCCTTATTATTCACACACTATATTTTATCAAGAAAAATCCAATATCAATTCCCTTTACAAACTGTTTATCAACTGCAGTTATGAAAATCTAAGAAATCTGACAATTTGTTATCTATTCATTACAACGTTTGAGTGATACGATATGATTCTTAAACATCGCATTCCTAATTGCCTATATAAGCAAGTAACTCTCATATACCAAACATCTAGACATTAGCACAGACTTCGCGTCTAACAGAAAACATTAATAGTCGCTATAATATTGCTTCTGCTAAAATAGGTCTGCGAAGTATTATATAACAAGCGCTGAAATGAATTCTAGAGTGCTTTACAATTAAGTGCACCTATCTACGCTCCGCATTATTTTTATCCATTATTATATATTATAGTATATTAATTGGATAGAAAAAAACAAGAAAAACAGAAAAGAAGAAGAAATCTAATAAAAAAAATTACCATAAAAAAGAAACAAAACCAAGGAGAGATAAATTTAAATACGATCCGCGAAATGAAAACGTTCGAGGAAGCCTGAGTGGAAAAAAAAATATAAAAAACTGAAAAACTTTGAAATCGAAGATTTATAAATTTTTATTGCATACATTCATATATGAATAGCTTAGATAGCAATGCGAAACAGAGCCGCAGATGAAAGTATTGGAGAGAGGGCGATGACCTCAAATAACTATAACAAGAAAGTAAGAACCAAATTCAAGTCTATGAAAATTCTAACTCCCCTCTAGTATTATATCCAAGTCACATTACTCCTAAATTTACGACAACTACGTACTCACCTAGAATAATTCCGAACCTCTCGTGACAGAAATTACAGTCCCAGACATTTAAAATGCACTGAAATCAGAGATGTATGAAATATGAATGATATAGTACTTCTGACCACAACTATTTAGATTGAAGTACATTCGATACTATCCTACTTCTCTTATATAACAGCGTATTTTAAGCAAAAAATAGGCAGCGACATTAATCAGATATGAGTGAAGCTATGACAAATAAAATAATATAAATTTCAAATGTTGCCTATATCCAAATTTGACCATTCAGTACACAGCCGTGTAGGTAAACACAATAATATTAAAACAATGAATCACAATAAACACAATACACAAAAATTATAATAAGACATACCAAATTAGCAACATTTTATAACTAATGCAAAAAGATAAAGAGAAAAACGATATAAAACGAGAGAAGTATATTCCAAAAAATGTTTTTAATATGCCCTGATAGTCTCAAACAAGGAGCAAAGCAACAGAAGGAACCTTTCAGTGCCCATTAATTATAGTTAACAACAAACTTTCCCTAAAACTTCACATAACTTGTGACAATCTTTCACTTCAAAACATAATCTTTACTAGATAAGCATTCCGTGAACATACAGATCTTTCGTACAAATGCTTCCACTGCAAAGGTAACCGAGATTCAGGTCGAGAATTGACCTTGCGCCTATAATTCTATTCAAATACTATTATGATTCAATATACCATATTGATTCATACCTTGTTTCTGGTAAGGGAACTTAAGACCTATAAATCTCCAAGTTAGATCTCATCTCTGTTAATGAGGAGGTACAAAAAAGCCCAAACCCACACACGCATAAAGACAAGGACAAATGCGTAGAAGAGAAGACAGGCCATCAATATCTTATTCGCCTTCTTTTATCACTTACTAGGAAATATTACTAACGAAATGACTTAATAATATACTTTGTCGCCAGCAGTATTCATCGTCACACGCTCTTATGAGCAGCGAACACTTTTCCGATGTATGAGGAAATCCTCTCACTACAAAATGTCAGTTATGTTAACCTTATCCAAATCTATTTAACACTGGAAATGCAGTACTGTTGTGGAAGCTATGTTGTCTCATAATGCCGATAATCTTCTTCTCGAAAATATTTTATTAAGCATTTGTTGGGGCAACCACTGAGAGATTAACAAACCGAGACATCAAGAAGTAAAATCGCAGCGTAGCGACGCAATCTCAAGAAAAGGCAGGATTTTTCAATCACTTGGCAATGCACCATGTATCACATAGACACTAGTCCCCATGTACTCTACGATGTGCTTCTTATTACATGTCTCAACGAATGCCATGAGTATAATGATATATTGAGAATGTAAAACAGTTCAACAAAAAATCATGTGCGCAAGATACACTAAGTATCAGAAAGTCTCTCTCGTGTACCGATATACGCCAATTATTACGAAGCAATAAGCCACTCAGTCGGTTCGATCACTAGAAGATGCTCGACTACACAAATATTAATTGAGTGCAATCTGTCGAGATTCTGTGAGGCAAAGACATGATAATGGTTCTCGCCTAATGACTTTACATATAACGCAATTATCCAAAGTCGGCTTAGACCATGACAAAAGTATAATATATTATTCTCTATTATAATTGGAACAGAAACAAAATGTTCCGCAATCCATTCCATTACCCAAGTAGAGCTGCTCAGCTGTTATCCAAAAAAGATTGAGAACGTTTGACACACAAGTGGGGAGTTGATCTACAAGCTAGATTGATTCAGCAACCACCGCAAAGACCACTCTTCTTATCCATTCAGAGTTACGTGTTAATCATAAGTAGTATGAGTCTGGCTATAAATCACCTATCATAACAGAGAAATGTTCAAGAAACTAGTTGATCAAAAATAGTCATAAAATCTTTTATGCACATTATTTCCATCTACGAACATTAACTATTAAACCTCTTCACGCTAGCAGGACAGAGTGAGCCATACCAAATTTGCACAAGTTTACCTTCTCTGAGAATCTTATGACGTAGTTAGATTTTCACTCTATACTATTTCTTCAGTACAATCGTTACGAATTTATTCTGATTAAAACTTCTGTATTTACGAACACCAGATATTTGAAATCTGTTCCTATATATCTCTAACTCGAGAGACTATAGCTTTTTATGTGCCTATAATGTTTTGGCTTTTGTAATTTCTAAAGTTACCAAAGAGGGGACTATTATTTCCACTAGCAATATTAATAGTGGTGAATTGTTTCCTTCACTATTTCAGTGTGTATTTATCCATCTCACAAAGATGTATGATTTTACAAACACAACTATCCTCATGATACCTATATTGATTCATCATGAAGTTTTGGGAGCATTTCCGAGAGAACACAAATACTTGTGTTACACTAGATAGAGATTCTAATGACTTCATATCGCGCATGCTCTACTAATCTGTGGAAGAATACAAACTCTCGTTACATCACTTAGATGAAATTCAATTTGCATTATTGTTCCTGAGATAATACTCTGTGCTCTTAATTATCACATATGAAAGTGTCTAATACTACATTTAATCGAAGCATATTCTTTGACGTATGTCACCACACAAGACCAAATGCTTTGACCTACTCTTAATAAATTAGCAGAGGATACATGTTATAACAACCTCAATAAAGTATAAGAAATAGAGGTCAAATGACAGTACCATGCACGGAAATCTCAAATTTAAGAAAGCATGCGACTAATTATCGTTGATATCTAGATTATCACGAATTAATTAATTCGAAAAAACACTTCACGGTGATGAGAACCATTATGCGTTATTCAAGTTGGAAGAAGACATATCCTTTATACTATTTTCGTTTTGCCTTTTCTTACATTCGAATATATTAATAGCTGCAAATAGATACTCAGATTCATCATGAATTTTAAGGACCTATCAATTCATCTATTATACTAGATGCGCAAGGTAATTGACTATTCTTCTCTGATCATATATGTTTTATATTAGATCTATTGCTGTTCCATGTTTCTCCAAAAGCCAATTCTAATTCCGTATGCACGAAGGGGTGAGTGATCGATTCCCAAAGCATAACGATTTAGTGCTTAGAAACTCAAAACAGTTGACCAGTGCTGTCTTGTTTATCGTTGTTTGAACGTTAGAAGACTTCCCCAAAGTTCCAGGATTCAAATTTACGATAGCTAGAGAGGCACCCAGCACAAACCAAGAGTGGATATTCCCAGTATTTCATAACAGTCTTATCCTTCAAGTAACTACTTATTTGTTTGTCATAATCTTGATACACACCTCCAAAGTTAATCTTGTACGACCTCTCTTTTGAATTGTCCATTGCATTAAAAGAAATCTGTCAATAAATGACAAGCATAAGATACCTCACTAAAGTCATAGCGACATCTCATCATACCTATTGCAAAAATACAGATTATATGTCCCACTTTACATGCGTGTTTCGAATAAATAATCTTTATATAAAAGAAAATTATAACCCAGACATGTTTAACTCAACCTGATACAAGCGCTATTCGACATGCTTGCATCCATATTATAAGTGCAATATAGCAAAGTGTCTAGAAACTTCAATAGATACGAGGTACACATAGCACACCAAAACCCCCTTCTCTTAGATCTATTTGTTATCCGAACACCAGCCACCTATTTTCTTCAAATGTCTCCAAGATTATCTTCATTAAATTATGCTCATTTTAGATGTTCAGCAGTAAGCTACTATATATTGATGTGTATGTTGGAGGTCAAGTTTCTTATTTGCTACTCGTTGAAGACGTAGCATTGTCCAGAAGGTGTATTACATATTATTACTAGATGAAGTTGCTTTCGAGGCTTTGAATCCGTCCAAGACAATATGATATTATGACCTATATTCTATTCCCCTTCACTTATTATCGCCAAGCTCTATCAACCTTATGTATTAGCATTCTAGCATGCTTAAATTGAGCCAAAAGGCTAGTGCGAGCAAAAAAGTCTTTTCGACTAGATATCAGTTTAAGAGAGCATATATAGACGTGGATACTACGACTACTCTGATTCTCTCATTTAAAGTCCCTAGTTGTTCCGGCTCTATGTTAAAGCACTATCCATATCTCGTGAATCTCTGTCTTATCTAGCTCTAGCTGAAGCAACAAATATTTAGTCCAAAATCGCTATTTACAAGAGCAGTTTTGGACCAATAGCATAATAGTCGATATAATTGTTTAGATGTGCCAACAACATATTGCTTTCACTCAACAAACGCTATATTGATCTAAAAATGATTCTTTCTAATGAGCATATCATAGAAGACTCATGATAATATGGTATGCATACCTTAGTTCGCAAATAGTGCCGCAAGTTTCTGTTGAATAAACTAAGAAAACAGAAAAATAAAAAATATAGTCAGATTTTAACACTTGAAAAGCCAACATAAAAAACATGATTTCTAAGTCAGAAGCTTTATCCCATTAAAAGATCCTGTAAGAAGCCTAGAAAAACTTAATTCTTATTTCTAACTGGTGGCACAAAATATATGAATGAAAAAACATTAATATAGTATGATGTGAGAAGAGCCTAAAAATAGACGAAAGTTATATATTATCATCTAAAAAAATGTCATTAAAAGACTAAACATGAATAACCATATATAAAAGGCTACATCAATTTTTGACAGTGATTCCAGTCTTCGCCCCTTCTGAACGATAATATCATAATACCATGGTTTCTGTACCCACACTAAATCTTAGCTACTTGACAGTCTCGAGCCAAATCCACGAACTCAAAATACGAAATCTGCAGCTATTGTTATCTATTATTTTCTTATTTCTTTATACACGCAATAATAGCAGAAAGAAAAAATAGTTTATTGACACGTACCCTATACTCCTTCCCATATCTCAAATCCATCGAGTGTTCTTCATGAGTACTCTATCTGTGGCATACGCACTTAGTGTTAATACTGAGCAGAGTTATTAGGTGTGTGCGAGTCTTAAATAACATAGTAATCGACCAATTCTTTAAGAATAATTTTTAATATATAATTTGAAGAAATCTACTGGGTTTAAGTGTGTGTTAAGAGAGCTACTCGATTTTCTTGTGAGGAGTGTTTTATGAAAAGTAGATTATGTATTGTAATGTAGCTTTAATACACAGAGTTCATAGATCGATTAACGGTTAATGTGAGAGATTACTGTAGAAAATGTTGCTGCTATTTGCCAGGTGTCCTTTGTATCGATGTCCAAATTTAAATTGTTTGAATGCTCTCCCAAGAAAAATTGATCGCGCAAATACAAAGTGCACACCGTCCTAAGACTATCTTTGGCACCAGACGCTCTTCTTTATCTCACCTTCATGCGTTAGGAATGCACCGTCACCTCCCAGAGATCGGCACCACAACGCGGCGCGAGTCAGATCGCGATGGAAATACTCACGATTGCTCGCGCCACCATACCAGTTTGTTACTCCCCACTGATTGTCAAGCTCAACAGCAATCCTTTCCGTCGAAGTCCGCAAAGGCTGCCATCACTCTATGCTAGGGATGTCTTTATACTTGCATCTCCTGCAATGAGCGTTGCTCCTGTGGTTAATCTAGCGTGTTTTCTATGTGCAATCCATTTCAGAGCCAATTCTTGATATCGCTATTCAAAATATTTTGATGAGGGCCAAAGCCATAACTACAGTTAGATAAATTTTATGATTGAAGACAATTTAGCGAAGACCAGAATCTTCATCGTCTCGAGGTTGGACCTATCTACCAACAAATCAATGAAGTTTTTGCTTATCAATAAAATGCAGTGTATAATGTGTATGATATGGTGTTATGAAATAAGATTGATCTTGATTTAAAATGAACCCTGCTATTTTCTAATAATGACCACAGATTGTAACCAGAAAGTGCCAATATTCTTTGTGTATTGCGAAATATTTTCATAGGAAGTTCATTCTAATGTCGAAAAATAATTCTCGTTCCAATAAGCATAGATATCGAGTGACTGTCAGCCAATTGTCCAAAAACAGGGTCAAGTTCAAAGACCCCACTACTTAACAAATTATTAATTTGACATTTGAGTCGCTACTAGAGCGAGAGTGAAAAATAAAATTTGTGAATTATATCGATTTTTTCCTTTGGCAGAGAATATGTTTGTTCTCTAGCTCCTAACTATTTCATCCTAGCACCGTATATCATTCTTGAGCAGAGAAAATAAGTCCATCAACGGCAAAATCTTAGATTACTATAAAGTAATACAAATTATCTACACGAAGAAATACAAGAAAAAAAATCGTACTATAGTACAGACCCAATATTTAAATTTGCTTTATTTTACACAGACAAACAGAGAGCCCTGACCATAAAGGATTAGAATCTTGACACAACTGCTCCTTTAATAGATCCTTCTAGTGATTAAATGTTAATATCATAACAACACTAAACCAGAGAAAAGTCAAAATAAACAAATTGACTCGATATATAATAATGCGAAAATTAACTAAATAACTACTGACAACCATAAAATTACAGTATATTATACTCTTTCATTATTTTACACTTATTGTTAATTTTATTTTTTAGACACAGATAAAAAATAAACTTAATTAATGAGCATTAAAATAACTACTAATTCGAAAACACGGACAAATCCAATAATGTAAATTTCATTATAGAAATATTAATGGTCTGTCCTACTGCCCACACATGACATTTTTGAATTCTTCCCAAAGATCACTACAAGTGTTCAAATATGTCCTATGAACATATTTTGATATCATATTTGAGGAATTTTATCACCCTTCGAGAATGTTAGAAACCTACGTACAATTAACTGAAACGACGGAACCCCGAAAAAACGAGAATATAAAAAGTAAATCGGAACATACGAACTACCCGATGATCGTCCTTTGAGCTAACCAGAGTGTGCAAACGAACAATCAACAAAAAATATACAGTTGCATACAATCGTCTCCATTTCAGTGCTCATTTTACCACTCTCTCAATAAAGTATCCCAAATAAAAAAATACTGTCCGATTAACCATGTACTAAGTTTTTCTATGGATTTGTATTTCAGCACTGCATTCTGATCAGCTGCAGCACCATTCTGCTCTTTCCACTATACTAAACTCTATAAGCGACCTCTGCAAGAAATCTCCACACAACCATTCTTTTACATTTGAACATGTTGTTTAAATCGATCAGACAAATAACTACATATATTAAAACACATCTAATTACTACACACTATGATATCACCATAAACCCATTAAGGATTCGTTTAAATCTCCTACAAATGATCAATTAATCATTTCATAATTTTTAAATATATCTATGCTGAGAGTATTGTATATGCCAATGTACTAGCGTGGTTATGTAATACTTAATTCTATAACAACATAAAGATTTATAAGTTAAATGTGCTATCTTTAGCAATAGTATGATGTAAGCCATGTTATATTATATAGCAACAGATCATTCAGATTCTACATACCCGGTATTTGTCTACAGTTTATTCATTTATCTTCAATCCAAAGTAGCTATAATAGTAGTAAGTAAAAGTATGATGATGTGATAGCATCACAAGCATCTCTCCAGAATTCATGTCTTGAGAAAACAGCAATTCTTTGTAACTACTTAGATCTCCATTTCTTTCATATACTTATGATATTCAATATTCGAATATTAAGATTATAAGCCGAAGTATAATGATTGAACATTGCCATCGTGGATCGTAAGCATGAAGATGATTATGACCATCCTCAATTATGATTGTTTTGTTTATTTGTAAATTGTTAGGGATTCGGCATTGTGCTCTTAGACCGGAATTGATGTTTTGTGTGTTCATGCTACTGTTGGGGTACTTTGGATTAATTAGTAGTGTGAACTATTGGATTGTGAGCGCAGTGTTGCTGAGGAGACTAGTAATCTACTTCCGTTTTGGTGGTTATCCGAGCGAGTTTGTCTCAGGGGATTTATATAATTCCACGTGGATTGGTATCTAATTGATGATATGATTGTCAGATGCTGATTGCTAAGTAGTTAATCATTTGGTGATGCAATTTTTGCAAACAGTAATGCAAAAAAAACCCCAGGTGGTTGCAAACAGTAATATGCTTTCGAGTATTACTTGCTGTTTGAGTTGTTCTTTTATCTCTAGTTTGAGTAATATGTGTTATAAGATATTGTAGATGGATAAATATGACGTTATCACAAAGATTATATTAATCTGTTGAGTCCTCAAAATGGTGGAAGAATGCTATGTGGCTCTCTTTTGGGTGTTGGTGTTTTTTCATTTCTCTGTTGCGTATTTCTTGAAGTTTCCTATACCAAGACATCACAATCACCTTTTATTTTTGTCTTTGAATTATAATTCTTTGGTCTGAGCTTTCATTCAGGTATAGAGAAGGAAATTGGAGCGTTACAACTAGAAGTATGTGAAGAGTTTTCTGATTTGTTTTGATCCACTCTTCCTAGGTTTTTGGTGCTATCTCTTATGTAATTTATAATTGTGTCAGGAAAAGAAGCTAGTTGCTGAGATAAAGAGGACAGCTAAAACTGGAAATGAGGTATGTTTTGTTTGTCTTCACTTGACCAGATTGTTGTCATTCTGTGGATACCTGAATTTGTGCCTTCAAGTTTTATCTACAGTCTTGTTTCCTTTGTACCTTTCAGATTTATCATTTACCTGCCCTTCTTTTGTCTACCTCATTCTGCAGGCAGCAACTAAAATCCTTGCTCGCCAGCTAGTCAGGCTTAGGCAACAAATAGCCAACTTACAAGGAAGTCGAGCTCAAATGAGAGGCATAGCAACTCATACACAGGTACTCATACACAGGTTGGCTGTCAAAGTTCCCCCCCCCCCCCCCCCCCCCAAGAGGACCCCTTGTGTGTGGGGGGGATTTTTGTTTTTTTTTCTCTACAGAAAAATGCATTGTGCTCAAGTGATACTGTATGCAGGCAATGCATGCTCATACCTCAGTTGCTGTTGGCATGAAAGGTGCCAGTAAGGCGATGGCAGCCATGAATAAGGTTAGATGGTGACACTTATCAGTATGTATGTAGGATGAGCTGTTACAATATTGAAGATTGGACTGCAGATGCATGATTTAATTTCGAAGGAGCTTCTTCATGACTTGCAATGAGTTGACGCATAAATTTTTTCCACTTGATATTACTTGTTCAATTGCATCATTTAGATTGTAAATATCTTAGGAAGTGATATATTTCTTTTGCAGCAAATGGCCCCTGCAAAGCAAGCAAAGGTGATGATGGAATTTCAAAAACAGTCTGCCCAGATGGATATGACAGTAAGATTATCCCTCTAGAGTTTCTCAGACTATACTGATGCTGAAAGGAGTTTGTTTTGCTTCTTGGTTGCATATTGTGGAAATTTATGGTATATTCTGGTGCTTGCAGACTGAAATGATATCAGATGCCATTGATGATGCCATTGATGATGATGAGGCTGAAGAGGAGACTGAAGAGCTGACAAATCAGGTAGGCTTGTTTAATTGCTTTTATTTATTGTACTTGGTGCAAAAAAATTGCATTCCTTTGTCGCTTTGTTTCTTAAGTGACACTATACAGTGGTCTTGTGCAATTTTTCGGAGCATTATGGTAAGTTAATCTCTCTTTTTAGGATGTTCCTGGAACATTTTTTAGCGACATACCCAACACTGTGTGATTGTCCTTGCATGATTGTATGCAATGGATTTGAAATCAAATGGATCCAATACTTTTGAGCTATGAATTATCCACTTCTAAGGTGATGTTCAGCAATAATAAAATTTTCACCCTTTTGTCGCTTTGTTTCTTAAGTGACACTATACAGTGGTCTTGTGCAATTTTTCGGAGCATTATGGTAAGTTAATCTCTCTTTTTAGGATGTTCCTGGAACATTTTTTAGCGACATACCCAACACTGTGTGATTGTCCTTGCATGATTGTATGCAATGGATTTGAAATCAAATGGATCCAATACTTTTGAGCTATGAATTATCCACTTCTAAGGTGATGTTCATCAAAAATCTCAAAAAAGTCAACACAAACTCCAATACCTTAAAAAAAATTTCCATCAAATCATTTATCTCCATATTTTTTCACAAAACTCTAATACTTTTTTATATAAAAAAAAATTCTATCAAATCATCTCTCTCTACACTTTTTCACAAACTCCAATAAAAATCAATCTACAACCAAATATCTTTAAAAATTTCACCAACTTTTTACAAACCCCAATAAGACTCCAATCTATCTAAAAACTCACACCACTATCCAATTTTCTATAAATTTTGAGAATTTGTAATTGCCGAACATCACCTTAAGCTTCTAGTGGTAAAACTAGAAAGGTTGGGAAGGGAAGGGATAGTGTCAGATACCCTAAGTTTATGCAAGAGCACAGTTATGGGTTTATTTTTCTATGGATCAGACAATGGATTTCAGAATGAGAAACTGATGGCACTATTTCCTTTTCATTATGCTTTTCTTGCAGGTGCTAGACGAAATTGGTGTCGATGTTGCCTCTCAGGTTGCTATCAGTTGTTCTGCATTTCCGGACTTTCTTGTCACTTGGTACTAAATTTTCTAGGCTTAAGCTGATTTGGGTTATATTTGAACTCTTGGCAGTTGTCAGCAGCTCCAAAAGGAAGAATCGCCCAGAAAAAGGCTGAGGGTGTCGGCAGGTATATAACAATGCTTGACTTGTACCTTTAGAACCAAAACAAAAAACCACATTTTATTTTTTTCATAAACTGTGCACGATGTGATTTATGAATTCATAACTTTTTGATGGGTTAAAATTATAAGATGTCCATGCAGCTACATTAGACAAATTAATGGCTAGAGCAACAAAAGAGATCTGTAGCTCTAAATCTTTGCTAGCTGGTTGGCCCATGGCGACTACTTCTTGCTTGTTTCTTTCTTGATGGATGGGGAAGACATAGTAATGTCTGTTAGAACATTCAATTTAAGCCTCTTATCTTGCTTAATCAGTGATTTAAGAAACGTTGGAACACTATCCATCAGGGTCTAATTCAGGAGTCAAAGGTTAACTAAGTGAAGTTCATGACATCAAGCACATAGAGGTTGCTTCTGTATTTTCATGGCTGAAACTAATTGGAATTTGTTATGCTTTAAAGAATTGGTACAGATAAACTCTTTTTCAGATAAACTCTTTTTCCCTGCATTCTCGGGACTAAAATGTGTATATGTGGTGCTCGACCAATATCTGGAATAGATGTACAAAGTGTCAAGTCTTGACAAAGTTATTTGAAGATGCTTACTTCTTTTTTTTTCCCTACGCTATTTGAAAAGTTACTCAGCGCTTATTTCATCTGTCATGTGCCCCTAGTTTTTTTGGTTGATGCAAACATGCTAATTAACTTTACAGTTTGTGGAGTGGTTGAAAGTTGGAATTCCTGTACGATTGATATCATAGTGGACGTATAATTTATTAGGTATTTGCCATTAATCAACATGCTTTTCGTAGCATCAGATTCAACAATACTTCAAGATCCAAGATAAACGTTAAATCTACCTCCTTTTACGGCTTAGCATCGGTCACTGCCCATAAAGCTTGGTCTTGTCATCTCCTGTTAGTTCAATGTTGAAATCCTCTGTTAAGATCAGAATTTATTAAATCCTAATTATTTGCTCATGCCGTGTTATTATTCTATTAATCTAGTGTTAATTTGTGGTCCCAAGGCACTTGATTTCCATCTTCATCTGCACTATATAATTGATGGGTGTGGCAGGTGCATTGCATGCCTGCCAAATCATCAGTTTTATGTCTTAATATATTGCACGTGGTCATTTTGAACGTTTTCCTAAACCAGAAAACAAGAACTTCTATCACTTTGCTCTACTCTATTCTCAAAGATAGAATTTCTTTTCCATTGCAGTTCGGGCGTTGATGAGCTTGAGAAGCGGTTGGCAGCTCTTAGGAACGCATGAGCTGAAGACTAGAAGCTGAACTTCTTGGGTTGATAAATATCCGCGAGGTCGTTCTCGTTCAACTGTAGATATTTTTCGTTCCCCTAAGATGCCAATCATTTGAGCATGCGATCTTATTTCATTTGGGGATGAAGTTTTCAATGTTGTGATCTGTGTATCATGTGCAATGCTACTGCAAATTTAAAATAGAGGTTATCCATCATCCCTCATTATCATCTTGACCTCATTTCTTTCCCTCCCAAGGCTGATATATACTGCATTTACCCTTCTTAGGCTCTATGCCAAATGCAGCATCGCTGATCGCCCTTTGTTGTGGGATGATGAATGAAAAGATATAGCGGTCTCATCTAACGATGCTTGGTTTTTGGGAGGAGACTTTCATGCGTTTAATAAATCCTGCCATTTCATCTAGACAACTAGCTTTAAATGTGTTAAAACTACTTCATTGGTATCTCATCTAGCGATTGAACTAGTAAAATATAACTCCCACCATTTGGGATGATGACATCAGATTTTTTCAATACAATTTTCGGAGTGTTCCACTGCTGCTATTGCCTGCGAACCATCCAGAATAAGCTAAACACATTACAAGTTTCTTTGAAGAATGCAGAACCCGTCATCAAGCGAAGATTATATTCAACAAAACAAGATTACGCTGGTCAAACAAAAGTTATACTCAGGTCACGATCTTTTCTCTAATTTGCTGTCCGAATTGGACATCCTATTCAGAGAAAGATAGAAACAACATATAGATTTTACAGCATTTATATTATCAATTACCAAGCAATGTAGACCCCACCTTGAGATCCATATACTGTTTATCTTTTTTCAAATTAGACCATCTAATTCGGACAGCGAATTGAGAAAAGATCTCTATACTTCTGCTGCCAAAGAGTTACTATAGAGAGAGAGAGCTCTTCCTCACTCCACCTGCGAGAGTCAGTCACTCTCCGTAGCCATAAACACTAGCTCCCAATTAATGGGGCCTCTCTTGTTCCAACAAATCATAGGAAAATTTTGGTCTACATAAAAAACGCTCGTCATTGGAACAACAAATGACAGGAGTCCACGCTTTCCAGTCAGTGTCCATACCAATAAAGGGTGTTGATCTCAAAGTGAGGCAAGAGGATAATCAAACAAAAAGTGTTCTATCACAGCCAGTCAGGAGACATGAAACTGAAAAGTTTCTCAGAACGAATTTCCATTCATGGGAAGTCTCGAAACACGTTACAATGGTCGGAAAACTTAAGGTTGGTGCAAAGGGGATGTGGAAGTCCAAGAACTTTGACACAAGAGAGCGTGGTATGGGCGTGTTATGCCCGCGATTAAGTGATCTCCATGTACAAGAGTGGAAACAACTATAAAAAAAAACCTTCTGCCAAATATCAGAAGTATATATTCCATTGAAGGCATCACAAATAACTTCTTACTAACACACAACACTTGGTCATTTCCTGATTGAGAGGTGCTCAAAGCTCCGAAGAGGATCGTCGCGGGTGCCTCTAGCCCCCATTGTGCGAGTGTACGATGGTTTGGACTCAAAACCAGGTTGACCTCTATGTGTGGTAGATGGGAGGCCACTGCTTGAAACTAGACGGCGACCTTCGCTATTTTCACCAGATGAACGTGGCTTGCTGCTTGAGACGACAGCTTTCCTTGAAGTGCTGCCATATCGAGATGAACTGCGTCCTTTGTCTGAATCAAGATGCTGGAAAAGAAAAAATGCAATCCAAAACCGTAAGAATTTTCCAAATACAATCACATTTGACAAATTATTTGTCGTATTACTTGACTACAGAAAGTACATAGTTCGGAAATTTAAATGGAAAGAACAGATTATACAACCGTGAATGAAAATACAGAATATAAAGAAACTGGAGAATACTCTCGTTTTTCTTCTGTAAATTTTTGGTTCTTGTTTTTCAGCAACAAAAATGGCCACCTCAGATTTTGCATTAATTTAAGATTCGCACAAAACACTTTTAAGCATCCCCTATGGTTAAACTTTCTAACATTAAAAATGAAGTAACACAAAAACATCAGGTTAAATGATGATTAATCAAAGGAAGAAGAAAATCTCTGTTGCATTAACTCCATCTAGAGCAAAACTCTTAAGAATAAATTAACGACAGATTGTCAAACAGCAATAAAACCTAATATTTTATTTGAGATGATATGACCATGCAGATCACCTTGAGGCTATATTTTGAGACCAACAAATTTACCGTTCAAAAGAAAGCAGATTGAAAAAACAACACATCGAAGAAACAAAAATTTACCACATCCTTGGGCAAAGCTGAATCCTCATAAGTTCTATGTTTGGAATGATCACGTGGACTGGTGCCAGAGGTATTTCTTCTAGAAAATGCTTCAACTGCACCTGAGAATCTCTCTCGGATCTCTTTCCCAACTGGATAAACAATAACATACAGGAACTATTCATTTATGGATATGTGAGAAATGAGAGACAACGGGCCCACTATCATCCTAAATTAGTTGCAAATGTGTGCAAAGAACTAAACCGAATGCCAAATGTTGAAATTCAGTCTGGGATCCAATTTTCAACTCCAGTATTGTTTAAGAGCTCAGACCTGATGTCCTTTCTGGTCTTTCTGCAGATGTCCCTGTGTTCAAACCTGCTTTCCCACTGAGTTGCTGCAAACAGAGACAAAAACAGAAGTAAGTAATTCTCTTGAAGGGATTGAATTGAAATCCAGAATTTACTACAACTGACCCGTCCCCTGGAGCTGGCTCCGATCTGAGGGTACTTTAATATAGTCCAGTCAAATACATAGTCAAATTGGTAACCTGGTCAAGATCCACAAACAATCATAACCTTCGAATGGAATAAAAGGAGAGAAAGCGCCAATGGCATGCGAAGTGCAGGCTAAAAATAAAATTGAACTCATAGTCATTAAAGAAAATATATAAATGGACTACCAACAAAACAACAATAAGAATAAGTCTGCTCTTTATATAGGTTAATATATTTAAGGACTGCAGTCATATGCATGTACCTTCTCGAATAAATAAGTCTCTGAAAAGCCTCTTTAAGTATGAATAATCTGGTTTGTCCTCAAATCGCATTGAGCGGCAGTAGTGAAAATAGGATACAAACTCAGAGGGATATGATTTGCAAAGCACCTGTAAAACAATGTGCAACCCAGTTATCAGCATAGCTGTATATTATTAACCCTCTCATTAGCCAACCCAATGTTGGGCCAGAAAGAGAGCCTTGGGTCAGCCAAAAGACTTTAGCCAGAGGCTGGGTAGCACCACAGATAGATACTTTACAGAAGGGTCACATATTGATCAATCACATTTATTAATTTTATGCGCCCATGCGAATGTATAAGGTTAGATACTTATGGCTGGGCTGTCAATCCTGGCTCCATCCCCTTGGCCTCTATGGCATACCCAAGTCTGCCCAACAGATGGGGCCAGAAAATAGCCACCACTAGGCCAAGTCATTTGGATCTAACTGGCATGCTAGAAAAAAATTAATTCTTAGAAGGGCCGCACGCTACTAGAGAAAAATAAAGATCAGGTGCTTCATAATAATGCTGGAGATGGTAAATTAAGATACCTCTATGGGAGTTGACATCTTCTTTTCACTAATCTTGTCATATTTTTGCTTTTTCGTGCCAGCTTTTAATCCCTGCCAGGGAAGGCTGATGCAAAAAATGGTATTCAATGATTCAATGAAGCAAGGGGGAGTGAAAAATTGCTGTACAGTGCATTAAGACAGGTAGAAAAAGGGAATGATTTTAATTTTAAAAACTAATTTATATTCAACCTTCCCCTTAGGAAATACATGAGCACATAACCAAGAGATTCCAGATCATCCCTTCTGCTTTGTTCTGCCAGTAAGACAGCACATTTAGAGAAGTAAGGGTTAAAAATACAAGTACAAGAAAATCCATCTGTTATTATTAGTTGGCAACACAAAATGGCATATCAACACATTACCAATTCCAAGGTGAGTATTGACACTTGCATAGCGAGCTGTGCCGGTTAGGTTTTTGTTTTCCCTGAAAAAAGACAAAAAGAAAGGAGAAGGGTACTTAGAAACTTATGAAGGGAGTAGTCAACAAAGATGTCATCTTAAACAAATCAGACAAGAATAATAGCTGTTGACAAGGTACCATTAATGTCAAATTTTCAAAATCCTAAAAAAGAACAGAAAAGTGCCCAGGAAAAAAAAGGAACCATAGAATTGAGAAGCTGAAGCAGATCATCAAGCATAAAAGATGACCTCAATTTCACTGCCGAAACTCAAAGCTAGAGTCAAATAAACCACATAAAAATTGTGACATGATGAAAGCAGCCACGTTTGACCACATCTTTACAGAGAATTAGTCAGTTAAGATCAAATAGGGGAACATCAGTCCTTTTCATTTCAAGTGTTCTTTAACAAATAAGACTTAACTGAAACATGAACCTAAAAGTGAACCTAAGTTTTGACTTCACTCAGTAGTCAAAAGTTAGATATTTCAAAGTTCAAATTTCCTTCTGATATATCAGTAATTGAAAAATGCCAATAACGACATCCCCAGAATTAACATACAACTGATTCACGTAATGGAATATTCTACTGACCTTAGATCAAGTACAACTGTTCTCTATCCCTACCAACATGGATCCGTCATTGGAAAAATTAGGAAGCTAGATTATTTTTACATTAAAAAATTCTCAAGGTACTATCTACACCATCCAAAAAGGTCAACCCCACCCATGAGATCTTAAGTTTTTGCAAAAACTGAATCATGTTCAAATTTGAATGCCCAGAAACATGAATTTAATATTCAAAACTCATTCACCCCGAGGAATGAAAAGTAAAATATAGGAGCTCTAAAATTAAGCTCTGCCAACAAAGACTGCCTTTTTTTGTTCGACAGTGGATGGTCTCAGCAAGAGTGGAAAGCTTATAGTTGATTGTCTTTGCTTGTGCAAAGCAAATGGGGCGGAGTTGGATCCCTTATTATTCATTGAGGGGGCTAGAGTTTTACTGTCATTAGTATTTTCTGTCTGGGACTTTATGGCCTATGCCCAAGTCACTAGCAGAATCAGTGCATCCGTTGGAGGGGTCGGTTCAATAGAAATCCTAGTAGGCCACATGGAATACAGTTCAAGTCTCACTATGTGGCCTATTTGAGGGTGAGGATGGGTATAATTTCTAATGGAACGGATAACTAGTACACAGATTTCCAACTATTTGAGATCACTATTTGATTGGATAAATATACTTGGAGGACTCCATTCATTATCTTTCCCGAATTGTTTAGAACGTTGGAATTTTGAAGTTCAATCTTCCACATCACAATGTATCCCATGCGCTGCACTATATACCCAGTTTTATTGATTACTCTAATACTAATTTGAAAGATTTTTAAGTTCTTATATGCCTAATAAAGTCTGCTACTTTTTCATCAAAGGGGACAAATTGATGGGTCCTGCCTCCCTTGTTGAGGCAAGACTAGGAAAGAAGTAAAACTTGCTTATCAGGTGGCAATATCAACAAACATGTACCACACAATGCAGTAATTACACATATATTAATCTTTCATTTTATTAAGCATATATTTACCTGTATGGTATGTGCTTATGAGTCTGAAGATCTCTGTACTTCTTTGCAAGGCCATAATCAATTACGTAAACCTGTGATAAGAAATCCAGATAGAAATGACAATAATTAGAAATAGAACCACAAAACTTCTTACCTCGATAAAAGACTTACAATTCAAGCGTAGTTATCATGGAGGAAGTATTAAATTAACTGACAAGCAGCATCTGACAAGGATCTTAACCATGCATCAATTAAAGAAAAGACTAAAATGTAAGATCATGTCAGAACTAGTACATACCTCATTCAATTCCATATCGTATTTACATATATCACTCACATATATGAATCTCTACAAAATTGATACAATAAGCAGGAACTTAAAAGGTTAAAAGAGACAACGGGCAAACATCTAGATAATATTTTGTCTGCTAAATGTGATGTAGCCAACCGTTGGTCTATGAATAACTTTAGCGTTTTCCTTTTTCTCCCAAATCATGTAGTTAATCTCTCTATAGACAGATCAAAAAATCAGACAGTTCTGTAAAGCTTAAATCTTTTGCCTTGCCTTCTAATTTCACTTCGGCTAAGACGAGGAAACTTTTGGATCAAGAAAACAGTTGGTCCAATTCTACCCATTTCCCTGCTTTGACATACATGAAAAAGAAAGCTAAGGGCTATCAATAATAAAGACAGAAGGAAATAGCTTCTCTCCATAAAGGAAGCACCTGCTAGGTGTGCATACTTGAGCAATACTAAGACCCATTTCTTGATGAAATGTCTCAGATTTTTCTCAACTCCACTCATCCAAGCCTCAATCCCCATTCTTGATAAACGTCTGAGATTTGTTGAGTAAATTTTAGTGAAAAGTGAGATTTACAAAGTTGTCTTTACTGTTATTGTATTACTGGTTGGATGATAGCGGTAGATTATACATACAGGAGTGCATTAGTCCTTTTTTTTTTTTTTTTAAGTATCAGTTGATTTGGTCTGTTTGCATTTCCTTGACACTTCAAACTACTCTCCCTGACTGCCCTTCTCAGTAGCACAACAACTATGAGGCACCTCTCTCTCTCCCACACCCTCCCTCCCTCCCCCTCACTCTCTCTACTAGCCAGCACATATGCAGAATCCATCGACAGCTTCAAAAATTGAAACAAATTATAACCAATAGATTTAGTACCAAAGTATCTCTTCTAGAGTTCAATTATGTGATCATACAAGATAAAAATCCATCAATATCTGCATAAGAATAAAATCAATCATCAATTAAGAAAAAGAAGAAGGAAAAGATCAGCCAATCCACAGGCAAGGTAGAGTCCAAAACAAGAAAAACAAACAAAAATTGACTATCAAGAGAATCTAAAGAGTAACAAAATAAGACTCAACTTTATATCTTCTGAGAACTCCTCTATCAAAGAACAAAAAAAAAAAAAAAAACCATAAAAGCTCCAACTACACATTAAATGAATATTATAATAACACTTTGAATGACAATCATTCACATGTATTATGATTTTCACAAATGAAATAAAACACCCAAATGAGAGCAAGATACCTGATTTGCTTTGCGCCCAAGGCCCATTAAGAAGTTGTCAGGTTTTATATCCCGGTGAAGAAAACCCCTTGAATGCATGTATTCAACTCTGTTAATCTGGAAATGACAATAATGAACAACAATGCAAAGAAATATCATCTTCAACATTCAAGACTCATTGTTTAATAAAAAATAGTCACACGCACTTACTAATTGATCGGCGAGCATCAAAACTGTCTTCAATGTAAACTTTCTATTGCAATAGTTAAACAGATCTTCCAAGCTTGGTCCAAGAAGGTCGATGACCATGACATTGTACTCGCTCTCAACTCCAAACCACTTGAGGTGGGGAATCCCAGCTTCATCAACGTAAAAAGGCATGAATCATTAATTAGAAAACATCACATGTTTTTCAAAATAGGCCCCGCAAAGTTTAGTCGAGGATAATCAAGGCAAAAGCATCACCTGAACCTTAACTTAGGGTTAAAGATTGCCATGCTTAAGATATAACAGCCATTAAATAGGAGTGGCCACATTTCTCTAGTTCCCGCAAGCACACAAATATGATGGAGGTAAATGTGGGCGAGGTATTAAAGAGGGGAAAGGGGGGCTTACTTCCTCCCTGAAGAAGCATATACAATTTGGACTCATAGTGAAGCTGAGGATGCTTGGTCTTCACAGGTTCCTGAAATTCAGAACACTCGATCAGTACATAGACTATCATAAGAGTGCCATGCAGGCCTCCCGGAAAAAGTAAAGAGACAATGATAGAGGATCGCAAATTTACGTCAAATGATCAAAAGTAGCACGCATCCTTCTTTTTTTTTTTGGTGGGGGGGGGGGGGTTCTACTTTTTTCACAGCACAAGCAAAAAATGTCAAAAAGAACGCATAGCTTTGCACCAGCATCGTCCATTAACAACTTATAGTGAAGGACATAACATTCTGTTTTGTATTTGCTTTTGTGCTAAGGATGTCTACTCACATATCCAAGCAAGAATGACTTGAAAATTTTACTTTCCTAAATCAGGGGTCATCATGGGAAGATAGACACAATAACAGGATATGATATAGGACAACAATTAACATTCAAAAGCCCTGATTGTCAACCACAGAGAAAAATGAAACAATAATATACTGGCTGAGAGGAACTGAAGCAGCAAAACGAAATAATGACTCACTGGACACACATAATAAAACTGCTGAGGGTTACCAATAACTGACGAAAATTATCACAACATCCCACTTGAAGGAAAGAATAACACCTTGAAACAGTCCTTACAAATGAATATAGATAACACAAACAAACCATCTAACAACTAATTATACGTAGTAGAGCCAAGAGAAACTAAATAGATAGATAATCCCAACCAAACATCATGAAAAAAATACTCCTGTTATAGAAAATCTATCACATACCAGCTTAACAGCCACCTCCTCCCCAGTTTGTACATTAACACCTACCACCACAAGAAAAACACAAAATCACAATGTTATAAAAAAAATGGAAAAAAAAAAAAGGAAAGGTCAAAAAACAATGATAGCGAAGAATTAAGTGGTCGATACCTAAATAGAGCTCCCCAAATGACCCGCTTCCGATCTTTCTCCCCAGCTTAAACTTCCCAGCAATCACATGATCCATTGTCAAATTTCTTCAACACAAGTGCGCCCGGAAGCTCGAAATTGCTAATTCCACTCAATTTTGTGCCCAAACGACTATTTATTTATGCTCTAATCCAATACCCACCAAGCAATGACCCCCAAATCAAGGCAGATTTATCAAATTCACAAGCCCAAGGATTTTTAAAAAAAGAAAATCCTTGCTTTGTCTAATAATTCAGAGAAAAATAATGGAAGATTATCCAAGTCTACGCATCAAATCAACGCCAAGTAAATAGAATCAAACCCCAGGAGGCGAGGCCGAAAAATAAAACAAAATGGAGAAAAATTATACACAGCCCCAAACAATGAGGATGGTATTATTATCTCAAAATCAAATTCCACCTCCTCCAACTACATATTTTGATACCAAAATCGCATAACCTCAACGAGAAACCCTAATAACAACAAAAATCTACTATCCGCATTGACCAGAAAACCGATGAAAAACGGAACTCAATTTTGGAGTGCAACAAAGATAGAAATTTTCGGTACTGCAAATAATGATGCAATCGGCAAAGATTGTCGGGATCAGAGAGGAAATACAAGATGATGTCCTCCGCTTGTCTCCAGATTTTTGGTGGAGATTGGGAAAGTGATGTGACGAAGATAGAGAGAGACGAAGAGGGAGAAAGGGATGGGAAGAAAAGCAGGTGGAGATTGCCTAGAGTATTTGTTCCTTCTTCTTTTTCCCCGGTTTTTTCGGTGTTTTTTAAAAACACTTTTTTGGTTTTGTTTTTGTGTCTCTGTGTGTCTTTCGGTTTGGTTATTACTAGTTTAGATTCGAAGAATACGAGGGGTTAGCCGAGGCCTTCTCGCTCCGCTGCCTGCCAAACACGTTTGGGCTGTCAAATCCAGATTGTTTATTATGAAACGTGCCAGCCTCTTTCTCTCTTAGAATAGCTTGCATTTTCTTTTTACCCTTTTGGTTTTTAGATTCTAAAAACAACTTTTTTGTTAGATTAAAAAAAAAAAAAAAAAAATTCCTCAATATCCGGTTAGACATTTGACACTTGATATTAAAGTTCAGAAAGTCCTAATAATTTGGTAATTCTAGAAGTAGGTGGGGAAAGGGAGGGAGGAGTGGTGGAAAGGAGTTTGAATGGAGGAAGGGATAGGTGGTTTCATGGTGACATGCTATGTGGTGGGAGGAGGGAAAGAAAGGTGATGAGGTCAGAAAGAGGAAGTAGGAGAAGTGATGGTGGATGAAAATGGTGATGTTAGTTTAGGGAAGTGGAGATAGAGGATGGAGGTGATAATGGTGATGGTGATGGTGATGGTAGTGTACATGAAAGGATAGATGAGATTGTGGAGCCATAAGGGAGAAGGGAGATGAGTAGGGGAGAAGACAAGAGAATTACAATAATTTTGAGGATAAAAGGTGAGCTAGGGAGGTTGAAAATTAAAAAGACTTTTTTTTTTAAGTAATTAGGGAAATTCGTTGCACTTAATTTTTGTACATCGTGCTCGAAAGGTTCTAATATAATGAGAAAATGCAACGATTTAAATTCTAGATAATTGAATCGATCCCACATAACAAAGACAGACACTTGAGCTATGAAAAAATCGTTCAGGGTACATTTCTCGAAAAGACCACCGGGGTAAGAGGTACCAACTTCTTTAAGATTAATTAAGGTAAGAATTTTAAGGAGTTTGCTTTTGTTAATAGTAAAAGTCAAATTTAAGGCTCTATCTTACACTTTGGTCCCGGATGATTTATATGAAAATTCCGTTACCACCAATGAAGTAAGTAGCATAGGAACTCACCACCCAATGATTCATATTAAGCTTTACTTGCCAATAATGAGAACTATTAATTTATATCATCTGAATTTACTTGGCAAAATGTATTGAATTGTTTTATAATTTTGGAAGGATAAGAAGGAAGATAAAGAGAAATAAAGGAATCTTATCCCTTAGCTTAGGATGATGATAATGACGATGACACGAACCTTTATGGGTAGAACAAACTTAATTTATACGAATTTCACAAATGTCTCCCTTGTAGACTACTTCCACGAAGTTCCTTTCTCTCTACTCCCAAGTGTTTCCACAACTTGCTTGTCTAATAACATAATAAATTGTCCACACCATGATGATTAGTCATAAAATTAGTAAAGCTTTCAAAGATCTCAAAGGCGGTCTCATGGTCAGCCATAAACAGTCAATTTTTGCGTGTCAAATGGGTTAACTTGCATCAAATTTGACTTGCACCAATTTTTTTTTTTGTCTTGCTTCAATGACCAATAATAAATCCCTTTATTGATGCGCGTTTTTCTAGTTTAACTTGTGACAAAATTATATATATAGGGACGAAGTCAGGAATTAACTATTGAAGAAGTCAATTATATGAAAAATATTTTTCAGGGGCTAAAAACATAAATTTTTTTCAAAAATCCATTAAAAAAGAGTAAAAATATACTATTTTTTAGCAGCTTTTGGAGGGTTGAAGAGGTCATGGCCTCCACCAGCCTCCCTTGGCTTCGCCTCTGCATATATATATATATATATATATATGTTAGATGTGGTAGAACTTCTACCATGCATGATTAGTGATCAGAAATGAAATGACTGTTTTCTTCCTTTTTTGGCATGAATTTACGGTAAACTCTGCTTGCTGCCAATGCACGGTTCTGCTGAACTTAACTGTTTCTCTATGTTCCCCCCCTATTCTTCTTCCTCGTTCTTTTTCCTTTTTTACGCTACACTTTAATTATCCCACCAATATATCGCTGCCGACTCCTAAGTCGTACTGTGTTGATTTGTCGTTAACTATCTTAGCTTCTAATACATTCATTATTCTACCGGGCCTTTCAAGATTCATTGAGATTTATTTGGTCCCCCATCGATCGTACGGAATCTACAGAGGACTGGCCAAAAGAATCCTAAGCTTGAATTGTGTGTCGTTTGGAGTTCTTTGAGATCCATTCAGCTAGGGCCTAGGGTGATCTATCTGCTCACGATAATAATTGGAGTTCATGTGGGACAGGATGTTAAAGGGTAGATTAGAGGGAATGGAGGAAAGGAATTAAGGGAGAAGACAGGTTAATTAGAGACTTCTTCTTCTCATATTGCCCTTTGGACCCTAGCTTGGTGGTTTGTGGGCAAGGCCTCCAAGTGTTTGATGAACGGTATCTATCAAACACTGTAGGGTGTGAGTTCGAGTCGCGCTGTCACCAAGCAAATCTTAGACTTACCGCATGCGGATTTGTGCAGTTGGGTTCGTGTGCTCCTCTCAAATGAAGCTATCTTGTAAGGAGGGTATAGCCAGCAGGGTAGCTCTCCCGGTGGACTATGCCTTTTATAACGTGTTCATTTTGAGAAAATTTTAATGATTTTAAATATAGTGTGAATATTTAGTGATGTTAAATTTTATTGACATGCGTGTAGAAATTGTTGATATATGTTGATGTTTGTAAAAAATATAATATTGAGTTGTATTGGTATATGCATAAGAGTAATGTTAGGATTGTAAGTTTAAAAAATTGAATTCTAATTCTAATTTTTTTAGCCAAACGAACATGTCCTGTTTAGAAGAGAAAATTAGAAGGAGAAGAGGAAGAAACAAGCTATATTTTCGTGACATACACTCTTCATGTCCCCTACCAACTAGGTCCAAGCTGCAGCCTCATCACATGCTTCACATGCGCAGTACTTGAAAGCTGTAACCTGTTGGAGAGGAACATAACTTGTGAAAGCCAAGGTGAAGATCATTTCGTGGTATAGGACCAACCAGAATGTTCCCTTTTTCCCTGAAGTGACAGGGCGTTTGTTTACGAAATTTTGAAGAATATTTCTAAAATTTTGAAATTTTTTGAATGTTGAAGTTTATTGGGGTTTGTGAAAAGTGTGAAGTGTATGTGTAAAAGTGTAAAGTTTATTGGAATTTGTGAAATGTGTTTGATGTGGTGGAAATTTTGAGCCTCAATAAATTGGGCAAACAAACTCCCCGTTATAACCTAATGTTATAACACCCTGCTTTTCCTACCACGTTTCTTTTCTGCTATTAGTGACTGTTTGCTTCGCGGGAGTAACTTCTGTCAGCGCCTTAGATACCTACTATTTTTCTACCTCCTTTTTCTGTTTTCTTTTCTCGTTCTGATTGACATCTTCCTCTTATACTCTTGTTTGAGGCAAAAGAACAAGAGGAAGATGCTGTTCCTAGTCAATCGAATTCAAAGTCGAGCGCCATGGCCGGATCATAATCTACTTCTGAAGTTCTGATGGTTTTCAATAGCTTCAATTGCAACCATCCAACAAACTTTTTAAGCACCAGATCATGAAGCTCGATGCCAATGTTGTCAAAGTCGCTTCTGACCTCTTCAAGGAGTAGTACTGCTTCATGTACTTTCCACGACAACATTGTTTGTCAGAACTGTCAAAGCGCAACTTGTCTGCAGTTATTTTTATTTTTTAGAGAAAAAGAACGTGCAGTTTTAGTTGCAGATAAACATTTTTTTTTTTTTTTGGCTAAGCAAAAAAGGAAGGGGCAACAAGGCAACAACCATCTCTGTGTATGACTATAGGAGCACTCTCCTGCAGTAAAATGTCTAGTTTGAACTATAATTACTGCATACTGGGCGAACCCGTCACTATAGTACCAACAAGACCATCAGTCAATCTTAGTCCATCCACTATGTCCAAAGTTAAGCTTTACTTCCACAAGCAATTTCAACTTATGTCTTAACTTGAATTCCTGACCTTTGAGTTATTGAATTAGTGAGTCGTATCAACTGGACGATACTGGCGCAAATAAAAGTGTTCAATGACTGCAATCTCTTGAATCTCTTTCCTCGTTCGCTGGACAATTAAAAGACTCACTTTCTCAAGTTTTCTTAACATTAACTTCTTTATCCTAAGATGTATTATGACGAAGGAACGTAATATTCCTCATTCACTACACAAGTTTTCTTAACTTTGGTACTCCTAGGCATCTTTTCCTCTGAGCTTTCCGGCTTAAAGTTGGAGCTTAGGTAAGCTTACCAAGTGTTCATGTCTGCAACCCTAATAAAGGTAATGTTACGCTTAAAGAAATTTTGCTTGTTTATTCATCGAATTTCAAAAATCAAGCTTAACCATGTTTACCCAATATAAAGAGCTCTTACCATGCCCAAGCGTAGCGTAATTACTGGGAACAAAGACCAAATAATCTCAATCAAATCTTTGTATTTGCAGGAAATGGTCTTACCGACAGCCAATTTCTTCTTAAGAGAGGGAATTTGATAACATACTATGCAATCCAAATGGGACTAACTAAGACTTCTTTTTGAAGAAAACAAACCTGATCCCCATATATCATCACGTAGCAGATTCAGGCATCCAACACAAAATAATCTGAAAAATCATAAGATCAAACACCTGGTACACGAAAAAGAATATGCGTTCTTACCACTTTAACCCAATAAATTGCCAATATACATGGTAAGGAGTTGGAGTGTCTTTGTACAACATTCAGCAGATTGACAACAAAAGAATGACGAAATACATGTTAGTACCATATGAATTAAGTATTTACTCCTCAGTTTTACTCGATCTTTCGTAACAGAAAAACTTCCAGGAATCTTTTCCAAGCAGCGTCAAAGGTTACTAGTTGCTTCAAAATCAGAAATCTTTCTTTGCACTTCATGCTTCATTTATCGGAGCCTAGGAAACAGAAAAAAAAAGCTTCAGTTTTCGGAGAAAAGTCAATTTCATGCTGATAAGTCTACCCTTGATTACACCTAATTACTTGGAAGTCAAAACAGGCAGACTTGTGAGCTGAAGATCCTTGTCTATCTGACCGTGTAGAGAATGGCTGGGTTAGGAGGATTTGTTCTGGTTTTGAGATACCACTAGCTGGGGAGGCAACAGGTTCAAAAAGCTCCCTTGTACAGGTTGACTACTTCCCGAGGTATCAGATGTCTCAGATGTTTCTGATGTTTCAGACTCGCCCTCTGTTGCAAGTGTAACGAAGGACGTGAGAACAAAATTTAAACTCTCACCTAAAGATGAATGCCAGTCGGGTATTGGATACCTTCACAGACAATTACAACGAACACTGTTAATTATTTAAAAAACATGAAGGTGCAAAGCCTACCAAAAAGTGACTTAATACATGGCCTCCTAGCTTTGCTGTTTTTCTTCTTCAACTCAGCTTCAAGGAAAGAAAAAGTAAAATCAGCTATAGAAACGGTAACTGCCTAACAAAATATGCAATATTCGAGGGTGATTGATTTAATAACCGTGGAAGTCTTATACTCCTTACTGAAACCTCCATTAGGAGGTTTCTGCCAACTATTTATTGCTCTCTGGATTGGCTTACATTTTTTCCATGCAGCTATAACGCTAGACTAAAACGGGATGCAGATATCATTTTATCATGAAACGTGATGCATGGATAACATAAAATATGGGACATTTTGTGCTTCCAGATCTCTCAACAGTGAAGACCTAGCAAGTTTGGAGAAAAACCAACTCAAAGCCAACCTAGGCTGGAGTAAAGTCCAAGAACTAGGATTCCGCAGCCTGAATCCGTATATTGTCAGAGCTGTAATAGACTGATTTCTCCTTGTAGATAGGAGTGGAACCCAACTAGTGGAAATATCTTGACAAAAGCAGGGATTTAACAACCACTAAGGAAAACCAAAGATTAGCACTTGTTTACAAGCTTCAGAAAATCCAAGTGCCACTGCTACTAATCAAACTATTTTAGACGAGGTATGCCAGATATATAAACATGCCGCATAGGTCAAAATAATGCATTGGATGGAAACAGTGACAATCCGTTCTACCAATGTCTCAAAAAGAACTGAAGTAGTTATCACTCTCCGTTTAAAATATATCTCCAACAGCATACGATCTATGTCTATTTTTGGAACAGTAGTGTATTGGACGTCCATTTTACAAGAATTCTTGCAATAGATAAAAGTCATTTAAAATGGTAAGGACAAATTATAAATGCAGGCTTACGTAGACTGCGCACAGATAACATTCTTTTCTTGAACTGTCAAGATTTCTTTCTTCTTCTTTTTATTTCTTATTTTTCAAGGGAATGACCCCTCCAACTTCATTTACACTCATCATCCTCAGAACTGAAACCTCTGCCAAGCTTACACACAACCTAATATGGACATAAAAGAGACAGAGACATACCCATCCCTGGCACTTGATAATCATTCACAATTTCGAAGTTCTTATATGTGTAACCCACAAAGTTGAGGTCCTTAGATGAGAGCATCTGCTGAGGAAGGATAAAGGTGAGAAAAGGAAAACAGAACAAGGTAATAAGAACCTAACAAATATGAACAATAAGCATATTTTATAGATCATCAGCCTATCAAACACTCGCCCAAAACCAAAAAGGCTGCACACAGGAAAGGACTTTTTTTTTTATTGCCAATAACCCCAAAAAAGTCAAACACCAGTGTGAATGTAGGATATTGTCAATTCACAAAGAGGATAAATCGAGTCTAGCATAAAACGTCACATCTATCACCATCAATTTATGCATCATTGTACGAGGTCCATTGGGTGACTTTTGGCGGACTGCCCATCATTCAGCAGAATCCTATGATGTCTGAGAAATCATTTTGATAAAGACACTTCTGAGAGACACTCTACCACTTCCCATTTGGGGCAATGACTTTTTTTCCATTCAATGGTAGTGATAGCACCATTTCTTTTCACACCAACTTCTTAAGGAGAAATGCATCAGATCCTATTTTCAATTAGTTACTTGAATCTTGTACTTCTTAGTATGGAGGAGCAAATTGGAATTTTTATCCTATTGCAGCCAACTTTTCTGATGGTGGTATATGATTTTGTTTACATATTCTCTTATTTGTTGATGAAAAGGAGAGAGTAATTCCACAGGTCCAAAACTCTGACACATGGTACAAATTTTTTTTTTTTTATAGGTAATACAACTCATGAAGGAATCAGACCAGTGACCTAACTTCCAACTTGTTTAGGTGGGGAAGAGTGGCCATTTGGTCCAGAGCTCATCGGCAACAAAATTTCAAGCCTTGAAAGAACTCCCTTGCCCTAATAACAGCCTGGTCCTTTGGAGGGCAAAATTTGCCAAAAATACACTTCCATTTTCGGCACAGCCTAAGTTCCTCATAGGAAAGCAGAAGAAGACTCTCAACTTTAAAAGCCTGAAATAAGTTTCTTAAAGAAGTGACCCTTAACATTCCAAATCTTTTATCAAGAAAATAAAACTGAAAATCCCGCTTCCTGATCTTCGAGACTGTTTAATCAAATTCATTCACAAAAGATTATAGAAACAAATGAAAAAAATCCCCCTTAGTAAACCTAGCGAGAAAACAAGAGAAGTATTGCTATTGTTCCTTGATACAGCAATTGCTTAGGTACGAGTAGACAGTATATTGGAGCAACAAAAACAAAAAACCCATAAAGGACTGTCATTTGGTAGATCCTGCATCATGATGAAAATTCCTCTTTTGGCAAATAGTCACGGCAACAGGACCGAACAAATGTGCAGTGCTTCATGCTTGCACCAAACTATGAATCAGTAAATGATGAACCATGGAAGCAGCACATAATAGTCAAAATGTTACCTTTCTCCATGGACCAGTTTTGGATGAAGTCTGGCTCTGGTCATCAGACTGAAAAGAAGAAGCAAAAGCAAAAAGATGTGTGATTAGCAACAAGAAGCCCATAACAAGCAGCCCCATGAAATTTGGGATAAGTGGAAACACACTGATACCTCTTCGAACTTTTCAAAATTCTGAGTATCCAACTCATTATTGACCTCAGGAATAAATGCAGCTTCCATCTGATATATATTTTCCCAATCAATACCTTCAAACCACGGGTGATCCTGAAGAAAGGAAGCAGTAGAAAGGTAATTCCACTTGTTCACTACAAGCTTATGGAACAATTCCTAGAATTCAGAAAAGGACACACCATACAACACCTTTATTTCATCTGCGCCATTTGATCCTAGCCTCTGGTTTACACTACACAGGAGTTTACTAATAAGATCTTTTTCCTCTGGAGATAACTTTGCTTCCTCAGGAAACTTCAAATGAGTTCTCCAGTTTACTATCTGCATAAAACAGGGAAGAAGGGGAACGTGAAGGTAACAAAATTTCTTCTGCTTCCCAATGATTTTTTTTTTATTGCCCTCATTTTTTCTGAGTGGGGCTGTTTTCACATAAAATTGAACCAAAATTTATAACATTTGCATCTATCTCTGCATGTGCACAGCTTATTTGAGATGAAATACTACTAACTATGAGGAACCAAGAACCATTAAGAAGAAAAAAGGGTCCAGCGTGGAAATCATGTAATTAACATCACTGCATCAGCAAGTCTGTGGCCAAATATATATACGGACCTTAGAAGAGATATTGGATGAGTAGGCCAGAGTCAGCTATTCATATTTTGTGTCCAGTAATTTTGACCTCTTGTTCCACTTATTCTTGAAATAGTGCAAGCGGAGGTTCCGAATCAGGGGCTTATTTGAGAGATAAACTCTGCAACTTTGCCTCATCAGCAGCTCAGGATAAAAATTCTTTTGTATCCGAGTGCTTCAAAAAGCAATTCAGTTAAGCCCCTCTAATAAGAGAGGTTAAACCCGCTTCATTAAAGAGTGGAAATGATCTACGGACTAGTTTAAATTATGGATCCAAAAGGAAACAAGGTGCAGAGAGCTTCAGTGAAACTAAAAATCAGACACCCACTTCGATGGATTAACATGCAATGTGACAGGATTGTGGCAATAATCACAGTGAAGAAGAAAATTAATGAAGGTTGAGGAAATATAGATTTAAGTTCTGACGTAAAGTCTACAAAAGACCATGTGTACCTTCCTACATGTTGACATAGGATCATCAGAATAAAAAGGTGGGTACCCCACGAGCATTTCATACATAATAGCCCCAAGTGACCACCTGCATATAAATATAACCCTGATTTATCACAGTTCAATCACTATAAAATCTATGGTAATCCCAAACAAGCCATAAAAGTAGAATTATTTGTTGTCCATAACATGGAAAACTAAATCACCAATTCTCATTAACTATGTGATCATAGTATAAATACATAAGCAATTGTGAATGCCGCCAGAAAATTGGATAACAAAAATGTCAGCAATACTCAAACAAACAGAGTCCACTAAAATTCTATGGTACATGTGCCTCTAAATTCCAGAAGAATAATGACTCATGTCGGCAGCTAAAATGGATTTTATTAATCTTCATGAGACATTCAAACAGCCATTACAGAAGCAGCACACTACTTACCAATCACATTCCATACCATAACCCTTCTTCAACAAAACTTCTGGAGCAATATAGTCTGGTGTACCAACAGTAGAATAAGCCTGCAGTCCCCAAAATTTCAAAAGTTGTTGAGAAATATAAATAAATAAAAATCCTCCAATAACCACCACAAAAGTTTGCAAAAAAAAAAAAAAAATCCCAAAACAAAAATCTTATAGGAAAAGGAAGTCCCAGTCGGCACCAAACAGGTGCCAAGTGGCACCATGTCTGTTTATACTTATATGCCATTATTGCATCATGGAACAGAAAAAGAATCCTCTTTTTGAGTTAAATAAAGGGGGAGGGTGAAAGAAATCACGAACGTAATAGCAATAAAGCCTTACGAGCGTTCTTCTGTTCTTTTGCCAATGTTGTTGTTGCTCTTGTTGTGTTCGTTTTGGAGCAGTAGGGCGTTGTTGTGCAGCCCCATTAAGATTGCTTCCCATTGAAAAATCCTCTTCTTGCAGAGTGTTGCAGTCTAATGGTTTGCATAGCCCAAAATCCGACAGTCTCAAATGGCCATATCTATCAAGAAGCAAGTTGTCGGGCTTGATATCCCTGTAAAGTATAATATAAACAAGCTTAATCTATGTAAGTAGTGAGACAAATAGATATTATTTGGCATATAAGTGCTCAAACCTATGAATGTAATTGTGTTTGTGGATGGATTCAATAGCCAGAACAGTCTCCGCAACATAAAATCTGGCTTCATCTTCAGTCAAGGTATCCTTTCGCATAAGTAAAGTCATCATATCTCCACCAGGTAGATACTCCATAACAAGGTAAAGAAACTCATCATCTTGAAAAGAACAGTAAAGCTTGACAATGCAATTGCTGTCAACCTCTGCAAGCAGATTCCTTTCAGCCTTTACATGCTCGACCTAAAAGGATGAGAAGCCAATTGGCAACAACTATAGCATACATAGAACTAAGTGATACAATCTGGCTGGTCAGATAAAAGTATACCTGGCCTCTACGAAGCATCTCTGATTTCTTAAGTTTTTTCATAGCATATACATGACCTGTTGCCTTCTCCCGACAAATTCTGACCTGTAGCACAAAAGCAAATTTTACACTCATTTTAGTTCGTACACTTATTTTTTTTTTTGATAAGTAGTTCGTACATTTAATTAGAACAAAATACTAGTGTATCTTAGGGAACAAAACCAAGCCTTCACCATTAGGTTTTGTACAACCATTAAATCAGCTTAATTTATGCAGTACTTACAAGAACAATTATGGGAACCCATGTTTATGTCAGTATGCATGCGTGTAAATCATCAAGCTTAATTTGTGTTATATATCATAAAGAGTCAGATAGATTGTCCAAAAACTTCCAGAAGCTCAATGTCTCAACCTAGTGGAACAGCCAGGTTAGAAGTTTCCCCTTTGGTTGATAAACAATCGAGCCTCATGCTATGAATGCTCTGTGGTTAGTGTTGCATTGAATAGGGACCAAGTGTACGAACATACCACGACCACAAATAGGTCACAGACGTGGAAGCAGGCATAATATGAGCATAATGCTGAAGTACTAAAAAATACTAGGATGCATAGTACTTGAGTAAAAATCAAAAGCTGGAAAAACAGACCACAGAAAAATTGCATTAGGATAGTAAATACCTCTCCAAATGCACCTTTTCCAATCATTGTCAATAGCTCAAAATCGTCAGCACCCATTTTATGCCTCTGAAGGCGCATATACTCAGTTTCCTTCTGCTCCAAAAATTTAAGAAGGTTGTTTTGATCTTCCTCAGAGACGTCAGCATCAGCCAACTTCTTTTCTAGTATATCTCTTCTGTTGAAGGAAATTTCAATTAGCAATATTATCGCTCTCAAGAACCAGAGTTTCAACTCTATAGCCATATTCATGAAAAGATTCTTCTTGTCAGTGAAATTTACTAAATCCAGCCAACCCAAAAACAAATGCAGAAACCATTATCCCTGAAAATACCTAAGAAGAAAAGTCTAAACTACATCCGACTCTATCATCCCATCATACTTGAACCTTCTAGAATATGACAAGGAAGAAGAAAAAGAGCAGCTGCCATAACAGTAATATCAACAGTTCACCTACCTCTACCACTTTCATTTGACTCCCTCTGAGCCATTTAGAGCCTTTACGGGTGAAAGATTATATTTTTCTGTCACAAATTAAGGGGGAGAGGGGCTTTTGCAAACAAATTTATACAGCTTCTTGTGGCACCACTATGCTTAAAGACATGATATACATATACCCAGTGGACTCCATAGTTTCAATGGACAGACCATCTCATAATGTTGAGACGAATACTCAAGTAAGAATATTTCTGTGACCATACCGCTCCTTCCTCTCCTGCAGGTTCTTCATTTGCTCCTTGTAATGGTTCTCGATATACTGCTTCGCTGCTGCAACCTTCTGCTTTGTGACATTGGAAAGCGTTTCTTCATCACCGGGTGCATTCGAAACCACCTTGCCTTCACCATTAGGCTCCTTCTTCTTCATCGAAGCCCTAGACTTTTCCCGTGGTTGAAACTTCTGAAACCAACTCCTTGCCGAATCCATTTCCTTCGCTTCAGGCCCAATGGCTACCGATAACTCCTATAGACCATCCCTCTACATAATATTTGCCACCCAAAAACCGAATCTGCCCCCCAAAACCGCCCAAACTACTTGTCCCCAAATCCAAATAGAAAAAAACAATTGTATGTCACGCAATCTGCATTATTAAAGACATCATGAACCAAAAATCAGAAACTAACAGTTAATATGAAAGAAAATGAAATAGTCGGAATCGCAAGCATTAAAAGAAGCAAAAGTTTTACGTAATTCTCCTATTACTCTTCTCCGTTAACTACCAAAAACATAACTCAAATTCATCGGACTACAGAAGAACTAGGCTTCACTTCCTTCGGATACTTGATTTCAGAAAACGAACTATGCATGGATTTCCGCACAATACCTTGGTTTCGTACATTTCCACCATAAATTAGATTCCAAAAGTTAGAAAATCAAATTATTCAACAAATCAAGAAAAGGCAAAAAAGGAAAACGAAAAACAGAGGGGCTGAGAATTCGCCTTACCACGTAACTAAATCGTCAAAGCAGTCCAAAAGACGAAGAAATATATGGTAATGCCGCGACGAAAACCTAGAGAGAGGGAGAGAATTGAGAGTCACTCCGGCATTCTAGGATTGGCTTGGCTAGGCTCCGAGCTTCATTATATACCTTTTCCGTGTTCACCATTTTTTTCCTTTCCTTTTTCTTTTCCTTCCCATTTTTATTTTTTTAATGTTTTTTTTCCTTATATTTTTTTTAATTGTTTTCGTTTCGTCTTTTATTCTTTTGATCTTATAGCCATAAAAGGAAATTAGTCGTTGTGTCGGATCTCGCGACAAATCGATTCCGAAAGGATTCACTGGGGGGCTCTGCGAGTTCTTAAGTTGCGCTGGGGGCGTATTGCGCACCACTTTTGACCCAATCCTCGTTCTCTCTCTCTCTCTAACAAACGCCGAAATTTAAAATATGTTTTTCGCTTTTCTTTTACGATTTAAAAGCAAGTCATGAGGAAATTTTTTGGTCTTTCCACTCGGAAAAAATTACTGGTTAAAATTTTCCATTAAAACATTTAATTACAGTATTTAAAAGAATGGAAAATATTACTTTGTAAGCTTTTCGTTGAAATATACTAATTCTGATCAATAATAGATCAATAAAATACAAACCCAAGAAGCCAAATAATTACTTATACCAAAAAAGAAGAAGCAAAATAACTCCCTTTTTTTTCTTCTTTTGCAACCATTTAACTAGAGTTATTATCATTAAACTCATATGAAAATATTATAATTAATTAACTTTCCTCTTTTTTTTTTCAAGAAAAATATGCTACATAAGAAACTATTATTTATAGCATCCATTTTGAGCTTTTATGGTAAATAAAATTAAAATGATCACTGCACAATTCTGCATTATTTTGCACCTTTGCGGGTTTTTTAGATTTCTATTAAACTAATTTGCTTAATTTTTCCCTTTTTCTTTATTTTCATAGGTAAATAGACTTAATAACCCTTTTCCCCCCTTCTAACCAAGTTAAAACCCATTAAACAAACTCCCCAAGCGAAACGGTCCCTCCTCATGAGGACCACTAGAAAAGGTCAGACCACAACAACACCAATTTAGGCGGTTTCTTGCAATGAGGGCATAATGTGGCCAATGGAGAGTTCATTTCAGCACTCAGTAAAACCATTTGAGAATCAAATATAACAACAAGAGTAACTATTGAGAATTAAATAAACCAAAAATAAATATTTAACAACAAAAATTGCAACCGTTCCCGTATAACAAGCTTGTCACTCAAATCTACCAACAAGCAACAAAGAGTTATATCCCAGAAGGAAACAAGGCAATGAGATTGGGATTCTGTCAGTTTAAGCTCATTGGTTGGTGATGGTTTTGGGATATTTGTGATGTTATCTTCTGTTTTGTGGCAAAAGGGTCCCATAATAGAGACCCAAGGCCAGCACCATGTGATAAGACAACTTGTTAAGAGTAGAGTGCAATGGGAAAGTGTTGCTGTCCGCCATAGGGGTGGTTGCATAGACGGGTTTGGTTGGAGGAGCATAGCCATCAGAGTGTGACTTCAATAAATAAGCAACAGAAAAGAGATACCTTGAGTTCCTTCCAAAACCTTTCTGTGGGTATGCTTGTGATCATGGTCGCAGTGCCTTCAATTCTACAACTTCAGGTTTTGCTGCTCTCGCTCTCACAATGTTTTGTTGTTCGGGTGAGTGTTTATGAGCAACCTTGACAATCACAGAGGGAGGGAAACAATCCTAGGGGGGAGGATAGGAATGTCCAGAGTTGAGTTCCAACAAAAAGCAAGACAGCAGGGATTTTTCAGAATGACAATTAATGTATTGAGGTTAAATGATGTCCAGGCAGGGCTTGAAATATACTTACCTTTCAAAACTTAAGCTTAAATCAGATGGAATAGGAGGGCAAGGTGCAGCAAAGGTGAGTAAAAGAAGAAAGCAGGTATTAAAACAAGGGACATCTAGTAAAGGCATACAAGCCCCCCATTCTCATCAAGACCCTTTGCTTCAACAAAACAAGTTTTCCTTTCGTCAGCACAAATAAATGAAACAGGAAAATAACTTTTGTCGGATAATGATGTCAACATGTTACAGCAAAGTCTCAATACAGCAGAACGTAGGCCTTGGTCAATGAAAATAGCATAAGAGGCTACTACATCGTTATCAGACAGTACTGGAACATTATGGCGTCCCCATGTTGCCGACAAATCCAAGAGCTGGCAATTCACTGCCCTCCTCAATTTCCAGCAAGAGCTAATGAAATGTACTACTATCACCCATGCGAACAAACATAGTACAAGTGTAGAACAGCATTGACGAACCTTGAGACTTCCTTTCTTTTGCAAGTAACATTGACACATCAGTTAAAGCTTTTCTCCTATTTCTTGTACATTTTACTTTGAAGTCGACTTCCTATCAACTCTCTTCAAAAGTTTATTTTTCTCAAAACAATAAGAAATAACTTCAGAAAGATTAGCGGTAGTATGCCATGTGTCTGGATGACATAAAAGGAGAAGTACCAGAAGAAGAGGTCTTCTGGATTTGGGCAGGAGGGTTAATGTGTTTCTTCTTCTCACACTTGGTTTCAGTTCGGAGCCAAGACTCAACAACCGAAAGCAAATTTGCTGAGTTCTTCAACTCATTTACCTCTGATATCTTCTGTTCCCTCTTCAACTCACCATCTTGGATGTATGCCAAATGTGTTGCCCATGTCTCCAGACCATCAAAGATATGGGTTGCATATACTATTGTCGCTCCTCTCTATGGAAAATATGACAATATTATCACTGATTGAATATCTGGATAAATAGCATGTTATTAACATGAGCACATGTTCGCAAACCAAAATTTTATGAAAATTTTGGGAATGTTATAAAAAATGAGGTAGATTAGAGTTCAATTTGGATTTTGAGAGAAAATAGTGAAAAAGTAGAATTTTATAAAAGTTGGTGAAAAAGTGAAAGAAAGATATGATTTGAGTGAATTTTTTTATGTTAATTGTATTGGAAATAGATGATTTGACGAGGAGAGAGATTATTTTGAAGTTATTTGATTTGATCAAAATTTTGGTTTTTATGTTAATTGTATTGGAAATAGATGATTTGACGAGGAGAGAGAGATTATTTGAAGTTCTTTTATTTGATCAAAATTTTGAGTTAGTTATGTTTACAAACCAAAATTTTGAAATGAAGAGAAATTTTGATCAAAATTTTGGTTTGCAAACATGCCTTTAAGTTAAAGCAGGAAATATTTTCAAAATGTGGCTTGCATAATCAATAAGACGATTCCCCACCATATCATTTACTGGTGTGTTTAGAATATACAGCGTGTCTCCCTATTTTTATGTGTTCCCCATGTTTCAAAATCTGATGTGGGCATGCATCTGACTGTATAATATAAAAACAAGTGAAACCTGATCACATTCTTCCTTGAAAAAGTCAAGTAAGTCCAGTCTGGCAACAACATCCAGGTCAACTGTAACCTCATCTAGCAAAAGAACCTGTGAATGTACCATGAACAGTGTTTAGTTAGGCATATGTGAGAGTTCTAGGAGGTCCCACTAAACCTTCATCCAAACCTAATGTACAATGATATGGTCATCAAGTTGAGGTACCAACAGCCACAAGTTGAAGACAAAGCATTTCAGTGAAATATTAAGAGAGCAATGAAGGCATGATTAGCACTTTGGTAAAGACAGCAAGTAAACATAAGTAAAAGTTTCAAGGATGATAGAAAGAAAATTGGAACAAGGATGGTACAGCCCCATGACCAAAATACGCTCCCACATACATAATTCCATAGTACCTTGAAAGGATGAAGAAGACCCATGCAGATTTGGACTCGACGCCTCTGCCCATCAGATACCTTATGCATTCGCCATTGCAAATCGATATCAAGTAGCTCAATTAAACTATCTCTCCTAACAGGGTCAATCCCTTCAACTGCCAAAAGAGAACAGCAATGTAATCCCAGTTTTTCCAAATATCAATAAACAAATGAAAATTATTGAAGAGAGAATGCAAAGGACGATCCATCTATATTTCTACATACACACACATATGTGAAAGAACTTAAGAGGCAGAAGAAGAGTTGTTGCTGTATTATTAATTTATCTCGCAATGAGTATCACATGCGGTTATAATCACTAGGGAGAAATATGCAGTGTGAAGTTTATTACGCACCTCCAAATATCATATGTTCTGCAGAAAAATCACCCTGAAGTGGAATCTCACCCTGAATGTTTGCAGATAGAGTATTGTTCAGCGCATGAAAATGCATGTGATTGGGGTAAAAAGAAAAGCAGTCTATCAATCACGTGATTGGATTTGTTAATAGATATCTTTGATGAGTCAGGTGTATGCAATCAAGCAGAACGCAAGTGATCTTATTGTACCAGGGCTAATGGCTCATCTCTATATAGTGGCGTAACCAGGACCTAATTTGAAGAGGGCAAACTCCTAAGTCGAAGTGACAAAATTTTTTTTTTCCTAATTTAATGCAAAAAAATGTCTTAGAGTTAAATATCGAAAATTTAGGACTAAAAGCATTAAATTTTTTTGAAATACATGTACCATACTATTTTACTGAGACTGAGAGGTGGCAATTAGATTCTACAAGTTTGTATCTTTTGAAAATATTGCAAAATGATTTTGTTCTCAATAGTTTTATTTGGACTAAACAAAACACAAGGTCTTTTCAAATTAATATTTGTTTTAGAAGCAGTAGATACGTTAGGAGTATTAGACAACTGCACATTGGCTGAATTTTTTTTATCAAAAACTTATATATTCTTTAAACAAAACAAAGTTCATCAAATAATTCAATCTAAAAATTAACAAATTCACAATCATTTTTCAAGCCCTAATCATTCACAAATTCACAAATCATTAACCAAATTTCCAATTCGCGAGGGGGGCGGGCTGGGGTTGGGCAGGCAAAACACATATAAAAAATTGATGTTTGAAGGAACCAACCGGGGCAGTGGCCCCCCATTGCCCCTGGCTGGTTCCGCCTGTGTCTCTATATATACGTGGATATCTGTGGTGAATCAAGTGTACAATCAAACCACGACCTGTGGTGATGTAATTGTACTAGGGCTAATGGCATGGAGCCTCATCTGTGCACACAAGCGTGTGTAATGAAAGGGAGAGAGAGCATTAGATAATCCTAAAAATGAAAACTGACCAGAAGTATACAAAAACTAGATCAATCAGCCCTATGGAGACAAAAAGAAAAAGACACATCTACGTCAACAATTTGCTTTTGGATTGAAGTTGCTAGCCTACTGCATCTGCGAACTAGATGGTCTTTTGTCAGCTCCCAAGAAGAAAGGTCCATTGTCAGACTCTTGCATTGCACAATTGAATTTTATGTATGTTAGTGGAGCAGCAAGAGAGAGAGGAAGGGACAGAGCGAGAGAGAGAAGAATGAGGACACAATTTAATTGAACAATAAGTTGTATGACCAGAATGGCTAATACTCCCTTGATATCGTTGTAACTGACAGGAATAATTATTATGTTATTCATATTCATTGATTCTCATACAATGCTAGAAAATGTAATTAACAAATGGCAATTTGCCTAGCCAAAAACAGAGAATTATATCTTTACCAGGGAAAGCCATAATTGATGGCAACGACACCAACACAGACATATAGTGCCTACCATTACCATCACCATTGCCACCACTTACGTCTTACCAACCTAAGTAACAAGGAAACCCTGACTAAATCCCATTCTTATCCAATGTCAAATACTTGAACATAAAAGCATGCTAGAAACCCATAGATACAGTTTTTTTTCTTGCAACTCAATCTAATGTGTCCCTTCTGCTTCTTGAGGCAGATGCTCTGTTAAAGGCTTCAAACTTGTCTGATAGTCTTACGGTGACATTTTTTTTTGGGTAATATAGCTTGTGGAAATTTACAACTACACAAATGTCATATACTTTTATTGTATTAGAAAAATAAGTTGCCTAGTCCAACGACTCACCACGCAGCCAACGGTTTTGCTCCAAGATCCTCCCAAATAGGCCAAGTTGCCACTACACACCAACTGGGTGTCATGGAAAGCGGAACAATTCAGCACGCGCACAACATCTCTTCCTCCAACCATATGCTTACCCGCCAGAATCTTCAACAAAGTGGTCTTCCCTGAATAACATGAGCAATGCCTCGTGTCACAGAAACCCATGCCATAAAAAAGAAAATTGTTCGAACAACTATTGCTAAGAACATGATTAACCATCTCCTTTTGTTGTCATTGCTCCATTTGAAATTCAACACGCATGAAATGAAGCTTCCTTTTTCTGACAAATTGACAAACACCGAAATACTGAACTCCGGGGAGTTTTTACTTCGGATTTTCTTCCTCGAAAAAACTTTTACCAAGGAAATGGAATCTAGGAAACCAAAAGGAACAGTACTAAAGGAGACAATTTTGTGAAACTGGAGTGTACAGTAACTGTGATTTAGTCTTACCAGATCCGTTGGCGCCAACGAGAAGGCATCGAGATCCAGGGGGGATCTTGAGGTTAAAGTCGGCGAAGAGCGGTGGTTCCCCATTGTACGCGAATTGCATGCCATGGATTATGATACTGTTCGAGTACTGATTCTCCACTTCTTCTTCTTTCGGCACTGAAGTTTCTTCGCCCGCCATTTTGGGGAATGCAAAAATCGAGTTGATCGCGTACTTCTTTCAGGTCGTTTTATAGCGGCACTAATGTAAACCGGTTCCAGCAAATGGCGTGTTCGGTAGCTGGGCGCGCACCACTGGCCAACACGCGGCGAAGATTCAGAAAGCCACGTCACCATCGACGAGGGCCAGGCTCCGCCGCAGAAAATGCGGTGAGGTTGTACACCATCAATTAGTCCGCGTGGAGTTGTTGAGAAGTCGTTCCGTTTGTTTTGGGGAATACACGTGGTTTCCGTTTGTTCACGATCCTTTTAATTTTTTTTTTCGAGAAATAATCTTTAGGATGTCAATTTTCAGTTAATATATTTAAATCACAAAAATTTTAGTAATTAAATTTTTAGACTACAATAATGATAATGTCTTTGATCCACTTTACATATATTAAAAATATTGTTATTAATTCATTAAATTCATAGAGGTATTATTTTAGATGAAAAGTACAAAATGTGTAATTAGAGATTGTAAAGTGTCTAAAAATTTGAATTTTTTTTTAAAATTTTCTAAAATTGATAATTAAAAGGTACAATATTTCAAAAGTGATAATTTAAGATAAAATTTATAGTATTTCATGAGTGAAAAATATGTTCTCCTTTATTTTTTTAGATTTGTTGTTTCAAGTTGGACTAAAATTAACAATCTTAAAGGTTATATAATGCTTATTTATGCCTATGTTTTGTAGCAATTTAAGGTAGGTGAGGTAAGACCTAACTTCATTCCATAATTTTCTTTAATTCGTTTTTTTTTTTAAATTGGTCACTTTATTTTTTTAAGATCTAGGAGGGGTTGGTGTGAATAATATTATAGATCTATAATAATATTATATAGATATTCACTAGATTAAAAATGACTTAGAATGTGACATAGTATGGATTAGTACTTTAGAATAAAAGAAAGCATAATGTAAAGATAATAAGATTAACTATTGGATTTTGGCAAAAAAAGAATTAAATTAACGATTGTGCAGAAGAATCTTGGGTTCCTTGGGAAGAAGCCGCACAATGTATATAGATTATAGGACAGACTACTAATTTGGAAAACGACGCGACGTTGAATAGCACCAAGCCGTCGTAGGCGACGGCGCTTATGCAGAAGGAAGGGGAAGGGGAAGAGGAAGAGGAACATCCGTTGTTAATCGTAGCTCCGCCTGCATGTTAGAAACCATGTTGAATGATAAGTGTCTGATCTCTTTTCCCAGACTGCTAATACGACAGTCGCATCAGATAATATAGGAAACGAAGGAAAAAAGCTGAAGTCCCCCGGACAGCGCCAGAGAGACAGACGGAGCTGGAAGTATCCGCCCCTTGGATCTAGGGTTTCTACTGATTGAATTTTCCACCATTTTGGGAGGTATCGGGACCACGTTCCTGGTACGTTCCGGTAATTCCCTTATAAAAAAATTGGTTCATTCTTGAGTTTCTCACGTTCCTCTCGTGAACCGATTATGCATTCAATAGATTCCCCCTACTTGGTCTCCATTCGTAGCGGAAGCAATTTTCCTGACACTAGTGTTGGTTTTTTTTACCCGGAAGAGGTTTTCCGTGGACCAGCATTTTATGTTTGCACCAAACGCCGGAAAATGCGGTCAACGTTTTACCTAGTAAGCAACCACTGTCTGCAAGTAAAAATCGGAGTACCTTACTGACAATGCACTATTAGTAGCTAGCTGAATACAATGAAATGCATGCACCAATGGTTCCATTTGTTATGTCAAGTAGTAAAGTAGTATGTAATTCACAGGTGGAAGAACCTGTTAACAAACTGAAGTAAATCTTACTGATAGAAGACAGCTGATGAAGAATGCATATAATGTCTTTCTTTTTTTAGGTGGGCTTTTTCTTGTACTTTTAATGACATCGGAGTGGCAGAGCAGCTGATGCGATTTCTATGGAGGAAGACGAGGACAGAATTCTGCTTAGTAGTTTGGGAATAACCTCAGTAAATCCGGAAGATATTGAGCGTGACATATTAGCAGCGGTATCAGCCTCAACTTTCTGTTAAATTTGGTCGAGCATGCAGCATCCAGTGTGTTAGTTTTCATTGACAAGCACTTATGAAACACGAGGGATTGATCTCCTTGTTTCTGTTAATTTTGTGATTTTTTCATGTTGTGGTTGGGAAACAGAACTTCATGAGAAAGATATTAGTTCGTAGCCATACTTGCTAGGGTCTATGGACTTTTTCTATGTGTACTCAGGCCTTGGCCAAAAAAAAAAAACATTCAATTTGTCAAAATTTTGTAATCTGACTAGCAAGTCTTGGATGTCAGGCAACGAGGAATGATGAAAACAGTGGTGAAGGTGGTGGGAAAAAGGAGGAGGAACCTTTTGAGAAGTCAGAAAGTATTGACATATCCTTTAGCAGTCAATCCAAACTTCGCAACAAATTGAGAGCAGTACAGTTTGAAATAGATGCTGTTGCATCTATCGTTGAACAGGGGAAGAATGTCGAAAGTGATGAAGACCATCCTTATGATGGTAACAACAGTAAGGAGCTAGGAAATCAGGAGGATGGTGGTCAGGTTTCCTCTAACGACTTGAACCTCCAGCATGCCTTGACTATTGATCGGCTAAGAAGCCTCAAGAAAACCAAGGCTCAACTTGAGAAAGAACTTTCAGATTTGGGCAAGGGTAACTCTTCCAAATGTGCTGAACATGACAAGGTGTTGCAAGATCTGGTCAAGGAAGAGCCAAGAAACAAGAGGAAGCAAAAACAGGTTAAGAAATCAGGAAAAAGTATAGAAAAGAGACAGAAGATAGTCTCATTTGAGGAGGATTCTGGTTTTGATGCAATTTTGGATGCAGCATCAGCAGGCTTTGTGGAAACAGTAAGTTATAATATAGCCTTAAAATTATACTCTGAGGAGTCCTTGATGAGATTTCTCCCAGGATTGAAAAGGAGATGAATAATAGCTTATAATATTTGTTTTCAGCGAATTTTGAATTTTGAATGGTAATAATCAAGAAAACGAGGCACTGTGAGAACTAAATTTACCCTGTTTACATTTCAGGAGAGGGATGAGTTTATTCGGAAAGGAATCTTAACTCCTTTTCATAAGCTGAAGGGCTTTGAGCGCTGCCTCCAACTACCAGGGTCATCTAGTAGGGACAATGTACCTGAGAAAGAAGACAAGAGTGATGATCTTGTTGCTGCAAGTGTTGCCAGAGCTGTACGCTCAATGTCAAAGGCTGCTCAATCTCGCCCAACAACCAAACTCCTGGATCCAGAAGCTTTGCCCAAGCTTGATGCACCAACTCATCCTTTTCGAAGGTTAAAAATACCTTTGAAATTTCCTCAATCTCCAAAAACAGAGGTAGAAAAGAATAAAGATTTGCAGAGGAAAAAGAAAAGGAGACGGCCTCTACCTGACAAGAAATGGACAAAGCTCATTTCTCGCGAGGAAAAATATTTGGAAGAAAGTGGTACGTTCCATATTCTCGTTGCTTTAGGCATTAGGTGTTTTTCTGGTAACATTTGCTAGCTGATGTTTTGGTGCCTGGGTTTCCGACCATTATCTCTTTAATATGTCACCCTGGTTCGGTGTAGCTTTCATTGAATATGGTATATAGTGCTGTTAGTAGGAGTTTGTCAGTGGCTATATGTGTGACGAAAGATGAGCATTGTACTGTAAGGTGTTTTTCAGTGTCAACCTTGGCTCGGTGTCAGAATTATCTCACATGGCATGTCAGTATATATGTACCTTGCTGGCATATCTTAAATACACAAGCGACCTGCTGTTAAGTTACCGTCCATTTTTTGTTGGTCTCTTTAGGAGCTTTGATATATTCAGGGGGCGTTCGTTTGCCAAAATTTCGGGGAATATTCCTGAAATTTTGGGAATCTTTACTTCATTGAGATTTATTGGGATTTGTTAAAAGTAGAGTGTGTATGTGTAAAAGTTGGAAATTTTGTAGTGTGTTTGTTTTACTGGAAATTTCCATACCCCGAAATTTTGGGAAAAGAACACCACCTCAATGATCCTATTAACTTAGACACCTCATCTTAATTCTAAGGATTTTTTATTTCTTCCTAAAGTATTGAAAGACTGGCTATAATCAAACATGCTGGGATTTTCTGTTTTGATTGTAACTGCCTTTTCTCCTTTGCATTAAGCACGTGATCCATGACCATGATCATGCCTGCATAGATATATGTTCTTGACCTTATAGTTTAGTTACCTATAAATAGTATGCCTCTGGCCATGTGGGAATAGTTTTACCAGAATTGAGAAGTTGTAATTATAGATTTTAAATTATTTCTTATGTATTTTTGTCCACATTCTCATGTATCCTCTATCGAACTTTGTATCTTGATACTTGTTTTATTGTTCTTGCAGAATATGCAAGGGACGAAGTAGTAACCTCCAGTTGTGAAGATGAAAAATCAGAGGATGTAAGAGAAGTGGACGATTATGAGCCTCCATATGTAACACTTGAAGGTGGGCTGAATATACCAGAAACCATCTTTGGTGCACTTTTTGACTATCAAAAAGTGGGCGTACAGTGGTTGTGGGAACTGCATTGCCAAAGAGCAGGTGGGATTATTGGAGATGAGATGGGTCTTGGGAAGACCATCCAAGTCTTAGCTTTTCTTGGTGCTCTGCATTTTAGTAATATGTACAAACCTAGCATAGTTGTCTGCCCCGTTACACTCTTAAGACAGTGGAAAAGGGAAGCACGAAAATGGTACCCGAGCTATCTCTCTCAATCCTAAATGAAAAAACTCAGGATCCTAAAAAAAAAAAAAAAAAAAAAAAAAAAAAAAAAAAAAAAAAAAAAAAAAAAAAAAAAAAAAAAAAAAAAAAAAAAAAAAAAAAAAAAAAAAAAAAAAAAAAAAAAAAAAAAAAAAAAAAAAAAAAAAAAAAAAAATCGGTGCTTATCAAAACAAAAAAAAAAATTTTCCATTGCTCCTAGAAAAAAAATTCCCTCATAGTCACCGTCAAATGAACTTCAACTATCATAATCACTGTCATACGAGGGCACCTGAGAAATGAGAGAGATAGCTCGGGTACCATTTTCGTGCTTCCCTTTTCCACTGTCTTAAGAGTGTAACGGGGCAGACAACTATGCTAGGTTTGTACATATTACTAAAATGCAGAGCACCAAGAAAAGCTAAGACTTGGATGGTCTTCCCAAGACCCATCTCATCTCCAATAATCCCACCTGCTCTTTGGCAATGCAGTTCCCACAACCACTGTACGCCCACTTTTTGATAGTCAAAAAGTGCACCAAAGATGGTTTCTGGTATATTCAGCCCACCTTCAAGTGTTACATATGGAGGCTCATAATCGTCCACTTCTCTTACATCCTCTGATTTTTCATCTTCACAACTGGAGGTTACTACTTCGTCCCTTGCATATTCTGCAAGAACAATAAAACAAGTATCAAGATACAAAGTTCGATAGAGGATACATGAGAATGTGGACAAAAATACATAAGAAATAATTTAAAATCTATAATTACAACTTCTCAATTCTGGTAAAACTATTCCCACATGGCCAGAGGCATACTATTTATAGGTAACTAAACTATAAGGTCAAGAACATATATCTATGCAGGCATGATCATGGTCATGGATCACGTGCTTAATGCAAAGGAGAAAAGGCAGTTACAATCAAAACAGAAAATCCCAGCATGTTTGATTATAGCCAGTCTTTCAATACTTTAGGAAGAAATAAAAAATCCTTAGAATTAAGATGAGGTGTCTAAGTTAATAGGATCATTGAGGTGGTGTTCTTTTCTCCAAAATTTCGGGGTATGGAAATTTCCAGTAAAACAAACACACTACAAAATTTCAACTTTTACACATACACACTCTACTTTTACAAACCCCAATAAATCTCAATGAAGTAAAGATTCCCAAAATTTCAGGAATATTCCCGAAATTTTGGCAAACGAACGCCCCCTGAATATATCAAAGCTCCTAAAGAGACCAACAAAAAATGGACGGTAACTTAACAGCAGGTCGCTTGTGTATTTAAGATATGCCAGCAAGGTACATATATACTGACATGCCATGTGAGATAATTCTGACACCGAGCCAAGGTTGACACTGAAAAACACCTTACAGTACAATGCTCATCTTTCGTCACACATATAGCCACTGACAAACTCCTACTAACAGCACTATATACCATATTCAATGAAAGCTACACCGAACCAGGGTGACATATTAAAGAGATAATGGTCGGAAACCCAGGCACCAAAACATCAGCTAGCAAATGTTACCAGAAAAACACCTAATGCCTAAAGCAACGAGAATATGGAACGTACCACTTTCTTCCAAATATTTTTCCTCGCGAGAAATGAGCTTTGTCCATTTCTTGTCAGGTAGAGGCCGTCTCCTTTTCTTTTTCCTCTGCAAATCTTTATTCTTTTCTACCTCTGTTTTTGGAGATTGAGGAAATTTCAAAGGTATTTTTAACCTTCGAAAAGGATGAGTTGGTGCATCAAGCTTGGGCAAAGCTTCTGGATCCAGGAGTTTGGTTGTTGGGCGAGATTGAGCAGCCTTTGACATTGAGCGTACAGCTCTGGCAACACTTGCAGCAACAAGATCATCACTCTTGTCTTCTTTCTCAGGTACATTGTCCCTACTAGATGACCCTGGTAGTTGGAGGCAGCGCTCAAAGCCCTTCAGCTTATGAAAAGGAGTTAAGATTCCTTTCCGAATAAACTCATCCCTCTCCTGAAATGTAAACAGGGTAAATTTAGTTCTCACAGTGCCTCGTTTTCTTGATTATTACCATTCAAAATTCAAAATTCGCTGAAAACAAATATTATAAGCTATTATTCATCTCCTTTTCAATCCTGGGAGAAATCTCATCAAGGACTCCTCAGAGTATAATTTTAAGGCTATATTATAACTTACTGTTTCCACAAAGCCTGCTGATGCTGCATCCAAAATTGCATCAAAACCAGAATCCTCCTCAAATGAGACTATCTTCTGTCTCTTTTCTATACTTTTTCCTGATTTCTTAACCTGTTTTTGCTTCCTCTTGTTTCTTGGCTCTTCCTTGACCAGATCTTGCAACACCTTGTCATGTTCAGCACATTTGGAAGAGTTACCCTTGCCCAAATCTGAAAGTTCTTTCTCAAGTTGAGCCTTGGTTTTCTTGAGGCTTCTTAGCCGATCAATAGTCAAGGCATGCTGGAGGTTCAAGTCGTTAGAGGAAACCTGACCACCATCCTCCTGATTTCCTAGCTCCTTACTGTTGTTACCATCATAAGGATGGTCTTCATCACTTTCGACATTCTTCCCCTGTTCAACGATAGATGCAACAGCATCTATTTCAAACTGTACTGCTCTCAATTTGTTGCGAAGTTTGGATTGACTGCTAAAGGATATGTCAATACTTTCTGACTTCTCAAAAGGTTCCTCCTCCTTTTTCCCACCACCTTCACCACTGTTTTCATCATTCCTCGTTGCCTGACATCCAAGACTTGCTAGTCAGATTACAAAATTTTGACAAATTGAATGTTTTTTTTTTTTTGGCCAAGGCCTGAGTACACATAGAAAAAGTCCATAGACCCTAGCAAGTATGGCTACGAACTAATATCTTTCTCATGAAGTTCTGTTTCCCAACCACAACATGAAAAAATCACAAAATTAACAGAAACAAGGAGATCAATCCCTCGTGTTTCATAAGTGCTTGTCAATGAAAACTAACACACTGGATGCTGCATGCTCGACCAAATTTAACAGAAAGTTGAGGCTGATACCGCTGCTAATATGTCACGCTCAATATCTTCCGGATTTACTGAGGTTATTCCCAAACTACTAAGCAGAATTCTGTCCTCGTCTTCCTCCATAGAAATCGCATCAGCTGCTCTGCCACTCCGATGTCATTAAAAGTACAAGAAAAAGCCCACCTAAAAAAAGAAAGACATTATATGCATTCTTCATCAGCTGTCTTCTATCAGTAAGATTTACTTCAGTTTGTTAACAGGTTCTTCCACCTGTGAATTACATACTACTTTACTACTTGACATAACAAATGGAACCATTGGTGCATGCATTTCATTGTATTCAGCTAGCTACTAATAGTGCATTGTCAGTAAGGTACTCCGATTTTTACTTGCAGACAGTGGTTGCTTACTAGGTAAAACGTTGACCGCATTTTCCGGCGTTTGGTGCAAACATAAAATGCTGGTCCACGGAAAACCTCTTCCGGGTAAAAAAAACCAACACTAGTGTCAGGAAAATTGCTTCCGCTACGAATGGAGACCAAGTAGGGGGAATCTATTGAATGCATAATCGGTTCACGAGAGGAACGTGAGAAACTCAAGAATGAACCAATTTTTTTATAAGGGAATTACCGGAACGTACCAGGAACGTGGTCCCGATACCTCCCAAAATGGTGGAAAATTCAATCAGTAGAAACCCTAGATCCAAGGGGCGGATACTTCCAGCTCCGTCTGTCTCTCTGGCGCTGTCCGGGGGACTTCAGCTTTTTTCCTTCGTTTCCTATATTATCTGATGCGACTGTCGTATTAGCAGTCTGGGAAAAGAGATCAGACACTTATCATTCAACATGGTTTCTAACATGCAGGCGGAGCTACGATTAACAACGGATGCTCCTCTTCCTCTTCCCCTTCCCCTTCCTTCTGCATAAGCGCCGTCGCCTACGACGGCTTGGTGCTATTCAACGTCGCGTCGTTTTCCAAATTAGTAGTCTGTCCTATAATCTATATACATTGTGCGGCTTCTTCCCAAGGAACCCAAGATTCTTCTGCACAATCGTTAATTTAATTCTTTTTTTGCCAAAATCCAATAGTTAATCTTATTATCTTTACATTATGCTTTCTTTTATTCTAAAGTACTAATCCATACTATGTCACATTCTAAGTCATTTTTAATCTAGTGAATATCTATATAATATTATTATAGATCTATAATATTATTCACACCAACCCCTCCTAGATCTTAAAAAAATAAAGTGACCAATTTAAAAAAAAAAACGAATTAAAGAAAATTATGGAATGAAGTTAGGTCTTACCTCACCTACCTTAAATTGCTACAAAACATAGGCATAAATAAGAATTATATAACCTTTAAGATTGTTAATTTTAGTCCAACTTGAAACAACAAATCTAAAAAAATAAAGGAGAACATATTTTTCACTCATGAAATACTATAAATTTTATCTTAAATTATCACTTTTGAAATATTGTACCTTTTAATTATCAATTTTAGAAAATTTTAAAAAAAAATTCAAATTTTTAGACACTTTACAATCTCTAATTACACATTTTGTACTTTTCATCTAAAATAATACCTCTATGAATTTAATGAATTAATAACAATATTTTTAATATATGTAAAGTGGATCAAAGACATTATCATTATTGTAGTCTAAAAATTTAATTACTAAAATTTTTGTGATTTAAATATATTAACTGAAAATTGACATCCTAAAGATTATTTCTCGAAAAAAAAAATTAAAAGGATCGTGAACAAACGGAAACCACGTGTATTCCCCAAAACAAACGGAACGACTTCTCAACAACTCCACGCGGACTAATTGATGGTGTACAACCTCACCGCATTTTCTGCGGCGGAGCCTGGCCCTCGTCGATGGTGACGTGGCTTTCTGAATCTTCGCCGCGTGTTGGCCAGTGGTGCGCGCCCAGCTACCGAACACGCCATTTGCTGGAACCGGTTTACATTAGTGCCGCTATAAAACGACCTGAAAGAAGTACGCGATCAACTCGATTTTTGCATTCCCCAAAATGGCGGGCGAAGAAACTTCAGTGCCGAAAGAAGAAGAAGTGGAGAATCAGTACTCGAACAGTATCATAATCCATGGCATGCAATTCGCGTACAATGGGGAACCACCGCTCTTCGCCGACTTTAACCTCAAGATCCCCCCTGGATCTCGATGCCTTCTCGTTGGCGCCAACGGATCTGGTAAGACTAAATCACAGTTACTGTACACTCCAGTTTCACAAAATTGTCTCCTTTAGTACTGTTCCTTTTGGTTTCCTAGATTCCATTTCCTTGGTAAAAGTTTTTTCGAGGAAGAAAATCCGAAGTAAAAACTCCCCGGAGTTCAGTATTTCGGTGTTTGTCAATTTGTCAGAAAAAGGAAGCTTCATTTCATGCGTGTTGAATTTCAAATGGAGCAATGACAACAAAAGGAGATGGTTAATCATGTTCTTAGCAATAGTTGTTCGAACAATTTTCTTTTTTATGGCATGGGTTTCTGTGACACGAGGCATTGCTCATGTTATTCAGGGAAGACCACTTTGTTGAAGATTCTGGCGGGTAAGCATATGGTTGGAGGAAGAGATGTTGTGCGCGTGCTGAATTGTTCCGCTTTCCATGACACCCAGTTGGTGTGTAGTGGCAACTTGGCCTATTTGGGAGGATCTTGGAGCAAAACCGTTGGCTGCGTGGTGAGTCGTTGGACTAGGCAACTTATTTTTCTAATACAATAAAAGTATATGACATTTGTGTAGTTGTAAATTTCCACAAGCTATATTACCCAAAAAAAAATGTCACCGTAAGACTATCAGACAAGTTTGAAGCCTTTAACAGAGCATCTGCCTCAAGAAGCAGAAGGGACACATTAGATTGAGTTGCAAGAAAAAAAACTGTATCTATGGGTTTCTAGCATGCTTTTATGTTCAAGTATTTGACATTGGATAAGAATGGGATTTAGTCAGGGTTTCCTTGTTACTTAGGTTGGTAAGACGTAAGTGGTGGCAATGGTGATGGTAATGGTAGGCACTATATGTCTGTGTTGGTGTCGTTGCCATCAATTATGGCTTTCCCTGGTAAAGATATAATTCTCTGTTTTTGGCTAGGCAAATTGCCATTTGTTAATTACATTTTCTAGCATTGTATGAGAATCAATGAATATGAATAACATAATAATTATTCCTGTCAGTTACAACGATATCAAGGGAGTATTAGCCATTCTGGTCATACAACTTATTGTTCAATTAAATTGTGTCCTCATTCTTCTCTCTCTCGCTCTGTCCCTTCCTCTCTCTCTTGCTGCTCCACTAACATACATAAAATTCAATTGTGCAATGCAAGAGTCTGACAATGGACCTTTCTTCTTGGGAGCTGACAAAAGACCATCTAGTTCGCAGATGCAGTAGGCTAGCAACTTCAATCCAAAAGCAAATTGTTGACGTAGATGTGTCTTTTTCTTTTTGTCTCCATAGGGCTGATTGATCTAGTTTTTGTATACTTCTGGTCAGTTTTCATTTTTAGGATTATCTAATGCTCTCTCTCCCTTTCATTACACACGCTTGTGTGCACAGATGAGGCTCCATGCCATTAGCCCTAGTACAATTACATCACCACAGGTCGTGGTTTGATTGTACACTTGATTCACCACAGATATCCACGTATATATAGAGACACAGGCGGAACCAGCCAGGGGCAATGGGGGGCCACTGCCCCGGTTGGTTCCTTCAAACATCAATTTTTTATATGTGTTTTGCCTGCCCAACCCCAGCCCCCCCGAATTGGAAATTTGGTTAATGATTTGTGAATTTGTGAATGATTAGGGCTTGAAAAATGATTGTGAATTTGTTAATTTTTAGATTGAATTATTTGATGAACTTTGTTTTGTTTAAAGAATATATAAGTTTTTGATAAAAAATTCAGCCAATGTGCAGTTGTCTAATACTCCTAACGTATCTACTGCTTCTAAAACAAATATTAATTTGAAAAGACCTTGTGTTTTGTTTAGTCCAAATAAAACTATTGAGAACAAAATCATTTTGCAATATTTTCAGAAGATACAAACTTGTAGAATCTAATTGCCACCTCTCAGTAGTAAATAGTATGGTACATGTATTTCAAAAAAATTTAATGCTTTTAGTCCTAAATTTTCGATATTTTAACTCTAAGACATTTTTTGCATTAATTAGGAAAAAAAAATTTTGTCACTTCGACTTAGGAGTTTGCCCTCTTCAAATTAGGTCCTGGTTCCGCCACTATATAGAAATGAGCCATTAGCCCTGGTACAATAAGATCACTTGCGTTCTGCTTGATTGCATACACCTGACTCATCAAAGATATCTATTAACAAATCCAATCACGTGATTGATAGACTGCTTTTCTTTTTACCCCAATCACATGCATTTTCATGCGCTGAACAATACTCTATCTGCAAACATTCAGGGTGAGATTCCACTTCAGGGTGATTTTTCTGCAGAACATATGATATTTGGAGGTGCGTAATAAACTTCACACTGCATATTTCTCCCTAGTGATTATAACCGCATGTGATACTCATTGCGAGATAAATTAATAATACAGCAACAACTCTTCTTCTGCCTCTTAAGTTCTTTCACATATGTGTGTGTATGTAGAAATATAGATGGATCGTCCTTTGCATTCTCTCTTCAATAATTTTCATTTGTTTATTGATATTTGGAAAAACTGGGATTACATTGCTGTTCTCTTTTGGCAGTTGAAGGGATTGACCCTGTTAGGAGAGATAGTTTAATTGAGCTACTTGATATCGATTTGCAATGGCGAATGCATAAGGTATCTGATGGGCAGAGGCGTCGAGTCCAAATCTGCATGGGTCTTCTTCATCCTTTCAAGGTACTATGGAATTATGTATGTGGGAGCGTATTTTGGTCATGGGGCTGTACCATCCTTGTTCCAATTTTCTTTCTATCATCCTTGAAACTTTTACTTATGTTTACTTGCTGTCTTTACCAAAGTGCTAATCATGCCTTCATTGCTCTCTTAATATTTCACTGAAATGCTTTGTCTTCAACTTGTGGTTGTTGGTACCTCAACTTGATGACCATATCATTGTACATTAGGTTTGGATGAAGGTTTAGTGGGACCTCCTAGAACTCTCACATATGCCTAACTAAACACTGTTCATGGTACATTCACAGGTTCTTTTGCTAGATGAGGTTACAGTTGACCTGGATGTTGTTGCCAGACTGGACTTACTTGACTTTTTCAAGGAAGAATGTGATCAGGTTTCACTTGTTTTTATATTATACAGTCAGATGCTGCCCACAAGATTTTAAACATGGAACACATAAAAATAGGGAGCACGCTGTAAATAGTGAAACGTGATATTCTTCCTTGAAAAAGTCAAGTAAGTCCAGTCTGGCAACAACATCCAGGTCAACTGTAACCTCATCTAGCAAAAGAACCTGTGAATGTACCATGAACAGTGTTTAGTTAGGCATATGTGAGAGTTCTAGGAGGTCCCACTAAACCTTCATCCAAACCTAATGTACAATGATATGGTCATCAAGTTGAGGTACCAACAACCACAAGTTGAAGACAAAGCATTTCAGTGAAATATTAAGAGAGCAATGAAGGCATGATTAGCACTTTGGTAAAGACAGCAAGTAAACATAAGTAAAAGTTTCAAGGATGATAGAAAGAAAATTGGAACAAGGATGGTACAGCCCCATGACCAAAATACGCTCCCACATACATAATTCCATAGTACCTTGAAAGGATGAAGAAGACCCATGCAGATTTGGACTCGACGCCTCTGCCCATCAGATACCTTATGCATTCGCCATTGCAAATCGATATCAAGTAGCTCAATTAAACTATCTCTCCTAACAGGGTCAATCCCTTCAACTGCCAAAAGAGAACAGCAATGTAATCCCAGTTTTTCCAAATATCAATAAACAAATGAAAATTATTGAAGAGAGAATGCAAAGGACGATCCATCTATATTTCTACATACACACACATATGTGAAAGAACTTAAGAGGCAGAAGAAGAGTTGTTGCTGTATTATTAATTTATCTCGCAATGAGTATCACATGCGGTTATAATCACTAGGGAGAAATATGCAGTGTGAAGTTTATTACGCACCTCCAAATATCATATGTTCTGCAGAAAAATCACCCTGAAGTGGAATCTCACCCTGAATGTTTGCAGATAGAGTATTGTTCAGCGCATGAAAATGCATGTGATTGGGGTAAAAAGAAAAGCAGTCTATCAATCACGTGATTGGATTTGTTAATAGATATCTTTGATGAGTCAGGTGTATGCAATCAAGCAGAACGCAAGTGATCTTATTGTACCAGGGCTAATGGCTCATCTCTATATAGTGGCGTAACCAGGACTAATTTGAAGAGGCAAACTCCTAGTCGAGTGACAAATTTTTTTTTCCTAATTAATGCAAAAAATGTCTTAGAGTAAAATATCGAAAATTTAGGACTAAAAGCATTAATTTTTTTGAAATACATGTACCATACTATTCTAGACTGAGAGTGGCAATTAGATTCTACAAGTTTGTATCTTCTGAAAACGTTGCAAAATGATTTGTTTCAATAGTTTTATTTGGACTAAACAAAACACAAGGTCTTTTCAAATTAATATTTGTTTTAGAAGCAGTAGATACGTTAGGAGTATTAGACAACTGCACATTGGCTGAATTTTTTTTATCAAAAACTTATATATTCTCTAAACAAAACAAAGTTCAATCAATAATTCAATCTAAAAATTAACAAATTCACAATCATTTTTCAAGCCCTAATATTCAAATCATTCACAAATTCACAAATCATTAACCAAATTCACAATTCGCAAGGGGGCGGGCTGGGGTTGGGCAGGCAAAACACATATAAAAAATTGATGTTTGAAGGAACCAACCGGGCGGTGGCCCCCCATTGCCCCTGGCTGGTTCCGCCTGTGTGATGGACGTGTACAATGACCTGTGGTGATAATTGTACTAGGGCTAATGGCATGGAGCCTCATCTGTGCACACAAGCGTGTGTAATGAAAGGGAGAGAGAGCATTAGATAATCCTAAAAATGAAAACTGACCAGAAGTATACAAAAACTAGATCAATCAGCCCTATGGAGACAAAAAGAAAAAGACACATCTACGTCAACAATTTGCTTTTGGATTTAAGTTGCTAGCCTACTGCATCTGCGAACTAGATGGTCTTTTGTCAGCTCCCAAGAAGAAAGGTCCATTGTCAGACTCTTGCATTGCACAATTGAATTTTATGTATGTTAGTGGAGCAGCAAGAGAGAGGGAAGGGACAGAGCGAGAGAGAGAAGAATGAGGACACAATTTAATTGAACAATAAGTTGTATGACCAGAATGGCTAATACTCCCTTGATATCGTTGTAACTGACAGGAATAATTATTATGTTATTCATATTCATTGATTCTCATACAATGCTAGAAAATGTAATTAACAAATGGCAATTTGCCTAGCCAAAAACAGAGAATTATATCTTTACCAGGGAAAGCCATAATTGATGGCAACGACACCAACACAGACATATAGTGCCTACCATTACCATCACCATTGCCACCACTTACGTCTTACCAACCTAAGTAACAAGGAAACCCTGACTAAATCCCATTCTTATCCAATGTCAAATACTTGAACATAAAAGCATGCTAGAAACCCATAGATACAGTTTTTTTTCTTGCAACTCAATCTAATGTGTCCCTTCTGCTTCTTGAGGCAGATGCTCTGTTAAAGGCTTCAAACTTGTCTGATAGTCTTACGGTGACATTTTTTTTTGGGTAATATAGCTTGTGGAAATTTACAACTACACAAATGTCATATACTTTTATTGTATTAGAAAAATAAGTTGCCTAGTCCAACGACTCACCACGCAGCCAACGGTTTTGCTCCAAGATCCTCCCAAATAGGCCAAGTTGCCACTACACACCAACTGGGTGTCATGGAAAGCGGAACAATTCAGCACGCGCACAACATCTCTTCCTCCAACCATATGCTTACCCGCCAGAATCTTCAACAAAGTGGTCTTCCCTGAATAACATGAGCAATGCCTCGTGTCACAGAAACCCATGCCATAAAAAAGAAAATTGTTCGAACAACTATTGCTAAGAACATGATTAACCATCTCCTTTTGTTGTCATTGCTCCATTTGAAATTCAACACGCATGAAATGAAGCTTCCTTTTTCTGACAAATTGACAAACACCGAAATACTGAACTCCGGGGAGTTTTTACTTCGGATTTTCTTCCTCGAAAAAACTTTTACCAAGGAAATGGAATCTAGGAAACCAAAAGGAACAGTACTAAAGGAGACAATTTTGTGAAACTGGAGTGTACAGTAACTGTGATTTAGTCTTACCAGATCCGTTGGCGCCAACGAGAAGGCATCGAGATCCAGGGGGGATCTTGAGGTTAAAGTCGGCGAAGAGCGGTGGTTCCCCATTGTACGCGAATTGCATGCCATGGATTATGATACTGTTCGAGTACTGATTCTCCACTTCTTCTTCTTTCGGCACTGAAGTTTCTTCGCCCGCCATTTTGGGGAATGCAAAAATCGAGTTGATCGCGTACTTCTTTCAGGTCGTTTTATAGCGGCACTAATGTAAACCGGTTCCAGCAAATGGCGTGTTCGGTAGCTGGGCGCGCACCACTGGCCAACACGCGGCGAAGATTCAGAAAGCCACGTCACCATCGACGAGGGCCAGGCTCCGCCGCAGAAAATGCGGTGAGGTTGTACACCATCAATTAGTCCGCGTGGAGTTGTTGAGAAGTCGTTCCGTTTGTTTTGGGGAATACACGTGGTTTCCGTTTGTTCACGATCCCTTTAATTTTTTTTTTCGAGAAATAATCTTTAGGATGTCAATTTTCAGTTAATATATTTAAATCACAAAAATTTTAGTAATTAAATTTTTAGACTACAATAATGATAATGTCTTTGATCCACTTTACATATATTAAAAATATTGTTATTAATTCATTAAATTCATAGAGGTATTATTTTAGATGAAAAGTACAAAATGTGTAATTAGAGATTGTAAAGTGTCTAAAAATTTGAATTTTTTTTTAAAATTTTAAAATTGATAATTAAAAGTACAATATAAAATAAATTTCAGTATTCATGAAAAAAATGTTCTCCTTTATTTTTTTAGATTTGTTGTTTCAAGTTGGACTAAAATTAACAATCTTAAAGGTTATATAATGCTTATTTATGCCTATGTTTTGTAGCAATTTAAGGTAGGTGAGGTAAGACCTAACTTCATTCCATAATTTTCTTTAATTCGTTTTTTTTTTTAAATTGGTCACTTTATTTTTTTAAGATCTAGGAGGGGTTGGTGTGAATAATATTATAGATCTATAATAATATTATATAGATATTCACTAGATTAAAAATGACTTAGAATGTGACATAGTATGGATTAGTACTTTAGAATAAAAGAAAGCATAATGTAAAGATAATAAGATTAACTATTGGATTTTGGCAAAAAAAGAATTAAATTAACGATTGTGCAGAAGAATCTTGGGTTCCTTGGGAAGAAGCCGCACAATGTATATAGATTATAGGACAGACTACTAATTTGGAAAACGACGCGACGTTGAATAGCACCAAGCCGTCGTAGGCGACGGCGCTTATGCAGAAGGAAGGGGAAGGGGAAGAGGAAGAGGAACATCCGTTGTTAATCGTAGCTCCGCCTGCATGTTAGAAACCATGTTGAATGATAAGTGTCTGATCTCTTTTCCCAGACTGCTAATACGACAGTCGCATCAGATAATATAGGAAACGAAGGAAAAAAGCTGAAGTCCCCCGGACAGCGCCAGAGAGACAGACGGAGCTGGAAGTATCCGCCCCTTGGATCTAGGGTTTCTACTGATTGAATTTTCCACCATTTTGGGAGGTATCGGGACCACGTTCCTGGTACGTTCCGGTAATTCCCTTATAAAAAAATTGGTTCATTCTTGAGTTTCTCACGTTCCTCTCGTGAACCGATTATGCATTCAATAGATTCCCCCTACTTGGTCTCCATTCGTAGCGGAAGCAATTTTCCTGACACTAGTGTTGGTTTTTTTTACCCGGAAGAGGTTTTCCGTGGACCAGCATTTTATGTTTGCACCAAACGCCGGAAAATGCGGTCAACGTTTTACCTAGTAAGCAACCACTGTCTGCAAGTAAAAATCGGAGTACCTTACTGACAATGCACTATTAGTAGCTAGCTGAATACAATGAAATGCATGCACCAATGGTTCCATTTGTTATGTCAAGTAGTAAAGTAGTATGTAATTCACAGGTGGAAGAACCTGTTAACAAACTGAAGTAAATCTTACTGATAGAAGACAGCTGATGAAGAATGCATATAATGTCTTTCTTTTTTTAGGTGGGCTTTTTCTTGTACTTTTAATGACATCGGAGTGGCAGAGCAGCTGATGCGATTTCTATGGAGGAAGACGAGGACAGAATTCTGCTTAGTAGTTTGGGAATAACCTCAGTAAATCCGGAAGATATTGAGCGACATATTAGCAGCGTATCAGCCTCAACTTTCTGTTAATTTGGTCGAGCATGCAGCATCCAGTGTGTAGTTTTCATTGACAAGCACTTATGAAACACGAGGGATTGATCTCCTTGTTTCTGTTAATTTTGTGATTTTTCATGTTGTGGTTGGGAAACAGAACTTCATGAGAAAGATATTAGTTCGTAGCCATACTTGCTAGGGTCTATGGACTTTTTCTATGTGTACTCAGGCCTTGGCCAAAAAAAAAAAAACATTCAATTTGTCAAAATTTTGTAATCTGACTAGCAAGTCTTGGATGTCAGGCAACGAGGAATGATGAAAACAGTGGTGAAGGTGGTGGGAAAAAGGAGGAGGAACCTTTTGAGAAGTCAGAAAGTATTGACATATCCTTTAGCAGTCAATCCAAACTTCGCAACAAATTGAGAGCAGTACAGTTTGAAATAGATGCTGTTGCATCTATCGTTGAACAGGGGAAGAATGTCGAAAGTGATGAAGACCATCCTTATGATGGTAACAACAGTAAGGAGCTAGGAAATCAGGAGGATGGTGGTCAGGTTTCCTCTAACGACTTGAACCTCCAGCATGCCTTGACTATTGATCGGCTAAGAAGCCTCAAGAAAACCAAGGCTCAACTTGAGAAAGAACTTTCAGATTTGGGCAAGGGTAACTCTTCCAAATGTGCTGAACATGACAAGGTGTTGCAAGATCTGGTCAAGGAAGAGCCAAGAAACAAGAGGAAGCAAAAACAGGTTAAGAAATCAGGAAAAAGTATAGAAAAGAGACAGAAGATAGTCTCATTTGAGGAGGATTCTGGTTTTGATGCAATTTTGGATGCAGCATCAGCAGGCTTTGTGGAAACAGTAAGTTATAATATAGCCTTAAAATTATACTCTGAGGAGTCCTTGATGAGATTTCTCCCAGGATTGAAAAGGAGATGAATAATAGCTTATAATATTTGTTTTCAGCGAATTTTGAATTTTGAATGGTAATAATCAAGAAAACGAGGCACTGTGAGAACTAAATTTACCCTGTTTACATTTCAGGAGAGGGATGAGTTTATTCGGAAAGGAATCTTAACTCCTTTTCATAAGCTGAAGGGCTTTGAGCGCTGCCTCCAACTACCAGGGTCATCTAGTAGGGACAATGTACCTGAGAAAGAAGACAAGAGTGATGATCTTGTTGCTGCAAGTGTTGCCAGAGCTGTACGCTCAATGTCAAAGGCTGCTCAATCTCGCCCAACAACCAAACTCCTGGATCCAGAAGCTTTGCCCAAGCTTGATGCACCAACTCATCCTTTTCGAAGGTTAAAAATACCTTTGAAATTTCCTCAATCTCCAAAAACAGAGGTAGAAAAGAATAAAGATTTGCAGAGGAAAAAGAAAAGGAGACGGCCTCTACCTGACAAGAAATGGACAAAGCTCATTTCTCGCGAGGAAAAATATTTGGAAGAAAGTGGTACGTTCCATATTCTCGTTGCTTTAGGCATTAGGTGTTTTTCTGGTAACATTTGCTAGCTGATGTTTTGGTGCCTGGGTTTCCGACCATTATCTCTTTAATATGTCACCCTGGTTCGGTGTAGCTTTCATTGAATATGGTATATAGTGCTGTTAGTAGGAGTTTGTCAGTGGCTATATGTGTGACGAAAGATGAGCATTGTACTGTAAGGTGTTTTTCAGTGTCAACCTTGGCTCGTCAGAATTATCTCACATGGCATGTCAGTATATATGTACCTTGCTGGCATATCTTAAATACACAAGCGACCTGCTGTTAAGTTACCGTCCATTTTTGTTGGTCTCTTTAGGAGCTTTGATATATTCAGGGGGCGTTCGTTTGCCAAAATTTCGGAATATTCCTGAAATTTTGGGAATCTTTACTTCATTGAATTTATTGGGATTGTTAAAGTAGAGTGTGTATGTGTAAAAGTTGGAAATTTTGTAGTGTGTTTGTTTTACTGGAAATTTCCATACCCCGAAATTTTGGGAAAAGAACACCACCTCAATGATCCTATTAACTTAGACACCTCATCTTAATTCTAAGGATTTTTTATTTCTTCCTAAAGTATTGAAAGACTGGCTATAATCAAACATGCTGGGATTTTCTGTTTTGATTGTAACTGCCTTTTCTCCTTTGCATTAAGCACGTGATCCATGACCATGATCATGCCTGCATAGATATATGTTCTTGACCTTATAGTTTAGTTACCTATAAATAGTATGCCTCTGGCCATGTGGGAATAGTTTTACCAGAATTGAGAAGTTGTAATTATAGATTTTAAATTATTTCTTATGTATTTTTGTCCACATTCTCATGTATCCTCTATCGAACTTTGTATCTTGATACTTGTTTTATTGTTCTTGCAGAATATGCAAGGGACGAAGTAGTAACCTCCAGTTGTGAAGATGAAAAATCAGAGGATGTAAGAGAAGTGGACGATTATGAGCCTCCATATGTAACACTTGAAGGTGGGCTGAATATACCAGAAACCATCTTTGGTGCACTTTTTGACTATCAAAAAGTGGGCGTACAGTGGTTGTGGGAACTGCATTGCCAAAGAGCAGGTGGGATTATTGGAGATGAGATGGGTCTTGGGAAGACCATCCAAGTCTTAGCTTTTCTTGGTGCTCTGCATTTTAGTAATATGTACAAACCTAGCATAGTTGTCTGCCCCGTTACACTCTTAAGACAGTGGAAAAGGGAAGCACGAAAATGGTACCCGAGCTTTCATGTGGAGATCCTACATGATTCTGCTCAGGATCCTATGAATAGGAAGAAGCAAGCCAAATCGTATGACAGTGATTATGATAGTGGAAGTTCATTTGACGGTGACTATGAGGGAGACATTTCATCTAGGAGCAATGGAAAATGGGGTTCCTTGATAAACCATGTTTTGAGATCGGAATCTGGGTTGCTTATCACCACTTATGAGCAACTGCGTATATTAGGGGGGAAATTGCTTGATATTGAATGGGGATATGCAATTCTGGACGAAGGGCACCGAATCCGGAATCCAAATGCTGAGGTCACTCTAGTTTGCAAGCAGCTGCAAACAGTTCACCGCATCATAATGACTGGTGCCCCAATTCAGAACAAGCTGAGTGAACTATGGTCCTTATTTGATTTTGTTTTCCCTGGGAAGCTGGGTGTCTTGCCTGTATTTGAGGCAGAGTTTGCAGTTCCCATCTCTGTCGGTGGTTATGCCAATGCTTCACCTTTGCAAGTATCCACAGCTTACAGGTGGCCTGAGTGAAACATCTAGACATTTTGGTGTTTTTTTTTTTTTTTTTTTTAGTTATTGAGTATGTGTAGCCTGATTTGAGACACCTACTAGTAGATGGATTTTCAGGGATAAAAAGAACAGTAAAAAAAAAGAAAAAGAAAAAAAGCTGGCTTCTTGTATCTTGAATCTTGAGTTTTTCCTAGTCTTCAATGCGGAAAGATCCTGGTGCATGGGAGGGGAGGGGATGTGACCAGGAGGAGAAAAAAGTGATTATTCACTTGGTCAAGTTTGTAAATCAGATTATTCATGTTGCTCTATTTCATGAATTTCTTATTTTACATACCCAAAGAGAGGGTTGATTTTCCTTCGCGAAATTTATGAGTCTCCATTTGTCCTGTGCAGGTGTGCTGTGGTTCTGCGCGACTTGATCATGCCTTATCTCCTCCGACGGATGAAGGCTGATGTGAATGCCCACCTCCCAAAGAAGACCGAGCATGTTCTCTTTTGCAGCCTCAGTGCAGAGCAACGATCTGTATATAGAGCTTTCCTAGCTAGCACTGAGGTGGAACAGATTTTAGATGGGAATAGGAATTCTCTTTCTGGAATAGATGTCATGCGCAAGGTTTGCAACCACCCTGATCTGCTTGAGAGGGAGCACTCCTGCCATAATCCAGACTATGGGAATCCTGAACGCAGTGGAAAAATGAGAGTTGTTGACCAAGTGCTTAAGGTTTGGAAGGAACAAGGTCACCGGGTTCTTCTCTTCACACAGACTCAGCAAATGCTGGATATTCTTGAGAATTTTTTGATCAGTGCTGGCTATAGCTACAGGAGAATGGATGGTCGTACTCCGGTAAAACAGAGAATGGCCTTAATAGATGAATTTAATAACTCAAATGATGTCTATGTCTTCATTTTGACAACCAAGGTTGGTGGTTTGGGCACAAATCTAACAGGTGCAAACCGGGTGATCATCTATGATCCTGACTGGAACCCTTCAACTGACATGCAGGTATCTTTCAAGCTCTGCTTGATACTTCTCTCTCTCTACACAAAAAAAAAAAAGGCTTCTTCTTTTCTTGTCCCCTTTTGATTAGTCATTTTTGTCAAATTTGTTTTCTTGCAAGTTGCCTTCAGCTGTATAAGTTTCCCATTGTCTTATACTTCAATTAATGCAATCTCACAAATATCATATGATGCTTTTGATGCCTTCTGCATAAACTGAGTCTTGAGAATAATGAGCAATTCTCTTTATTTCAGTCAGAATGGGAATTACTTCTTGAGGTGAAATGTTGCTTCGTTGGAAATGCAAACAATCCTTGTCAATCAAGAGTAACATTTTGCTTTAACAGGCCAGGGAGCGTGCTTGGCGTATTGGTCAGGAACGAGACGTCACAGTATATAGATTGATCACGCGTGGAACCATAGAGGAGAAGGTCTACCACCGGCAGATTTACAAACATTTTCTCACCAATAAGATATTGAAAAACCCACAGCAGAGGAGGTTCTTTAAGGCTCGAGATATGAAGGATCTCTTCACACTGAATGACGATAGGGAGAGTGGGTCAACTGAAACCTCTAATATTTTCAGTCAGCTTTCTGAAGATGTGAATGTTGTTGGGGCCCAGAAAGATAAGCAGGATAAGCACAAACCTCTTAGAGCTTCTGCAAGACATGCTGATGGTGCTGCAGTTCAAAATGATAACAAATCAGAGATTTCAACTTCCGGTAGGAAAGGAAAAGAAAAAGCTGATAATAGTGATGGTGATGTAGATGAGGAAACAAATATCTTAAGGAGTCTTTTTGATGCCCATGGGATACATGTAAGTTTGCTCAATGCTATTCTCCACAATCCCCTTTGTCCAGTGTCAGTATTGTTATTGTGTTTTCTTGTACCTTTCTTGATGTCATTTGTCCTTTATATCCACCATAAAATGAAGTTTCTTTTCTTTCTGATTGTGGTGTGGTTGCGTGGGGAAAGATGGAAAGCTATTATATTTTAGAAACAGAAGATTATCTGAATGTTGCGACAGCAACTTAGATTGTAGTGGGGTTTTCTGCTCTCTTCTGAACCTAGAGTTGTTTTTAATCCACAGAGTGCGGTGAACCATGACTTGATCATGGACGCACATGATGGGGAGAAGATAAGGCTCGAGGAGCAAGCTTCCCAAGTTGCACAAAGAGCAGCAGAAGCATTACGCCAATCACGAATCCTCCGAAGTCGTGACAGTATATCTGTCCCAACATGGACCGGTAAATCAGGGACTGCTGGTGCACCATCATCTATGCGTCAGAAGTTCGGTTCAACTGTGAATTCTCAGTTGATAAATAATACTAAACAGTCAAATGAATTGTCCAGCAGTGGAGCTAGCAATGTAAATAGCATTGCAGCTGGGGCGTCTGCTGGTAAAGCACTATCATCAGCTGAACTTTTGGCTAGACTCCGAAGTAACCAAGAAAGAGCTGTTGGTGCTGGACTTGAGCATCCATTTGGGTCGGCTTCAAGTTCGCGTATCCAGGCAAGATCTATTGAGGTTGGGTCTTCAAGATCATTGAAGAAAAACATAGCTGGAGTACAGCCTGAAGTACTGATACGTCAAATCTGTACGTTTATACAGCAAAGAGGTGGAAGTGCGAATTCAGCCGGCATAGTACAGCACTTTAAAGACAGGATACCTACCGAGGATCTGCCCTTGTTTAAGAATCTTTTGAAGGAAATAGCAACGCTAAAGAAAGACCTCAATGAATCACGTTGGGTTCTAAAGCCAGAGTATGGAGAAAGATAACTTCCTCGGCTCGGCCTGATCATTAATTACTTGGAAGTGCTTGGCTTGTTGCGGCTTAAACAAATCTAATATTTATCAAGGATCTGGGGCCTTATTCGTATCTGCCTGGCCATTTTCCTGGTTGATCGGATTTTGCTTGAGAGTTTCCTCCAAAGCGACAGGCAAAGGTGACATGAAGTTCTCGGTACTTTTTGGCACATTAGGAGTGAGACCATGCGAACGCCCTTTTTCCTGTACAGTGCATAATTGTAGAATTTTTTTGTTCGGAAACTACCCTTTCCCATTTTTTGTCTTTAGTAGACAATGAGAGAACTGATATCTTAAATTTTCTCCAGAAAGATCAGGGCAGTTAGGTTGCCATCCATGCGTGAAGGGAGGTTAAGGGTCCGAACTTACTGTTTTGGTACTTGTACGTATTTAACATGAAGCAAATGGGCTTTTTAATCCGAGCGTTACTTAGTGAAAAAGTGAAAATAGATTATTTAAATGATTTTTTTAATATTTTTTTAAATATAAATAGAAGATTTGATTAAAGAGAAATTATTTTATTAAATCAAAATTTTGATTATCCCAAATTTTGGGGACGAAAACACCAGGCATTGCTCTCTTGAAATACCTCTTTCCTTTTTCACTTTGTTTTTTCTAGGTCCCTTAGAATATCTGTCTTGTAAAGTTGTAGATGTTTCTTTTGGTTTTTAAACCGATCTGTTGGGAAAGTGTACGATTGCACTGGGTACTCTTTGCCTTGGGACTGAAGAAAACAGCCACCACTGTTTGCTCAATGCAACTATTTACGATATGTTGAAACTGCTTATCGAGCTGACATGCCAAGCCCCGGAGGCTCACAGTCCTGGCTGACAATCAATATCTTTGGTATACCCCATCAAATACGATAAAGACTACAAATTTCTTTCTTCTTGATATAATTAGTCAAAAAGATGAGGGCATGCAAAGAATGGTATTGACCCAATGTCTTTTGCTACATAGTCTAATTCGCTTTTTGGTGAATCACGTGTTCTCAAATACGATAAGGATTAGAAATAAATGAGTTGTCTTGATGGAGTGTAAAGAATGCTAACTCTAGACCCCAAATCTTCTGCTAGCTTGTTGCTAAATCCAAGTACATACTACAAAGTACAAATAATGATAATAATAATAATAATTACTATATTTTTAGTTATTTTTTAAAAAAATTACTGTCTTCAAAATTATTTCTTTTTCTTGATTTTTTCATTTCTTTTAACTACTAAATTTACTTTCTTCTTGCAATTTTTAGTAATTTTAATGTTTTAAAAATTTTTAAGTGATGTTGACGTGGCCTTGAATTTCTTATTAACCCTAAATTGAAAATTTCTCATCTGAAACATATATATATATATGGACATGGCTAAGAATAAGCTTGAAGGACCCATTCCACGTGAATTATGCATACTCAATCTTAAACCCTTTAACCAAATCGACTAGGTGGCGCCCCTCCTTGATTCGTTTTTGCAAAACTATTTAACAATATCCAGTATTGGGCCGTCTGAGATGCTAGTATTTATTTAGTCCTTAATTTTGACCCGATTTAAAATTTAGTTCCTGAAATTTCATCCTCATCTTTGCTAGTCCTAAGATATACCATCAACATCAATATTGTCATGCCATTAAATTCCTTCAAAAGATTCAATGGAGTGCCATGTCCCATTAATGAGTAAATTCAGGGAGGACACCTTCACTTTAGAGGCCGGCGACATCATTTAAAAAACGCCCCATCACCAAAAAAAATTTGAACTCACGCATTGAATATTAGTGACAACATGATTTCCCAACCGACCATATATGCATCCAAAAGAATAAATACAAAAATAAACTCAAAAGATCGGGAAAAAAAAAAAGAGGAAACCAAAGTGGAGTCAACCAAAACATATTAGGTCTATTTGTTCTTGTATTTTTAGTAATTTTTATGAATTTTTAGACTTTTTTATATATTATCTTGTATTTTTAGACTTAAAGTGGAGTCCACCAAATTATACTGGGTAGAATTGCAGAGAATAAAAATGAACTCATTAGCCCACTAACAGAAACCATGGACTTCCAAACTTCTATCTGAAAGACCAAATTCTGTTGAGCATGCAAACTTTAACGAATCCAAAAACAGCTCTGGAGAGAATTGGAGTGTGTAGATCCTATTACCATAGCCAAATCCGACGGTGGCTTGGGTCATTCATATATATATTTTGAAATTTGTAAGGAGAGAAATAGCACTACCATTGGTCTGAACACTGCTCATTTCAAACTCTAACCCGGGCAATACATCCAATCTGGTAATCTTTCACTCAGTCCAAAAGTGCGCCTGTTCAGGAGCATTCATTGGCTCTATGGTGTAGTGCTAATTACTGTTAAGGTAGATTAGTGCATTTTGTTTCATTTTACAAAACAAACTGTGGTTTAAATCAGTGTGCCAATATTGGGAATGTGAACTTTCTTGGATCCACATACCCATTTTTGATCTTAAAGAAGCACTGTTAGCCAACCAAGCCAAAAAAAACAAAAACCAATCTCTCTGGCTATATAATTAATACCTTATATAAGTTCAAGTAGGACAAAAGAAGCATACAGATATATTTCAGGAAACATTATTTTTCCAGATATGAAGTATTGGGTACCCCGTGCTTTCTACTTCTCTCATTCTCTTATCTCTCTCTCTCGCTGTCTCTCTTTTGGGTTACTTTTTTCTCAACAGAAGTCATCAAACAAAGATCTCAATCAGAATCGATAAATGCTCACACACTCAAAAAGCTGCCCATCCCGAAGCAGTGGTCTTTGTCGATCCCGATCCAGTAGCCAAAGGAAGATTTCTCTGCCCATACCAGCAAACAATGTGATATAACCATATTGGTAACATACATACACAGACTTTAGTTACTCAGTATCCTAGGGGGCTTGTCTGAACATTTATTTTAAAACCTGACCAGTGAAGTTTAGTAGAGTAGGAAATTTTTAAGAAAGCAACTACATTAACTGAAGCATGCATGGAGACGAGTTCATTGGAGCAGACAATAGCAGATTTCAATTTGGATCCCACGTGTGACAATTTGCAAGCAAGTTTAGGACTGAAATCCATCTAAGCAACAGGTTCAAAAGTATTTCCTTCTAAAAAACTTTATATTTGGATACCACGTGGTTTCTTTTCTTTTTTTCTTTTTGATAAGTAATACCACGTGGTTTCTACCTCTAGATTAGTGCAGGAAGCTGAGGACTAAAACCCGGATAAGAAATCAATTTCAATAAGCTATGACATAACAGATGAATTTGACCGCATAAGGATCCCAGAAATAATTGTTATATCAAAGACAAACTACTCAGGCACCTCATGTAACTCAACACAGGATATCCAGGAAATATGACATTAGAGAACACGTACGAGAGCCATTTCCCACGAGTTTCACTAACAAATTTCTAAACAATAGGAATAGGTTAAAAAGTCAACCATAAAGTCAATTTCCAATTACACAAAAGACATCAATACCAGTGTCAGAACATGCATCAAATGTGCTCTAACATTAAAGCAGTGCATACAAGACATGCACACAAAGTTTCTGTCAGTTGTGATATGCCCTCTGTATGTTAATCCTAAGATTCAACAACTAAGCAACATTAGACCGCCACATGTATAGGAACTAAAGAAGCCTGAAGTGTCAATCCTAGCAGTCCTCACTGCACAAAGTTCTGACAGAGCTCCAGACCATTATGCCTAACTCGAGCCATATGGGAAGCACAGGACATTGTACTTCTTCAGGATCTATTACCCAGAATCAATGTGATCATCAAGACATATAGAATCCAAAACAGTCACCAGGGTTTTTCTGAGCTTGCTAAGGGCAAACCATCAGTTTTATAATCCACCGGGAGAAGGAAAGAGGCACCCATAGAACTTGTCTTTGTAGTTAAATAGGGGCATTTGCCCAAATCTTCTTCTAATTGGCACTCTTTCTTTTGTTTTTCCAAATCTTCTACTAATTTGGCACTCTTTCTTTTGTTTTTCCAAATCTTCTACTAATTTGGCACTTGACGCATCGATCTCAGGTTTCTAGCTTTTATACGGCAAAAGGTGATACATGTAAAGCCTAGAAGAGAACAGACATAATCAGCTGTAAAGACCACTGTGCCTTCTTTCTACAAACAAAGATTTCCTACCTACGTAATTGGGAGGAGAAAGCATGTGAATCTCTTACATGAAGAGGTATACGTAAAATGCAACTGTCAGATGTTGCATTTGAGGATATTCATAACAAATATATTGAGTTCCAAGTTATCATAACGGCTGACAAGAATAACACATAAGAGAAGGATGAAGGATCAGAGGCAAACCTCAAGTGGAGAAAGGTCCGATAAAGAATCATTAGAATGCCTCACATTTTCCTTAGACCCTGTGAGTCCAACACTGTGGTGACTGGCAGGGCTCAAACGAGCAGAAACAGGATCATTTGGGGGAGGAGGAAGCGGAGATCTGATTTTTCCACCTCCACTGGGTGGTGGGGCAAGGCCTAAAGGTTTAGGCTTTCCAGCTCCAGAAGGCCCTCCTGTCAGACCAGCAGACGAGAGCATCCCAGATCCACCAGTTGGTTTGGGCTTCACATTTATCCGAATCGTTTCACCTTCCTACAGTAGCAAGCATTGTAGAGTCAGTTCCATCCAAAATGAAAACCAGAGATATAATTCAAGCCAAACTAACGGGGCACAAAGGCAGGTTGAAAAGATTACCACCCTCAGAGTAGCAAAGAAAACTAAATTTGGCGGCTACTTAGAGAATGTATTAAGTGTGACCATCAAAATAGTCATCCTTCACGAGGCAAAAAGAAAACAGACATGAAAATGCACTCTAACCCAGAAACTTGGCACAACCCACCATACTAGATCGAACAATCTATAGTCAAAAGATATAATCTTGCACAAATAGTCAGCAATGTCTACTACACCCATACTGCCATACACCCAAACTAGTTTTTTTTTTAAAAAAAAAGTCTCCTGTCTAAAATCTAACATTTCAGAAACGTGCACAAAAATAACGTATTATTCTACTCCAATACACGTATCCGATTCCAGAAACATACAAGCACTCATTGTAAGAAAATGTACATTGTCCTACTCCCAACAACCAAACTTTTGGACAAATAAACAACACCCACTACACTATAATTACGTATTCCAGAACTCTTAACGCATCGAACTTACACAAACCGAACTTGACATAACCAAAAAATCCAGAAATTGCTTTCATAAAACTGAAGAAAGAAAATGTTACCTTCAATCTCTGATTAACAGCGGGATGAATATCGATGTGGGTATCATTGTCAGTGGCCTCACCACTCTCCTTCTCTTGCTCTCTCCGGACATACTTCTCGTGATCGGAGAGGGCAACGTTGAAGTCGAAAGCCTCATTGCGCTCCGCGAAGCCGAGTCCCACGAATGCGTGTTTGCCCCGGCCGTCCTCGATCTTGAGGACGAAGTATCGGGACGAGTCGAGGACGGTCTCGACGGAGCTCTCGCGTGGCTGGCCCGGGTGGACGAAGCAGGCGGCAAAAAGATCCCCCGACGCCGGGTCCTCGAGGCGGATCTCGCAGCGGGTCTTGCAGGACACGACCCGGAGGCGCCCCGACCAGATCTTGTCGGACTGGAGCCACTCCCCGCACTTGAAACCCCCGGAGGTGGGCCGGGGAGGAATTTTATATACGGCGACCTCGCGGACGACGAGAAGGGTCTGCTCCAAGGCCTCCTCGTCGTCCTCCTCCTGCTGCTGGTTATAAGACATCGTTCTGTCGGTTTTCTTCCTAGGAAGGAAATGTGGGTTCCTCCGGAGGTAAATGAATTGGGGGTAAAGTAATGGAATTGTGGAAATGGGCGAAGAAGGTGAGGATGAAGAGAAGGTATCAATATCAATATGAGCGAGATAGAGAGAGAGAGAGAGAGAGAGAGAGAGAGAGGTGTAGGCGAGAGACGTGGGTTGGAAGAGAGTGTTTGAGAGGTCAACTGTAACAAGGAGAACAGGCAAAGCAAGGTGTTCACTTAATTACTATTTTGTCCTTCCTTATTTTATTTTTTTTATTTTATATTTTTTTTTTATTTTGGTGGTCGAAGAATCAAACTGGGCCAATATTTTTTTAAAAGAATATAAGTGACCATAGTGCCGAACTACCCGGTCTTAGGCCACGTACTCGCGCAATTCCGGCAAGTATTACGTATATTCTTCGAATTCCTAGAAGACGTTCGGTTAAAAAAAATCTTCGGATTTTTTTGAATTCTTAGGATACAAAATATTTTACAACTAAACATCATTCTTAATACTATATAAAAATAACTAAAACACGCATACCAATAAAATTAACATCACTTAAAAATTTCTCAAAACACAAAAAATTCTCAAAATACATCACAACCGAACAACTTCCTAGTTTTTGTTCCGAAGTTTTAACTGGTGAAACCAGTGATTTGGTCTGAACCGGCTGCAAACATTGACAAGTCTCCATATTTTCCTTCCTGCGACTAATCTACATACACAAAATGATAAGAGACTTTTTCCTCTAGAGAGAGAATGCCTAATCTTAAGTTAGACTTTGTCACAATTTCTAAGTTTACTTCATAAACGGTGTAGGTTTAGTTGCGTATCTTTTTCCTGATCTTCCTTTTTATTTTATTTTATATCTTTATTTCTTTTTAAATCTCTTTCTCCACTTCCCATGATCGATTCTTATTAAAAGTAACCGTCAAGTTGTAGGGCGTTTTTTTGTTTATAGATGTATTTATGGTTCTAGGTGGTTTTTATAATTGTGGGTAATTTCTTTTACATGTCCAGTGCCATGCAACTTTTTACTCAATTTTTATTAAGATTATTAGGCTCAGTCAGTTCGAACCGACCCGACCCCAAGATGTTAGATGGGCTTAATTTTGCTATCATCGAGAACTCCTACATTATGTTTACCTATAAAATTTTTATTTGAGAAGCCTCGAACATAAACCTTTGTTATCAATTAATTGACTCATTCATAAACAACTCTAGCTGAACTTATAAAAGATCGATTCGATCCGTTTAGTAAACGAATCAAGTTTAAATAACGAATAAAACTCGCTTAAAGCTAATTTGACTCGCTTTAGATTTGTGAACAAAATCGATATAACCTTGACTCGACTTGTGTATATGTATTATAAATATTTTATTTTATTTTATTTTCTTACATTCATGCGTATCATACATACCTCAGGCATTAGTCACTTTATCTATTGAATTATAGATATAATTTACATTATAAAATAATATTATCTATATTTGATTACAGGTATGCGATGTTTGGTTATGAAGAATAAAAATAAATAATCTTTTTAAGAATTTTCACACAAAATTTTATACTTTTCCATATGGAATCTATTTACTTTTTCATATAAAAAAATACATCAAATCCTATATCTCCTCATTTTTTAACAAATTGTATTACTTTTTCATTTAAAATTAAATCAAATCTTCTCGTTCTTTATTTTTTTAATTAATTCTAAATAAAAATGATTATACAATTAAAACCTTTTTAAACTTTTTCACTAACTTTTTACCAACTAATAAAAGTGAAATTCTCAAAATTGTATCCCACAAACTCATAATTCTTAAAATTTTTACTTGTAAAACATCACCTGTTATAATGTTTTGCAATGCTCTATACTCTATAGATACTTTCTTTAGGCTACTTTTGTCAATTTTCATATATTTTATATGCCCTATAATTATTTTCTTAAAAATATTTTGCATGTCTATCATATGCCATATAATATCCACACGATAGCATATGTCTTGCATGTTTATATTTCCCCCCTAAATTCTTAAGTAAAACGAGACATTTTATACGACGTTTAAAGTGTATTTTGGTACAAATAATTTTTTTTTTCCTAAGAATACATGACTAAACATGATATGCAGGCCAATGTGCCTATTACTAACACATCAATATATGTGATATAAAATATTTCCGTTAACAGAAACACATGGAATATGTTTACTATATATGGTATAATAAATAATATGTCAATCTGCCACATGTATAGTATTTAATATGTAATATATTTTATATATTCTATATTTAGTTATCATGTGATATATATCGGTCAATCGGTATATATAGACTTAAATTCACTATCCCTAATTTGTTATATATACTATATGTAGAATCGCTATAATTTTTACGGTAATAAAATATCTTGATAATATAATTCTAACGTTTGTTCGCAAACTTAGAGATAAGGAAACACCAACATCCACGTACAAGTTATATATACATGTATATTAATACACTATAGGTATATTGGAAAATATATATTCATCTCATATTACAAATAAATGTATTGTATTTCATACATTTGTGTATATATTGTCAAATTTTCTTATGAGATAAATATACTTTTCACTCATCAACTATCAGGGATTCAATACATTATATCCTACATTACCACTTTGACATATTGCACATTCTAACTCCCAATCTTAGATATTTTGCACCCCACCTCAAATTTTTAACCAAAATGAAGATAATGTTCTCGACCCACTTTGCATATATTGAAGATATTATTGACAATTAATTAATTATTGAGAGTATTGTTATCAAATGAAGGGTACAAAGTATCTAACATTTGATAGTTAAAATATGTAATATGTCAAAGTGTGTAGTTTAAGGTGGAAAGTATTTAATATTTGATAGTTAGAAGATGCAATATATCAAAGTCCTAATAGTTGATGGGTGAGAAGTTTAGTTATCCCTTTATTTATTTATTTTTCTGCACATATAGGAGAAGAAAATAGCTACTTACTTCCAAAATTATCCCCGAAGACTAAGGTAAGATTTTGAAGGAGGGATTGAATTGTCTTTTCGTTCACGAAAGCACCTTGTCATTATTGTCCAAAATTATTGAACAAATTTTGAGGGAGGAGGGATTGAACTACGCTTTACCTGTGGAACCTTGGATTCATGTAAGGGTGAGAATTTGTTCCGACAGAAACTGGAACCGGAACCCATTTTAAGAAAATTCTGGAATCGAAACAGGAAATTCCAGCGAAAATGCTGGAATTTTCCAATTCCGGAATTTTTTTAAAAAAAAATATAATTCAAGGCTCAAACCATTTGAGCCCAGTTTAAAAAGAAGAAAAAAAAAGGGGAAATTAAAATTTTAGTCTTTGAGTTTTACGCCATTTTATTTTTTAGTCTTTGAGTTTAATTTTTTCAAATTTTAGTCCTTGAGTTTATATTTTTTGACGAAAAGGCCCTTCCGTACTGTTCAAATTTTGCCCTTGAATATTACCTATCATTTTTAGTTTTGACAATTTTAATAACACATTTAATAGGACTAAAAAAAAATCGAAATTCAATTTAAATCCTCAAAAATCTACAATTTTTATTAAATCTCTAACTCTTGAATAGTAAAAAGTTCTAAAAGTTAAAAATATATTTAGTCTTTTCAAATTCATTCTTGTCTATATATACATTTTATTATCTCTATAGCAGGGCTGCACAAAACTGGACCGGATCAGACCGGATTTATGGTTTTAGTGGCCAAAATCTGGTCCGGTCCGGACAGCATTTAAAAAATCGATTTTATTCGGTCCGGTCCGGTCCAGGCCATTTGGGATCCGGTCTGGACCGCATTTATTAATTTAAATAATAAATATTTTTTAAAAAAATTAATACAAATTTTAAACTTAAAAAATAAAAACCCGAAGTCAAAAATCATGCATTTTGACGCCCTCCCTAATCCCTTAAGTCCTTTCCAGCCTGCCCCTTTTGAAATTAAGTTCTCCCTTTCCCTTTATTTACAAAAAAAAAAAAAAAAAAAAAAAAAAAAAAAAAAAAAAACCGGTCTGGACCACTTAAGTGGTCCAGACAGGACCGACCGGTCCAATCCTTATTTTAGGTACAACGAAAATCTGATCCGACCGGATTTCGGTCCAAAAATCAAATTGGATTTCCAGTTGTGCAGCCCTACTCTATAGTGTTTAGTGTTCGCATACTCAATTTTTAACAACTATAAATGTGTGTTATATATTCTTAAGTAAAAAACAAAATTGAGAATATTTTTCATAATTTTAATTGGGTTTATATAAAAAAGTAAATAATATAAAAAATAAATAAATATTATAATAATATAAAATTCTTTGATTGGTTTGATCCTCGCACCTGCCCCCGTAGTATGAAAGTAAGACTGTATTTTACAAAGAAAATCAAGGACCTATAAGGCCTAATTCACAGGCTAAGTTGTCAGTTGATGTGGCCCTTCTCAAATTTTAGTATTTGTTATTTACTGTTATTTATTCAAAGCACCAAAATTGAGACATGATGTGTTCTATTAAGTTGCAGAAAGCATATGGATTCTTTGATTGGTTTGATCCTCGCACCTACCTCCGTGGTATGGAAGTAGGACCGTATTTTACAAAGAAAATCAAGGACCTACAAGGCCTAATTCATACGCTGAGTTGTTAGCTGATGTGACATTTCCGATAGGGAAACAGATGAATCCTTGACGGAAGGATCAATTCGTAAAAAAATGTAAACCCTAGGACTAAATAATAAAACGGCTTAAAACCCAAAGACTAAAATGTCAATTTCCAAACAAAAAAGAAGAAGCCAAATGTGACTTGGGTCAAAACGACCCGGGTCACACGAAGACTTCTTCTTCGAGAATCTTTTGACCCTCCCTAAACAAATTCTCACCCGGCCCTATTCTGATTACAATATCACAGGAATTTCCATCTCTATAATTGTCTCATGCTTCCTTCACCAAGGGGAAACAAATGGGACTCTCCTTGAGCTCTAGCTTGCCCTTATATTGTGCTCGAAATTGTGATAGGAGACATGATCACAAATGTCAGCCTTCTTATAATCGAAATTAACTACTGATACAGCCTCTTTGGGTGCAACTGACAGGTGCGAAGCCTTCTCGACCGACCCACGAGCTTATGATCTACTTCATGCTTGGACTGCCATCTCTGACATTCGAAGGAAAGGCTGCAGTGCCGAAGACCTGTTGATCGAGATGGATCGGATACTCAGGCCTAAAGGTTTCATCATTGTCCGTGACAAGCGATCAGTCGTGGAGTTCATACAGAAGTATCTTCATGTGTTACACTGGGAGGCAGTGGCTACGGCTGATGCAGGCCGAGATTCTGAGCAAGACGAGGATGATACAGTGCTTATTATCCAAAAGAAGAAGTGGCTTACAAGTGAGAGCCTTAAGGAGTCGAAATAATAGGAAAGTATGAAACACCACTGGCTTCTACCCTCTTGGCCCTCTTGAGGTCCTACCTAATTATGTTTGTTTTGTAGCTTCTGGTTTCGTTGGCTTGTAATTTGTTCTCTACATTCTTGGAGAGTCACGTAGGGAGCTCACCCAGAATATATTCACTCTATTCATTATTAATATGGGAATTGAAGGAAAGTTCTTTTTCCCCTATTTTCCAGTATGGAAAGAGGTGGCTGCCAGATGAAAATAAGGAAATTGTTTTTACGAAAAAGCTTCTCCATTTTCTAAGCTGCTTTTTCCATGTCACCTGAAACAACTACTTGTGTTTTTACTCTTCACAAACAAACACTGGCCACAAGCCGGCTTGTAGAAGTGATTCTTCCTTCCTGCTCTGGTATGAGGAAGGTTGTGGCCTGTGGGCCTATATCTGTTTGTGGTGTTTGAGTCCATTTTTGCATGTCGTATTACGCTTTTAGCCCATTGCTAATCTAAATTTTGAGATTTGGTTTAAGGGAGATCTTGGTGATTTTTGTAAACCAAAATTCTGAAATTTAATTTATAATAAAAAGAGATGATTTAATGAGGAAAAAAAATACTATTTTATTATGTCAAAATTTTAACAGCTAAACATCACCACCGTACGGTTTGGCTAGATATATGTTTACTTTGTCTTTCTGTTTTTTTTTTTAAAATTGAAAATATAGTCACTAAGTTTATATTACTCTAACGACTTAATTATTAAATTTTATTTTTTAACTTTATAATTATTAAGTTCATATAATGATATAATCTTTCCGTTCATATTCCATGAATTCTTCTTATGAAATTCTGTGCCACGTCATCATTTTACCCGGTCAGCACCAACTAATGTGATTCAACAGTTAGTTCACTCAAAACACCCATCACCTTCTAAATCAGCGTCGTCGTCGTCTGCTTCTTCTTCTTCTTCTTCTTCTTCACTTGTGGTTCTTCTTCAGTAGTGTCAATGTCAAATCCCTCTTTTCCATCGCTGTATTCTTTGCTTGCTTCATTTTCTTCATCCTTAGCTTCTTCCGAGTCAACACTGGGAGTACAAGTTTTCAAAAAGCAGAGTCGAAGGCGGCCATGACTGCGTTCAGCTTGAAAATAAGTTTGTGTTGCTGGAGCCTTGACAACGTTGATTATTAGCCGCCTATTTTCGCGGTGGGGCCTAAATAGTAGAGATTCCGAGCCGCTTATTGTTGTCAAGGGAGGAGGAAAATTTGGAGGATTCGCTTTATTGGTTCCAAGAAGTTGACGTGATTTCGTCTGCTCCCGTGTCCGAAAATTCCCATCCTTGGAGTCCGATGAAGGCAACAAGAAGATGCTGTCCTCGTTTATGTCGGTGCCCGTCTCGTTTCCCAAATTTTCATTACAAATTATTGGTAGTTCCTGAACTGGATGAGCTGAGAAGAGATGAATTTTCATTGTTTCGAGTCTTACACTCTCCCTAGCTTTCCAGCGATTCTTAGAGAATATTTTTTATGATGTGCAGCGTCATTGACCAAAGAAAAACATGGTGTCTGCGACAGTGAAGCCTGGTAAGACTGGTTTGGAGGAACCTCAGGAGCAGATTAACCGCATTAGAATCACCCTCTCCTCAAAGAATGTCAAGAATATTGAGAAAAGTACTCCATTTGTCTGCCATTGTTGTTCTGAGCACAGTACAACTGTCTGCCTACTAATTCGAAGATAGCATTTTTAGCTTCTATACTGAGTTCTGTGAGTTGTCACGGTGTGTGCTGATCTTGTCCGTGGTGCCAATGACAAGAGCTTGAGAGGGAAGGGACCAGTGAGGCTGCCCACTAAAGTTTTGCACATCACTGCTAGAAAGTCTCCCCGTGGTGAAGGTCTGTCGTAACAGTTGCCCTCCCTCGTCTGTGTATTTTTTTTCTGTTTCTCTTTTTTTGGAGGGTTTTATCTTGAAATTTTCATTTCATTGCCAGGAACCAACACATGGGATAGGTTTGAACTTCGAGTGCATAAGCGAGTGATCTCGTGGATTGCCAGTAAAATTGTTACTTCTCCAATATTTTTTGTGCAAAAGCCATGTTTGAAAAAGATGCACCTAACTTGTTATAGAGTTCTTACTTGCATATCGTCGCATGATAGATTTTAGAAGGATTAGTTTTTCGAGCTTTGTTATCTTTTTGGGGGGTAAGAAATGTCCAGCTCTTGTTCACCTCTACATTGATCAACGAGTCTATTTTTCAAGCATCTCCTGGTTGTTAGCAATATTAGGGAGTTTTGATAGTTTTATAAGGGGATCCGAATCTCTACTATTTAGGCCCCACCGCGAAAATAGGCGGCTAATAATCAACGGTCAAGGCTCCAGCAACACAATCTTATCTCAAGCTGAACGCAGTCATGGCCGCCTTCGACTCTGCCTTTTGAAAACCTTGGACTGCAACACTCATGGAAGAATAAGGATGTGAATCCTAAGCAATGAAGAAATAAAACTTAGGATATTAATCGGTATTTAAGCTGAAATCCAGTGGCTTATTTAAGAAGAATTTTGTTTCCAAGCATTTTGCGTTTATTTTGTTTTATTATGCTTTTGAGCGCTGACTGATATAGCTTTAAAAAGCTCTGTGTATGCACATAAATGGCTGAAACAGTGAGAAGTAACCAGAAACAGGTAAAGGTGCTACCATGTGCTAATATATGTTATCACCGTATTCTCTAAAATTTAAGGAAACGGTACCACATAATTTACTGAAAAGTCCTACAAAATTGAATTGGAAGTGTCCCTTTTTGACCCAGTGCATCTCCTCAAATTCCTCATTCTACTGAACTTCTTTCTTCTTTCAGGCAGATTTCAATTTGGCAGAAGTTGAGGCTAAGTGGGAAAGGACTCTATGTCCCACAAACATCAGGAAAACTCCTAAGAAACCAAGAGTCTTCAATGTTGTGAATAGATCCAACTGGACATGAAATAAGCACAAGTAAATACGCAACTATACAAAGAGAATTAATCCATGGACAGAAACTGCCCCATTTGCTTCAGTACCCTTTCCAGAAGGAATATAAGAAAGCGGCCAACCATCCCTCAGAATGGGATTCACAAGTCAGCATTTACGAATAGACGATAGGGGGTCAAACTCCAATAATGGGCAGACAAAAGCACAGAGTGAAAGACGTACCTTCAACCAAAACAGCACATATAGCAGAAGAACTGCTGCAATGCCGAGTTGGAAAAGGATGGCAAATGTCGCAGGTACTGCTGAAGTGGGGAAGTTTTTCAGATTCACCCCTATGCGTAATAACTGGGGAATGAAATAAAAGTATGTTAACTTCCACCACTCAATGTTGACACAGACTATTAACAACTCTAAACGTAGGTGAACAACATTATCACACATTAAAAAACTGGGCCAGCGAACACTAGTGCCTTAAATCCCCACAAGTTTCATCTTGATTTACATGAGAATGGCTATCATATGCAACATTATATACATTCCAGCTACTGTCAAGTGACTTTGTCCATATTGTGAATTAGAACAATAGGTCATCAGCAACAAAAGCTCAACTTTGGAATAAAAGGACCAGTCGACCACTTAAGGACAAAGGTATAGTGCTTAAAGTTGATTGTCAAGTTTTATATATGTAAAGCTTTTGACGCCCAAATTGATAGCCAACTTGTACTAGGCACTAGCCAACATTTGAATCATTTTTATAAATGTCGGAAAATTATTTGCAATCTAGGGCTCAAGAAGCTGTCAAACCAACTGTCATTGGGCAACAAAAGTTTGAGCGCATTTCGAATAGAATAATTTAGTGGAAAGAATGACAAGAATTCTTATTGCAGAACTCACCCCAATCAAAAATCCAACGAATGGCAAAAGGATAAGACCCAGAAAAGCTAGAGAGAGCTCCTTAGGAGGAAGCTTTTCTGGAGACCTGAAGATGTGGGTTATCTCTGCCTGGGGCCTGTATCTTGAGTAGGAATCAACAGCCTGTGTAGGAGGACGGGGTGCCTTCTCTGGTGCCTCAGGTAGATCTAGTTCGACATGGCCCACGTCACGTAAAATGGAGTTCTCCTGGAAAAGAATACACATATTTGCTGGGACTGACATTGATTACATAACAGAGAACAAAGTTGCAATGGAAAGCCATGCTTACCATGACAGCATCACCAACCGTTAACTGAATGTCATATCTGCCAGAGAGATAGAAAAACTTCTCAACCAGTCCAAGAAAATCCTGCAAAGAAAATTCCCAAATATCAGCAAAAAAAACAATCCTAATTTTCCCAAACCACGGTTAGTTGTATAACTGGTTCGTTGATTAATATGCCGGCTACCTGATCCTGGAGATATCTGTATATGCAATGTGAAACAAGCTTTAAATCTTAAAAGACACCCTTCAAGATTAAAGATTTCTAAACAAACCTTCAAATAATTGTCAGGCTCCCTTTCCAAGGGTCAAAAGGCGTTGGAAATGCATTAATTATGTCTCATACTATAAACATAATACATATGCATGGGTTCGTGTGTGTGTGTGTGTGGATATCCACACACTTCATCACCAGAGCATCTCTATATTCCTGATTTGCAACAGGCAGCCTGATTGCCCGGACATCAAATGCTTACTTCACCAATGACAATAAAAAGGTCAAGTTATGACAAATGGAAAGCCCAGCTACATGGGTGAACAGGCAAAGTACACACGAGGATTACAGCCATATATTTCTCATGTGTCAGACCACATCTTTCACCAGCTGTGTCAAAGCCCATAATGCTTTTAGGCCAAAAGTTCAAAACCTCGCATCCATGTGAGATATTGTAATATATCAACATTGCGCACCTATGTGGGAGGCGCGCGCAAGAGAGAGAGAGAGAGATGCAGATTTCACTAAAATGAGATACAAACAAATAATAAACAGGTAATCCAAGAAACTTAACCAGAATTATCTCAAACTGTTTGCCAGAGTTCCCCACCACAAAGATGTGTTCGACGTTGGTCTCATGTTTCAACTTGAGAAACGCCTGCAAGAAACAAAGTTAACAAACTTCTCAACCAACTGTGAAAGAAGCGATCCAAAAGGCAGACAGAACAACCAACAAACCTGATGTGGCTTAAAAAGATTCACACGAGGGGTGGTCAACTTGAATGATAGTCTCAGTTTTTGGAGGTGGTTTGCTGACAATGATATGGTATTTTCCCCAGCCAGATCTAGCCTGAATGGATCCATCAAGCGTACAAGAACTTATATAAATGTAGCAATATTCAGAATTGTATATTGAGAAAGCAAAAAATATAGAAGTAACACCAAAAAGTGAGTCCGCATGATCTGATGTACATGAATTTAAAAATAAATAAAAATTCAATAGATGCGGTAATCTCATATATGACATTACAGAAACAGTAAAAAACCATTGGATAATGTAACATACTTCTTCTGGGTTTCTATGCTGTCAAGATCACTATCAAGTACTGCAATTTCTGCATTGTCAATTTTTATCACTCCTGTGACAAATATCGGTACTTGAGTTTGTCCGCCGGTTGCATAAACTTTTTTATCCACGGAATCATGAAGCACAATCTACAAAAACACTTGGTTCAAAATGTGTAGTCAAAGCGGTCCTAGTTTAACTCTATTGTATTTGGAAACCAAAAATAGAAAAATAAATGCTTACCTCAAACACAAATATGTACTTTCCAACATCCACACTCTTTGGCAAAACATCTAAGACATGTACTAAATTTTCTGGGTCAAACTTGAGTTCCTACGTAATTGTTATAAGTGACGTAGCAGTCAACCAAGTTAGGCTAATCAGACAATAAGATGATATCGAAAATAAGCAAATGGAAGGTAAAAGAAAGAAGAATTGTCCAACAAAAAGCCAACATTAAAGAGGTCATTAGTTACCAAGCTCTCAATTGCAGAATGATCCTTCGAACCAGAGAATGCTCGCACGAGCTTCACTGTTAGAGGAGGTGCACTTGATCCAAGCACGGTATTTACTTTAACCTAGTCAATTTTACAGAGTACAGAGTAGCATAATTTAGATTCTATATGAAAGCTCCATTAACCAGAAGAAGAAACAGTAGCCACCTAATGTTGTAATTGTAACGAAGATAACAGTAACAAAGTATCTGTACAATCCCCCACTGATGGAGGTCAAATGAAAAATGAGAAACACGTAATTATTATCTATCTAAGATGATTTTCCACATTCCTATATGCACATAAACTATCTGCCATCCAACAAAGTTCAGAGATGAATTCACGTATTTTATGTCTGGCAACTACCATGAAACTAAAGAATTAAGCTCAATGGAGGAATACTGAAGGCTTTTATCAATATTATCATTTGACACTGAAGAAATTTTTTTGAAAAAATAAAGAATAGGGGAGGGCGGAAATGGGTTTAGCTCTCTCTAGATATTCAAGTATCAGAGATCACAACAGTTGTGCTGTCCTCTGTGCTTATGAAATAATATCATTGCGCTCGCCATTTAAACCAGTGTATGAAGAAAATTACAGAAAACTGAGAGCAGGAAAACCATGACATGAACAACTGCCCAATAACCATAAATATGTGGAAAACTAATTTTCATGTGCTAAAATTGGTAAGCTATTTTGGGCCGATGAAGTACCTTTAGCTGGTCTTTCTTGGTTAACGAAAGCACTGTAGCTGGAAGTGATAGAATCAGGGGGGCAGAAACCCTGCACCGGCAAAAGAAAATTAACAGACAGGAAGAGAAAAAAATAACCACCCTATATTCAAAGCTAGGCCGTAAAGCTCTGGAAACAATCAAAAGCTTTTCATATTCAAATTTTTGCGTCTTCCAACCAACATGCGATGAAGGACATAGATTGAGAAAAAACACAAAAAAGAGAACCATCTGACAAGACCGTACAATGCACAAGTACAACTTTTAGACATAAACACTTAATTTTCAAAGATCTGTATTAGGTAAACACCTATGGAATGAGACCCTCACATAGAAACCAGTGCAACACATGAGCAATGCCGCTATCATAAAAGGATGGCAATTATGTACATGCCAGGTACTACAGTCAAGTGGGGAAGTTTTTCCAGATATTGTGACCCCTATGCGGTAATAACAGGGGAATGAACTTAAAAGTATGTTAACTTCAAAAAAATAAATAAAACTTAGTAACTAAATCATCAGTATACTAAACCTAGTGATCATATTACTAATTTCCCTTTTTTTGTCATGTTTTCTATAATTTTGTTCTGTTTTTGTTTCCCTCATGAATAAGAAGTAGCGTTTCTGATTTTAATAATAATTAAAAAAAAAAAAATATCACCACCGTACATTTGGAAACATATGTTGCATCAGATTTTTTTTATATTTTGTTATCTTATCTATTATCGGTAATTTATGTTTTGCTAGAAAAACCAGAGCCAGCAAAAGAAAATCAATGGCCTTTCCTAGGTGTGGAAGGCGTTTATCCCAACAGATATAGCTTTAAAAAGCTCTGTGTATGCACATAAATGGCTGAAACAGTGAGAAGTAACCAGAAACAGGTAAAGGTGCTACCATGTGCTAATATATGTTATCACCGTATTCTCTAAAATTTAAGGAAACGGTACCACATAATTTACTGAAAAGTCCTACAAAATTGAATTGGAAGTGTCCCTTTTTGACCCAGTGCATCTCCTCAAATTCCTCATTCTACTGAACTTCTTTCTTCTTTCAGGCAGATTTCAATTTGGCAGAAGTTGAGGCTAAGTGGGAAAGGACTCTATGTCCCACAAACATCAGGAAAACTCCTAAGAAACCAAGAGTCTTCAATGTTGTGAATAGATCCAACTGGACATGAAATAAGCACAAGTAAATACGCAACTATACAAAGAGAATTAATCCATGGACAGAAACTGCCCCATTTGCTTCAGTACCCTTTCCAGAAGGAATATAAGAAAGCGGCCAACCATCCCTCAGAATGGGATTCACAAGTCAGCATTTACGAATAGACGATAGGGGGTCAAACTCCAATAATGGGCAGACAAAAGCACAGAGTGAAAGACGTACCTTCAACCAAAACAGCACATATAGCAGAAGAACTGCTGCAATGCCGAGTTGGAAAAGGATGGCAAATGTCGCAGGTACTGCTGAAGTGGGGAAGTTTTTCAGATTCACCCCTATGCGTAATAACTGGGGAATGAAATAAAAGTATGTTAACTTCCACCACTCAATGTTGACACAGACTATTAACAACTCTAAACGTAGGTGAACAACATTATCACACATTAAAAAACTGGGCCAGCGAACACTAGTGCCTTAAATCCCCACAAGTTTCATCTTGATTTACATGAGAATGGCTATCATATGCAACATTATATACATTCCAGCTACTACAGTCAAGTGACTTTGGAAGCTCCATATTGTGAATTAGAACAATAGGTCATCAGCAACAAAAGCTCAACTTTGGAATAAAAGGACCAGTCGACCACTTAAGGACAAAGGTATAGTGCTTAAAGTTGATTGTCAAGTTTTATATATGTAAAGCTTTTGACGCCCAAAAGCAACAAGAACTTGATAGCCAACTTGTACTAGGCACTAGCCAACATTTGAATCATTTTTATAAATGTCGGAAAATTATTTGCAATCTAGGGCTCAAGAAGCTGTCAAACCAACTGTCATTGGGCAACAAAAGTTTGAGCGCATTTCGAATAGAATAATTTAGTGGAAAGAATGACAAGAATTCTTATTGCAGAACTCACCCCAATCAAAAATCCAACGAATGGCAAAAGGATAAGACCCAGAAAAGCTAGAGAGAGCTCCTTAGGAGGAAGCTTTTCTGGAGACCTGAAGATGTGGGTTATCTCTGCCTGGGGCCTGTATCTTGAGTAGGAATCAACAGCCTGTGTAGGAGGACGGGGTGCCTTCTCTGGTGCCTCAGGTAGATCTAGTTCGACATGGCCCACGTCACGTAAAATGGAGTTCTCCTGGAAAAGAATACACATATTTGCTGGGACTGACATTGATTACATAACAGAGAACAAAGTTGCAATGGAAAGCCATGCTTACCATGACAGCATCACCAACCGTTAACTGAATGTCATATCTGCCAGAGAGATAGAAAAACTTCTCAACCAGTCCAAGAAAATCCTGCAAAGAAAATTCCCAAATATCAGCAAAAAAAACAATCCTAATTTTCCCAAACCACGGTTAGTTGTATAACTGGTTCGTTGATTAATATGCCGGCTACCTGATCCTGGAGATATCTGTATATGCAATGTGAAACAAGCTTTAAATCTTAAAAGACACCCTTCAAGATTAAAGATTTCTAAACAAACCTTCAAATAATTGTCAGGCTCCCTTTCCAAGGGTCAAAAGGCGTTGGAAATGCATTAATTATGTCTCATACTATAAACATAATACATATGCATGGGTTCGTGTGTGTGTGTGTGTGGATATCCACACACTTCATCACCAGAGCATCTCTATATTCCTGATTTGCAACAGGCAGCCTGATTGCCCGGACATCAAATGCTTACTTCACCAATGACAATAAAAAGGTCAAGTTATGACAAATGGAAAGCCCAGCTACATGGGTGAACAGGCAAAGTACACACGAGGATTACAGCCATATATTTCTCATGTGTCAGACCACATCTTTCACCAGCTGTGTCAAAGCCCATAATGCTTTTAGGCCAAAAGTTCAAAACCTTGCATCCATGTGAGATATTGTAATATATCAACATCGCATGTGAGATATGCAGATATGTTGGCAGATTTCACTAAAATGAGATACAAACAAATAATAAACAGGTAATCCAAGAAACTTAACCAGAATTATCTCAAACTGTTTGCCAGAGTTCCCCACCACAAAGATGTGTTCGACGTTGGTCTCATGTTTCAACTTGAGAAACGCCTGCAAGAAACAAAGTTAACAAACTTCTCAACCAACTGTGAAAGAAGCGATCCAAAAGGCAGACAGAACAACCAACAAACCTGATGTGGCTTAAAAAGATTCACACGAGGGGTGGTCAACTTGAATGATAGTCTCAGTTTTTGGAGGTGGTTTGCTGACAATGATATGGTATTTTCCCCAGCCAGATCTAGCCTGAATGGATCCATCAAGCGTACAAGAACTTATATAAATGTAGCAATATTCAGAATTGTATATTGAGAAAGCAAAAAATATAGAAGTAACACCAAAAAGTGAGTCTGCATGATCTGAAGTACATGAATTTAAAAATAAATAAAAATTCAATAGATGCGGTAATCTCATATATGACATTACAGAAACAGTAAAAAACCATTGGATAATGTAACATACTTCTTCTGGGTTTCTATGCTGTCAAGATCACTATCAAGTACTGCAATTTCTGCATTGTCAATTTTTATCACTCCTGTGACAAATATCGGTACTTGAGTTTGTCCGCCGGTTGCATAAACTTTTTTATCCACGGAATCATGAAGCACAATCTACAAAAACACTTGGTTCAAAATGTGTAGTCAAAGCGGTCCTAGTTTAACTCTATTGTATTTGGAAACCAAAAATAGAAAAATAAATGCTTACCTCAAACACAAATATGTACTTTCCAACATCCACACTCTTTGGCAAAACATCTAAGACATGTACTAAATTTTCTGGGTCAAACTTGAGTTCCTACGTAATTGTTATAAGTGACGTAGCAGTCAACCAAGTTAGGCTAATCAGACAATAAGATGATATCGAAAATAAGCAAATGGAAGGTAAAAGAAAGAAGAATTGTCCAACAAAAAGCCAACATTAAAGAGGTCATTAGTTACCAAGCTCTCAATTGCAGAATGATCCTTCGAACCAGAGAATGCTCGTACGAGCTTCACTGTTAGAGGAGGTGCACTTGATCCAAGCACGGTATTTACTTTAACCTAGTCAATTTTACAGAGTACAGAGTAGCATAATTTAGATTCTATATGAAAGCTCCATTAACCAGAAGAAGAAACAGTAGCCACCTAATGTTGTAATTGTAACGAAGATAACAGTAACAAAGTATCTGTACAATCCCCCACTGATGGAAGTCAAATGAAAAATGAGAAACACGTAATTATTATCTATCTAAGATGATTTTCCACATTCCTATATGCACATAAACTATCTGCCATCCAACAAAGTTCAGAGATGAATTCACGTATTTTATGTCTGGCAACTACCATGAAACTAAAGAATTAAGCTCAATGGAGGAATACTGAAGGCTTTTATCAATATTATCATTTGACACTGAAGAAATTTTTTTGAAAAAATAAAGAATAGGGGAGGGCGGAAATGGGTTTAGCTCTCTCTAGATATTCAAGTATCAGAGATCAGTGTTGTGCTGTCCTCTGTGCTTATGAAATAATATCATTGCGCTCGCCATTTAAACCAGTGTATGAAGAAAATTACAGAAAACTGAGAGCAGGAAAACCATGACATGAACAACTGCCCAATAACCATAAATATGTGGAAAACTAATTTTCATGTGCTAAAATTGGTAAGCTATTTTGGGCCGATGAAGTACCTTTAGCTGGTCTTTCTTGGTTAACGAAAGCACTGTAGCTGGAAGTGATAGAATCAGGGGGGCAGAAACCCTGCACCGGCAAAAGAAAATTAACAGACAGGAAGAGAAAAAAATAACCACCCTATATTCAAAGCTAGGTCGTAAAGCTCTGGAAACAATCAAAAGCTTTTCATATTCAAATTTTTGCGTCTTCCAACCAACATGCGATGAAGGACATAGATTGAGAAAAAACACAAAAAAGAGAACCATCTGACAAGACCGTACAATGCACAAGTACAACTTTTAGACATAAACACTTAATTTTCAAAGATCTGTATTAGGTAAACACCTATGGAATGAGACCCTCACATAGAAACCAGTGCAATATCACTCTATATATAATTACTTAAAAGATCACAAAATAAAACACTAGCAGTGCTTTCCAAGTAAGCTCTTGCCTGTTGCTTTCTAAGCAAGCCAGCGAGTCTATTTGGTTGAAGAAGTCCTTGGGATTTCCAGGAATTCCAATGCCTAGGAAAAATTTTGCCAGACCCAATATTTTGTCACCTGGTACCTGCAAACTCAAAAGTGAAGCCTCCCAATGTATTCTAAAAGAATTGTAGAACAATAAAGTTTGCCAATAAGTATGTTCACACTGACATTTATACTTCCAGAAGAGACAGATGCAAATGTTGTTAAACCTCGGACAACGGAGGAGGTAGTTGAAAGAGGACCTTGATGCTCATGGGCATCAACAACTTTCTCTTCAAAGTAGAAGGATCCATCACCTACATACAGGTGATACAGGCAAATGAGTATAAAATGAATGAGAGCACATGAACTAAATTTACACTCCATCAAGATTCCACTTTTTGGTAGACTGTCAACTAGATGACAACGTGTTTGTAATAATGGAACACATAGAAAATGCAACCATAAAACACAATTCTACCCTAGCAGGGGAATTGAAGAAGAAGACAAAAGGCAGATCAAGAACATAACCCTATCATATTATGAAAAATCATACTTACAAGGTGCAACCTACCATATCGATGGCACTCTTTACATAAAAAAATTGAGAATGGTTCGTACTTACACAGAATCTGCAAAAAATACTCTATGCTCCATGCTCATGATCAAATACAATGCTCAACTACAAGTTCCCAAAGCAGAACTTCCCTCCTTTTGGGAGCTGCAAGATGCACAGATGCCAACTCTCTCATCTCCCACCAAAAACAATCTCATTGGCCCCCACATTCAAATTAAATTGAAATCCCCTGGTTATTAGCTAAATAAAATGGTGTAGCTAAAGAACAGGTCATGTTATCACGCTGCCCTATTTGTACCAGCTCAATAGGGACCTCTCCCAATAGTTATTGACTTATCTTCTCTAAATGCTTCAGTCAGTGCTATTTCCAGCATCCCCTTCTCCTCGCAATCCTCTCAGGTTGAACCACAAGGCTCCATTCAGTACGTTCATTCATCTGTCTATTCCACATGACCACAGACCAAACAATCTTGTGACCTACAGTCACCTTATTCTGTAGAGTTTTTTTGCATTTTTTTCCCTTTCAAATCCCCAGCCAACAATAAAGTGTTCATTTCTTGACATCTGCAGCCTATTTACCCACTAAAGTAATAAGAATATTCACTGAAGCTTTTCAGAATTAATATTTTCTGTCCACATAATCATTTCAATAAAAAAATCACTGTAAATCACCACCCAATGCAAATTTGGGTAGTGATAGACCAATCCTGCTAAATATGATAGATGAAACCAAGGGAGATCAAAGCTCATCTATAGCTACCGTTACAGGGGGGTTAGGGCTATGAACAAATGGACAGGCAATTTCCTCATGAATGCAAGCATGCTCATCCAGGACATTCCACCCATTACCATCCTATTCATGCTGCTAATTAGGTCTAGTTCAAATAATTTTTCTACTCCCACAAAAACAGAGTGGAGGTTTCCGACTCAGTGGTGGGACCAAAAGAAAAAATGAATAAAAAAAATTACTGTCTCAATTTGGGAATTGGTAAGTCAGAATTATGATTTTCATAAGATGCACATAGCCGGATATTGGCCTTTTTTAGTTGGATAATCCCAACAGATAGGGGTACATTGGTGTCTTTAGCCACGTTGGAACTGAGAATTATAAATCAAAACATTCAACGGGCAAAAAAAGTGTATAACAGTTTCCTTATCTAGATCACATACTTTTAGGATAAATATGTCCATACAAAAGGATTTTTGAAAACTTATAGCCAAGAGTATTAATAGTAGTTCTACCAACAAGTAATGACAGACAAGTAAAAAATCCCATACTTCGGTAAGAACAAATATAGAGTAACCAAGAAAATAAAAAATCATAAAGGAACCTTTAAGGTGTAAAAAGGCAGAACTATACTTACCATATTTCTCAATACTGTCAAAGAGCTTCACTATATCGTTCTTTAATGTAACAATCTGCTAATTGTAACCACTTGTCAGATGCGGAATACAAAAGCATGCACAAGACTTAGATGAGGAACCATATTAGAAGCAACAAACTAGCAAAGAAAACATGAGATGAAGCGCGATTTGATACGGGGTATCAATGTGAGATACCAACACAACAAAATAGCATAAAAAATAGATGCACAAACATTGGAAATTAGATTTCATTTTACACGTTGTCTGCCAGTCTTGGTTGCAGTTCTAAGTCATTCAAATTCAGATATGAATAAGGTAGAAGGCATGGGAGGGTAATAGATATGGTTTAAATTAATGAATTGCCCCTGCAGGCAGTGGTTCTTTCACCTCTCACTTCATCACCAAGAAAAAGGCTGCTAAAATCTCCTCAACAGCATCAGACTGAGTAATTACATATTGCAGACCATAAGTATTGAAAAAATAGATCCTAGTCACATTATTAATCCGTCTTTAGAAATACTTTCGAATAGTTATTGAGAAATGATAACTTCAATCCATAGAAACGTTTTGCTAAGAACACATAAGGAGAATGACAATCTAACTACCAAACCACAATGGCAATCATTAAACACAAGTGGCATGTGCTTTGGTGAATACCACCTTTAAGTTTCATGCCCCCAGACTTCAGAAGGTAAGCAAACTAAATATGTCTTGATCGACATAAAAATTTGATAAGTAAAAATTATATTAAAATAAAAGAGACTTAACAGTACAAAAGACTGTACTGAGAACATCTAAAGCACACAAGCTAGAAAGCTACAGAAATCAGAAATATCCAAAAAAGGAAAGCCCAACACAGCATTAGACCAAAGAAAAAGGGACTACAGCAGCTGACTCTTTAAGCACTCCAACTTAACTCTTGATTCTCAAAACAACGAATATTTCTTTCCCTCCACAAACACCACCAAATACAGGGAGGTATCATTTTCCACACCACAAAAGCTGTCAAGTCTTCAATATTAGGTTGTTTTTTCTCCAAACAAAGGATAGAAAAAATTTATATTACCAAAGAATGATCAATGTCAGATGACGCCAATGACAAAACTCCAGAAAGTGCTTCAAGGGCTAATCCTGAAAGAAGCATGATGACAACAGGTAGTGAGTATAAGACAGTTTAGAGAATCCTAACTGATGAAATTACAACAATTGGCAAACCTTTCATGCCTAAAATGGACTGTCAATGATGTGGTCAAAGCAGAAACAAGTATCACTTCGTGTATATGATGATAACATCAATAGTAAAATAGCTTCTGGTAAATTATTACCAGCGGCAAAGGTGCTAGACTCGGGATTATTAGAACTGTAGCGCCACCTTCCATCACTCTGGCTCAAAGCCTGCCAATGATGAGCAGATGAGCTCAAATATTCAGAAGACAAATATCTATTCTATGGGTCACAGAAACATTGCCATCAAAGAACCAAGTTTCTAGGAGTGACTAGGATCAGCTCTGATACTGACCCTACCATCCACACCCAAACCCAACCATATCAACATCCTGTTAGAAGCAGATGCTATGCCTTGTCTGACAGGACAAGTTCCAAGGGGTTATCCAGAACAGTACCCAGTATCATCTTAAATACTGTAAGGCAATAGGTGCCAATAGAAACCAACCTTAATGGAACGGAAAATTCCATCCGCATCACTAAGTTGCACATCCACGTTAGAAGTTTGATCCTGTTCCAGAGATCAATTAAACAAATAACTTTGAAGCACCAGTCAAAATGGTGAATATTAGGTAAATTGCCATGCTAAGAGAACGCAAGTTAAAAGATTAAGCACTGGCAAAATCAGCAAGGCCCTTTCAACAACATCAGTATCACAACACAACTTCAAAACCGCAAGATTTAAAGTCATTCCAGCCAAATTTGTAAGGACAACCAAAAAGTACTAAACTTCAAAATTTATTCTGAAAAATAGTCCAATTGTTACCTTAATAAGCACCAAACTTCCTATTGAGTAGTAGAAGTCAAGTAATGAACTTGCATCATTGACAACAGCTTTAAGCCTTGAAGTGATTCCCTTACAAGAAGAAGATAATCAAGAATCAGAAGTGATTTATAGCCACATCCTAAAAAGTAGTGACTTGCAAGCTGCAAAAAAAAACATGAGCGCAAGGTCCAAATAATACCTGAAAATTTTCCTCATCAACCTTGCACTTTACTAGACTGTTTACTTTCAATGCGTCGAATATCTCTTTCGCAGTCGAAGAGGATGACTGAAGAGTTTCAGATACAGATTGGCACGAACCACTGCTTATGTCAGGCTTCTTTTGGATTCCAAGAATCTCAAATGTTCTTAACGCCTCATATGTCTCTTCTAAGCTGGTAACACAAAAATCAGATCAACTTACATTACAATTTGAAGCTCATTCAAAAGAATTAGAAGACAGAGATGCATAATACGCAAAAGATAGCACAACAGCTGCATAGGGACTGAAACAAATGCCTTGATAGAAAGACCAACAACGATCCTAATTGAGCAAGCATTCAAGTGCAAACAGTTTTCTACAAGACACGTCCTAATGTTGTCACCATCCCCGAGTTTAAATTTACTTATTAAAACAATCCGAGGACTCCTTTCTCTCAATGCAACCTCCCAAGGCGATTGAAATCCCATTTTCTTCCCATTCATTTCTAGTCTCGAATCAACCAAACAGAAAACTACACAAAACAGAAACTCAGGGGTCAGCTACGGCGTTATGGACCTTTAAAATCTTACATCTTCGGGACCAAAACCCTAAAACCTCTCTAAATCAATTCATCTCTCAGACGATTCAAGTGTCCTTTTCTACCCCATATCTCCAACTAAAGAGAGGACCACCGGTACATCAAAATCAATACGATACAACAATGAAGGGTTAGTTAGGATTTAACTGACCTTCCGAAAGACCCATCAGCGGGCGTGAAGAGCTCTAAGGCTGCAGATCGATGAGAATCCGAGATTGGCTGAAAGATCGACGCAGCCTCGCAGATCGAAATCGCCAAAACCAGAACTAGAAATGCCCCTAGGTTTCTGGCCATCCCTGAAACAATTTCGACAACAACAAAAAAGAAATTCAAAAAAAGCTACTTCAGCGACACATAAACATTCGCAAATACAACGACATAAATGTATACACGACTTATGTCTTCGTTGTATGTATATGTTTATGCAAAAACCCTAGGGTTTTAGATCAAGGAAGTGGGATCGTACGGAATGCGTTCGGAGTTGGACGGGCCGAGAGTGCTGGAGTAGTGAGTCTATGCATCCGATGACTAAAAGACACTGTGCTGACTTCCACCCAGCTGAAAGTTTAGAAGGGAGGAAAGGGAGTCAGGGACGTGAGGAGCGTCGGAGTTACGATTTTCCGAAACTACCACTGCAGTTCCGCTCGAATTACGACCCTGTATCTTCGGACCCGCGCTGGATCATAATGGATCCGGCCCATTACTAAACAGCGAGGCCTTTCTCCATTTTTACCTATAAAAAGAGAAGAATTTAGCAATACTCTACATAAGATATTGCAAAACCAATAAAAGAATCGGTATAGATTGCTTTTTATATACACTATATAAATACAAGGCTTTTAAGACATGGTGATATTGCCTACTAGTAATCACAAGTGTTGATGAAGTTAAATTTATTAAGGAGAGTGGCATAGAGGTCCTAGGTGAAATAAAAATAATAGATCTCAATGCTTTTATGGTATTTTTGTAGCAGCATAGGGAAATAATTTATTGATGGAATATATCAATATATCCTTGCGAATTGTGTAGAATCATGTATCTCGAATGATCAAAAAGATGAATCGCTCCCAAAAATAAATCTATTAATTTTCTCTTAATTGATGGATTGTAGAGGCGATAATTTACTTTGACTGAAGTCTTCGGTTTATTTCTAAGAAGGACCATTCAAGCGCTCATTTAAGTTTAATCTTGATGGAAAAAATAAAACAGAGTTTCTAACAACATATCTTTAAGATCAATAATTACGACATTACTCTTTTTATTTTGGAATGAGAGAAGGACTCTATCATGTTAGTTCATCTATCTGAATAATAAAAACAAAAAAAAAAAAAAATCAATTGAATGATTTTATATTACGAGCTAAATTGGATAGAGATACGAGTCCTACTTATTGTGGAGAACCGCATGGCCCAATGATTAGTCTTTTTTTTTCCGTAGTAAGTATGCTTTGGAAAGTTATTTTATTTTATTTTTATACAAATTTGTTTGCAGCCACCTCTTCACAAACTTCTACACATTTTTTACAAAATTATTTATATTTATATTTTTTCACAAATTTCAATAAAATCTATACTCTTCAAAGAAAAGCAAAACATATCCAAATACAGACTAATTATTAGCAGTATTGCACTTCGATCCATAATTTATAGGTAGATAATACTACAATGGCTGAATTAATATTGGATCAATTGATAGATGTTGCTACATTCTCTAGTCTCTTAGCTAGAAAGGATATTGTCCTTATAGAAGAGAGAGAGAGAGCACATTCCATTTATTTTACCCTTATTTTAGAGGCTTAACTATCCACGTAAATAGATGTCTTTAACATCCTTCTTGATAACTATATTTCTCATATAAGTATAAATATTTTAATTAATCAAAGTTTGGATGTAGGATAATTTAACTACTTAATATTTGTGTAAGCATCATCGTATTACATAAACTTCACCAATAAATTATTTACCTACTTTTTATAAAAGCATTTCTCCTTCTCTCGATGAGAACTCTTTACGACGACGTTGCACTACATTTCATTCGAGTCTTTGACTACGGTAATATTATTTTCTACGGCGAAAGTCGCCTCAGAAACAAAAATAGTCGTCTTCAACCCTTTTTTTTTTTTTTTCCGTCGTCTTCTTACGGGGAAGAAGGCGAAGACAGTGGCAGAGGGAGGGGCTCCGGTTGGACCAATGCAAGAAATTACATTATTTTTTTTTTTTGTGTATCTGTAAAACGTAACTTGTAATTGATCAATGGCTGATATGCTATTAATATACAGTTTTGAAATTATATTGAAATTGTGAATATTAGGACTAGGTTGTAAAATTGTGATTAGGACCTTAGGTTGTGACTTGTGAAATTATATTGATGAATTTTGTTTTTTTTTTTAGATAATGGATAAGTTTTTGATAAAAAAAATCAGCGGGATTGTCTAATACTCCTAATGTGACTGCTACTTCTGAGACAACTACTAGTTCGAAAAAATCTCGTATTTTATTTAGTCCAGATGATATTGTTGTTGACCCAGGGTTACGTAAACCTATTGAAAATATGATGTTGGATTAGGGATTAAGTTCGTAGGGAGTATTTGATAAAATGTCCTTTTAACCGCTTGGGCATGATTTTCCCAAGAAGTAATATGGAAAACGAATAAGGGCTTTTTTGGAGTCATGGTTCAAAGAATATGAGTGGTTGGATGCGGCTTATTAATTGTAGTGTTATCTATTTAGGCAAAGTAGATGATCAAGATCTAGAAGATGTGTTTATATTTACAGATTTAGCAATTGAAAAAAGAGTTAAGATATTTAGAAATCATTTGATATATTTAATATCATTGATATATGTATTTAATATAATTTTAATATATTTAATCCTAATTTTAATATTTTAACTTTAAGATATTTTTTTTATTACCTACTAAAATTTTTTTCCTAAGAGTTGCCCCTTGATTCCTGGCTCGCCGCTAGGCGAAGGTCTCCACTGCCCTTTGATCGTTTAACGTACGGAGCCAATAACCGAACGGCACGAACGAGGAGATTTCGGGCAAAACTTGGTGATGTCTGGAATTTCAGGATATATTCCAATTGCTTCTAATATATCCTCCTGAATTTCAGTGCGAGCACAGCAGCATGGATGAAATTCCAGAATCTTCATCCAGGGGCAGAAAACGCCACCGAGACCAAGAAGATACCGTGTCCCAATGTGACGAGCTTGATCAGCCTTCATCACTAGGTAAATTCTACGATTTTTTATTCATTTTAGGTTAAAATTTCAATAACTCCTGCTTTCGTAATGCAGAGGAAAACCTTACATTTAGTGATACGTTGGTGGCACTCCGCATAATGCGAGCTCAGTTCCCGCGACTTGAGAAGGTTAGGGTTCAATATTTGCTCTAAGATCTGTTCCCAGTTCCCACTCATTCATGATGTTTTACACACTTGCTTTAGGTGCTTGATTGATACTATGAACATTCAGAGTCGTTTAATTTGAGAATTGTGTTGAAACTTGCAATGTGTGCATTACTACTGCTGAATAGTTGTTAATAATGCCCTTTTTAGCTTTGCTGTTTAGCCTTTGACTTATAATCCGAAGAGTTTGAACTGAAAAAACGAAAAATGCACAAAGTTGGTGGCTTCTGTTTACTCTTTAGCCAATAAAACATGTAACAACTTATTTTTTCACGGCAAGATAGTTGGTCTGTTTTTTTATGCCGGCTGTACTTGTCATATGTAAAAATCCCTCGCATTTCAGTGCTCAAATTAATCTTTCGGCGTCTGCATGAACACACGTGCGTGTTTGTGTTTCAAGTTATGTGACCTGTTGTGTCGGTAACTAATGGCAACTGATTAGGAATGCCTAGAAACATGAGGAGCTGGGGCACAAGACATGATCGAATGGTGGTCTTGTCAAAAAAAGATTCCACAAATTCTTATCAAGCGGTGGATGTGTGTAATCAATACTTGTTTATACTTCGTAAAAAATGCTCATACTCCTTACATACGAATGCACAAAAGTGACTGCGTAAGTCATCATCTTAGCAAATTAGGTGTGCATGTATGCTTAGCATGGCTAACGTGTCAGGCTGTTGAATCTCTGGTGCTTTCAACTATATCAATCTCAAGCCAACTTTGAGCATGCATAGAGCTCAAATACCCAATTCCAGCTTCAACTCCCTTTTATTTGGCTACTCTCTAGTTTTTGGGATCCAGACTCAGCTAGGTTTATTACCCTAGTCCAGGCTCATGCCCCACCGAGTCTAATGCTGACATGACATTACTCTTTAGCCTCAAGAGCTAAACTACTTTATGTTATGCCTCATTTCTATTTTATTCTTTACTTCCGAAATAAGTTTCTGATGCAGGGGGTTCATTTTTAAGTGGATGCCCACCTCAACTTCAAGCATGGTTGAGTGTGGCAGGTGTTAGTTATGCTTTTATCTTATAAGGTGAAGGAATTAGCTTGTGACCTAAGTTTGAATTTGGAGTAGTTAGTCAGTCAACATGCCTGAGCAAGCTTCTTGATGAATGAAACTGTTCACTAGCTTGAAAAATTAATATAGTCCTTGAACTTTTTTGGATTAATGCATCTTCTCAGGTCTCAATTCAGCCCTTTGTTTTAAGGTCGCAATTGTACAGCAGCATAAAGGACAGGACACAGGTGGATAGGGAGTTAGAGGTGAGGTTTTTTTGCTAACTCTCAATCAATTATGATTCACGGAATTGGTTTTAGACAGTTGTTAGATTCCTTATTTCTTCCTGGCCGTTAAACAAACATGAAGTCCTCGAGTAATTTGTTGAGGCCTCAAATTAGGTAAAATGGAGGTGAAGTGTTTTTTCTCTGTATCTGAAGCAATTCGTGCTCATATCATCTAAGGCTACTTTGTTTTTTGGCTGTATGTTTCTGTATTTGTACCTCTTGGCTGTGTAATTTGTTTTTGGTAAATCCTATATCAGTGATATGAGGCTGTGGTGTTTTATTGATGCAGAGCTTAAGAAGAGAGAAAGTAGTACGCACTTTCAAATTAAATACCGGACAGGATGATCATGCTGTAATGTTTTTGGATGACTATCTAAACCAGGTTGGTTCCATTTGAGTTACTTCACTTTGGCTAGAAGGATCTTTGAAGCATGTCCAATGCTATGGTTTTAGTGTTAAACAAATAAAACAGAGGTCTTCTGTGTATAATATGGGTGTTTGCATGGGGGTGGTGTTCTGGACTCATGGTCTTGGTGACTATGGTGTGCTCGGTATTCATGCATCAGCCCTAAAACAATGAAGTGCAACTCTTCACGTGATTGGCAGTCTATTGATAGTTTTCTCTTGTCTAACATTTGTGTCTAGATAGAACGTGTTCCGAAAAGACTGGAAGAAAAGAAGCAGGGTGATCTTGAAGTTTTTAAGTGGTTTAGAACACATGTTATTGATTCCAAGCTGGAACCTAGTATAGGACATCAAGAGCTTGTGAGTATTCTAATATCAGTCCACTTAAAAACTTCAAGATCACCCTGCTTCTTTTCTTCCAGTCTTTTCGGAACACGTTCTATCTAGACACAAATGTTAGACAAGAGAAAACTATCAATAGACTGCCAATCACGTGAAGAGTTGCACTTCATTGTTTTAGGGCTGATGCATGAATACCGAGCACACCATAGTCACCAAGACCATGAGTCCAGAACACCACCCCCATGCAAACACCCATATTATACACAGAAGACCTCTGTTTTATTTGTTTAACACTAAAACCATAGCATTGGACATGCTTCAAAGATCCTTCTAGCCAAAGTGAAGTAACTCAAATGGAACCAACCTGGTTTAGATAGTCATCCAAAAACATTACAGCATGATCATCCTGTCCGGTATTTAATTTGAAAGTGCGTACTACTTTCTCTCTTCTTAAGCTCTGCATCAATAAAACACCACAGCCTCATATCACTGATATAGGATTTACCAAAAACAAATTACACAGCCAAGAGGTACAAATACAGAAACATACAGCCAAAAAACAAAGTAGCCTTAGATGATATGAGCACGAATTGCTTCAGATACAGAGAAAAAACACTTCACCTCCATTTTACCTAATTTGAGGCCTCAACAAATTACTCGAGGACTTCATGTTTGTTTAACGGCCAGGAAGAAATAAGGAATCTAACAACTGTCTAAAACCAATTCCGTGAATCATAATTGATTGAGAGTTAGCAAAAAAACCTCACCTCTAACTCCCTATCCACCTGTGTCCTGTCCTTTATGCTGCTGTACAATTGCGACCTTAAAACAAAGGGCTGAATTGAGACCTGAGAAGATGCATTAATCCAAAAAAGTTCAAGGACTATATTAATTTTTCAAGCTAGTGAACAGTTTCATTCATCAAGAAGCTTGCTCAGGCATGTTGACTGACTAACTACTCCAAATTCAAACTTAGGTCACAAGCTAATTCCTTCACCTTATAAGATAAAAGCATAACTAACACCTGCCACACTCAACCATGCTTGAAGTTGAGGTGGGCATCCACTTAAAAATGAACCCCCTGCATCAGAAACTTATTTCGGAAGTAAAGAATAAAATAGAAATGAGGCATAACATAAAGTAGTTTAGCTCTTGAGGCTAAAGAGTAATGTCATGTCAGCATTAGACTCGGTGGGGCATGAGCCTGGACTAGGGTAATAAACCTAGCTGAGTCTGGATCCCAAAAACTAGAGAGTAGCCAAATAAAAGGGAGTTGAAGCTGGAATTGGGTATTTGAGCTCTATGCATGCTCAAAGTTGGCTTGAGATTGATATAGTTGAAAGCACCAGAGATTCAACAGCCTGACACGTTAGCCATGCTAAGCATACATGCACACCTAATTTGCTAAGATGATGACTTACGCAGTCACTTTTGTGCATTCGTATGTAAGGAGTATGAGCATTTTTTACGAAGTATAAACAAGTATTGATTACACACATCCACCGCTTGATAAGAATTTGTTGGAATCTTTTTTTGACAAGACCACCATTCGATCATGTCTTGTGCCCCAGCTCCTCATGTTTCTAGGCATTCCTAATCAGTTGCCATTAGTTACCGACACAACAGGTCACATAACTTGAAACACAAACACGCACGTGTGTTCATGCAGACGCCGAAAGATTAATTTGAGCACTGAAATGCGAGTGATTTTTACATATGACAAGTACAGCCGGCATAAAAAAACAGACCAACTATCTTGCCGTGAAAAAATAAGTTGTTACATGTTTTATTGGCTAAAGAGTAAACAGAAGCCACCAACTTTGTGCATTTTTCGTTTTTTCAGTTCAAACTCTTCGGATTATAAGTCAAAGGCTAAACAGCAAAGCTAAAAAGGGCATTATTAACAACTATTCAGCAGTAGTAATGCACACATTGCAAGTTTCAACACAATTCAAAATTAAACGACTCTGAATGTTCATAGTATCAATCAAGCACCTAAAAGTGTGTAAAACATCATGAATGAGTGGGAACTGGGAACAGATCTTAGAGCAAATATTGAACCCTAACCTTCTCAAGTCGCGGGAACTGAGCTCGCATTATGCGGAGTGCCACCAACGTATCACTAAATGTAAGGTTTTCCTCTGCATTACGAAAGCAGGAGTTATTGAAATTTTAACCTAAAATGAATAAAAAATCGTATATTTACCTAGTGATGAAGGCTGATCAAGCTCGTCACATTGGGACACGGTATCTTCTTGGTCTCGGTGGCGTTTTCTGCCCCTGGATGAAGATTCTGGAATTTCATCCATGCTGCTGTGCTCGCACTGAAATTCAGGAGGATATATTAGAAGCAATTGGAATATATCCTGAAATTCCAGACATCACCAAGTTTTGCCCGAAATCTCCTCGTTCGTGCCGTTCGGTTATTGGCTCCGTACGTTAAACGATCAAAGGGCAGTGAACCTTCGCCTAGCGGCGCCAGGAATCAAGGGGCAACTCTTAGGGAAAAAAATTCTTAGTATAATGCAAAAAAAAATATCTTAAAGTTAAAAAATTAAAAAAGGATAAATAATTAAATATTATATTAAATATACATACATATTATTTGTTGAGACTATTAAATACATCAATATGACTTTCAAATACCTCAACTCTTATTTTTCAATTGCTAAATCCTGTAAATATAAACACATCTTAGATCTTGATCATCTACTTTGCCTAAATAGATAACACTACAATTAATAAGCCGCATCCAACCACTCATATTCTTTGAACCATGACTCCAAAAAAGCCCTTATTCGTTTTCCATATTACTTCTTGGGAAAATCATGCCCAAGCGGTTAATAAGGACATTTTATCAAATACTCCCTACGAACTTAATCCTAATCCCAACATCATATTTTCAATGAGTTTACGTAACTTGGTCAACAACAATATCATCTGGACTAAATAAAATACGAGGTCTTTTTGAACTAGTAGTTGTCTCAGAAGTAGCAGTCACATTAGGAGTATTAGACAATCCCGCTGATTTTTTTATCAAAAACTTATCCATTATCTAAACAAAACAAAATTCATCAATATAATTTCACAAGTCACAACCTAATCCTAATAATCACAATTTCAATATAATTTCAAAACTGTATATTAATAGCATATCAGCCATTGATCAATTACAAGTTACGTTTTACAGATACACAAAAAAAAAAAAATTAATTTCTTGCATTGGTCCAACCGGAGCCCCCTCCCTCTGCCACTGTCTTCGCCTTCTTCCCCGTAAGAAGACGACGGAACAAAAAAAAAAAGGGGTTGAAGACGACTATTTTTGTTTCTGAGGCGACTTTCGCCGTAGAAAATAATATTACCGTAGTCAAAGACTCGAATGAAATGTAGTGCAACGTCGTCGTAAAGAGTTCTCATCGAGAGAAGGAGAAATGCTTTTATAAAAAGTAGGTAAATAATTTATTGGTGAAGTTTATGTAATACGATGATACTTACACAAATATTAAGTAGTTAAATTATCCTACATCCAAACTTTGATTAATTAAAATATTTATACTTATATGAGAAATATAGTTATCAAGAAGGATGTTAAAGACATCTATTTACGTGGATAGTTAAGCCTCTAAAATAAGGGTAAAATAAATGGAATGTGCTCTCTCTCTCTCTTCTATAAGGACAATATCCTTTCTAGCTAAGAGACTAGAGAATGTAGCAACATCTATCAATTGATCCAATATTAATTCAGCCATTGTAGTATTATCTACCTATAAATTATGATCGAAGTGCAATACTGCTAATAATTAGTCTGTATTTGGATATGTTTTGCTTTTCTTTGAAGAGTATAGATTTTATTGAAATTTGTGAAAAAATATAAATATAAATAATTTGTAAAAATGTGTAGAAGTTTGTGAAGAGGTGGCTGCAAACAAATTTGTATAAAAATAAAATAAAATAACTTTCCAAAGGCATACTTACTACGGAAAAAAAAAGACTAATCATTGGGCCATGCGGTTCTCCATAATAAGTAGGACTCGTATCTCTATCCAATTTAGCTCATAATATAAATCATTCAATTGATTTTTTTTTTTTTTTTATTATTCAGATAGATGAACTAACATGATAGAGTCCTTCTCTCATTCCAAAATAAAAAGAGTAATGTCGTAATTATTGATCTTAAAGATATGTTGTTAGAAACTCTGTTTTATTTTTTCCATCAAGATTAAACTTAAATGAGCGCTTGAATGGTCCTTCTTAGAAATAAACCGAAGACTTCAGTCAAAGTAAATTATCGCCTCTACAATCCATCAATTAAGAGAAAATTAATAGATTTATTTTTGGGAGCGATTCATCTTTTTGATCATTCGAGATACATGATTCTACACAATTCGCAAGGATATATTGATATATTCCATCAATAAATTATTTCCCTATGCTGCTACAAAAATACCATAAAAGCATTGAGATCTATTATTTTTATTTCACCTAGGACCTCTATGCCACTCTCCTTAATAAATTTAACTTCATCAACACTTGTGATTACTAGTAGGCAATATCACCATGTCTTAAAAGCCTTGTATTTATATAGTGTATATAAAAAGCAATCTATACCGATTCTTTTATTGGTTTTGCAATATCTTATGTAGAGTATTGCTAAATTCTTCTCTTTTTATAGGTAAAAATGGAGAAAGGCCTCGCTGTTTAGTAATGGGCCGGATCCATTATGATCCAGCGCGGGTCCGAAGATACAGGGTCGTAATTCGAGCGGAACTGCAGTGGTAGTTTCGGAAAATCGTAACTCCGACGCTCCTCACGTCCCTGACTCCCTTTCCTCCCTTCTAAACTTTCAGCTGGGTGGAAGTCAGCACAGTGTCTTTTAGTCATCGGATGCATAGACTCACTACTCCAGCACTCTCGGCCCGTCCAACTCCGAACGCATTCCGTACGATCCCACTTCCTTGATCTAAAACCCTAGGGTTTTTGCATAAACATATACATACAACGAAGACATAAGTCGTGTATACATTTATGTCGTTGTATTTGCGAATGTTTATGTGTCGCTGAAGTAGCTTTTTTTGAATTTCTTTTTTGTTGTTGTCGAAATTGTTTCAGGGATGGCCAGAAACCTAGGGGCATTTCTAGTTCTGGTTTTGGCGATTTCGATCTGCGAGGCTGCGTCGATCTTTCAGCCAATCTCGGATTCTCATCGATCTGCAGCCTTAGAGCTCTTCACGCCCGCTGATGGGTCTTTCGGAAGGTCAGTTAAATCCTAACTAACCCTTCATTGTTGTATCGTATTGATTTTGATGTACCGGTGGTCCTCTCTTTAGTTGGAGATATGGGGTAGAAAAGGACACTTGAATCGTCTGAGAGATGAATTGATTTAGAGAGGTTTTAGGGTTTTGGTCCCGAAGATGTAAGATTTTAAAGGTCCATAACGCCGTAGCTGACCCCTGAGTTTCTGTTTTGTGTAGTTTTCTGTTTGGTTGATTCGAGACTAGAAATGAATGGGAAGAAAATGGGATTTCAATCGCCTTGGGAGGTTGCATTGAGAGAAAGGAGTCCTCGGATTGTTTTAATAAGTAAATTTAAACTCGGGGATGGTGACAACATTAGGACGTGTCTTGTAGAAAACTGTTTGCACTTGAATGCTTGCTCAATTAGGATCGTTGTTGGTCTTTCTATCAAGGCATTTGTTTCAGTCCCTATGCAGCTGTTGTGCTATCTTTTGCGTATTATGCATCTCTGTCTTCTAATTCTTTTGAATGAGCTTCAAATTGTAATGTAAGTTGATCTGATTTTTGTGTTACCAGCTTAGAAGAGACATATGAGGCGTTAAGAACATTTGAGATTCTTGGAATCCAAAAGAAGCCTGACATAAGCAGTGGTTCGTGCCAATCTGTATCTGAAACTCTTCAGTCATCCTCTTCGACTGCGAAAGAGATATTCGACGCATTGAAAGTAAACAGTCTAGTAAAGTGCAAGGTTGATGAGGAAAATTTTCAGGTATTATTTGGACCTTGCGCTCATGTTTTTTTTTGCAGCTTGCAAGTCACTACTTTTTAGGATGTGGCTATAAATCACTTCTGATTCTTGATTATCTTCTTCTTGTAAGGGAATCACTTCAAGGCTTAAAGCTGTTGTCAATGATGCAAGTTCATTACTTGACTTCTACTACTCAATAGGAAGTTTGGTGCTTATTAAGGTAACAATTGGACTATTTTTCAGAATAAATTTTGAAGTTTAGTACTTTTTGGTTGTCCTTACAAATTTGGCTGGAATGACTTTAAATCTTGCGGTTTTGAAGTTGTGTTGTGATACTGATGTTGTTGAAAGGGCCTTGCTGATTTTGCCAGTGCTTAATCTTTTAACTTGCGTTCTCTTAGCATGGCAATTTACCTAATATTCACCATTTTGACTGGTGCTTCAAAGTTATTTGTTTAATTGATCTCTGGAACAGGATCAAACTTCTAACGTGGATGTGCAACTTAGTGATGCGGATGGAATTTTCCGTTCCATTAAGGTTGGTTTCTATTGGCACCTATTGCCTTACAGTATTTAAGATGATACTGGGTACTGTTCTGGATAACCCCTTGGAACTTGTCCTGTCAGACAAGGCATAGCATCTGCTTCTAACAGGATGTTGATATGGTTGGGTTTGGGTGTGGATGGTAGGGTCAGTATCAGAGCTGATCCTAGTCACTCCTAGAAACTTGGTTCTTTGATGGCAATGTTTCTGTGACCCATAGAATAGATATTTGTCTTCTGAATATTTGAGCTCATCTGCTCATCATTGGCAGGCTTTGAGCCAGAGTGATGGAAGGTGGCGCTACAGTTCTAATAATCCCGAGTCTAGCACCTTTGCCGCTGGTAATAATTTACCAGAAGCTATTTTACTATTGATGTTATCATCATATACACGAAGTGATACTTGTTTCTGCTTTGACCACATCATTGACAGTCCATTTTAGGCATGAAAGGTTTGCCAATTGTTGTAATTTCATCAGTTAGGATTCTCTAAACTGTCTTATACTCACTACCTGTTGTCATCATGCTTCTTTCAGGATTAGCCCTTGAAGCACTTTCTGGAGTTTTGTCATTGGCGTCATCTGACATTGATCATTCTTGCAGACAATCTTACAGGAAATTAACTAGTGAATGTATGAGTATGAGTATGTGAATCAGTTGTGATTTAATAAATAGGATGGTATCAAGTTGGTGATGGATATAATGTAAAGTAATGCAGTGTGTATTGGTAAAGGATATGAGCATTTTAATAAACTTTTATTGAGTTAAAATTTTTGATTAATACAAACTACTATGTGAATAATTTATTATGCTTTTTGTGTCAATGGCCTCGCGGACAAATCTTTCCTTATCCCTGCAGCCAAACTCAGGAATGTCAGTTGATTGCAGTGTAGGTTTTATATTAAATTTGTGTTGGTCATATATATGTTATTTAAATAGGTGATTTGTATTAAAATTGATGTCGTACTGATCAAAGAAGTAAGTAACAATTTTAAGGTGTGTTTGTAAGGATAATGTATATAACAAAATTTTATTATAAGAAATTGTTAGTTAAGAAATTTTTACATAAGGTACTCCTTTTGTATGACATATTAACTACTATGATTGGGCGCCTCGTTTTTAATGTCAGTCCCTGCAGCCTTGCTACGTTCATGAAAGATAAAATTAAAAAAAAAAAGAATAAGGGGACGTTGTGGTCGTTGCATCATATGCTGATTACTTGATGGACATGATGTCAACTGATGCACCCTGTGTAGTCTACTACATGATTCAAAGAACCAAATGCACGAAGGCTGCTTAAAGCATGGCAATTCATTTAACTATAGTTATGGCATTTCATAAAATTAACCTATATATCGTAGCCTATTCTAGACAAACGAAATTCAAAAAAAGAAAAAAAAGGTAATAAGTAAAAGATTTACACAACTCGTTTTGGTCACTTTCTTGGCTTACAATTAAGGTTGTCCGGTTTCACTAAACTCATGCACCCTGAGTTACTGTATAAAGAAAGAGATGATTCAATAAGAAAAGAGATTATATTATAATTTTTTATTATATCAAATTTTTTGAAATGACCAAATATTTGAGACTTGAATACCACTAAATCGAATAACTTCAAAATTTCAATTGTAGCAATATCGAAGCATACATAATACATACAAATAATCTGAAACAAATTAATCTATATTAAAGTGCAAAATCATATTTCCTGAAAATGAAAGCTACATAACTCTAAGTGGGGAATACAAAGATAGACCAAAGTCTATACTATAAGCAAAATTTGGATTGGTTGGGCCATGGAGGGGGGGGGGGGGGGGGGTTTTGAGCTTTCCCTGGTGGCCTACTGTAGGGACCGGCCAAAATCCAGCCGACCGTCCACTTATTCCCGAGATTGCTTAACCCAGACTCAAAACTTGCATAAGAAGCCCTAGCCTAGCTAGCTACTTGCCCAGTTCCCATGTTGCATTGTCCGTGAAGCTTATGACGGCATGCAAGACTTTTAATTGAAATTCAAATGGACCACAAAGTCATGGATGGATGGCATTTTTCATCAGATATTGGAAACTTGAAAGAGAAGATAGCTTAACGGGGACCAAACTAGCTAGCTAGATGGGTAGGCAAATCTTTGCAGTGGATATTACCAAAGCGTAGGCAGAATATTATGCCAGTGCTCCATTTAGAATGGTAGATTGGCACTCTTTTCTCGTAGTAGCAAACCAAAAATAAATAAATAAAATATATAAATCAGAGCAAACACCTTTATATCATAAAGTATCTTCCACAATCATCTATAAATGTATTTGATATGAGATGTGTCAGCATCGATCAATCAGAAACCTGGACAAGTTCGTTGTATATGTCTCACATGCATGCAGTACTTTACCGAATATCAATTTTTTAACTGCAAATTAGTGATACAAATAATTAATTAAGTACATGGAATTTTTTTGCTTTTAAGTAATATCAAATTTGAGTTAATATCCGGACAAATTAACTGAAGCAGACCACTTACAGGAAATTAACATAGTGTTTGAGTGTAAAATTTTAATAAAATTTTGTGTTGGTGTTAAAAAATAGGTGGTATTAAAATTGGTGAATGTAATAAAAGTAAAAAAAAATTTAAAGTGTGTTTGTAAGGATAATATTTTAACAAAATTTTATTGAAATTTTGTTAAAATTTTGATAAACAAACACTGTGTAAGAATATTATCATGGGTTGGTCTGGCCTCGTTTTTCTTTCCTTATCCCTGCAGCCAAACTCGTTCATGTCAGTTGATTAGCAAGTTAATCAAACCGTTGTACCGTTGCATATATATGATTTAATTTATATTAACATGATGTCATACTGATCAAAGATAAAACTGTGGTCTACACATGATTCAAATCTGTATACTTGCATAAGAAGTTATGAAGCATATGGGTACTTTATTTAACTACTATGGCGGCGGCTTTCAATTAATGTCGTCCGATGTTGACAATTACAAAAAAGAAAAAAAAAAAAAAAAAGGAAAAGGGACACAAAATAATGGTCACTTTCAGCTAGCTTACTTAATGGAGGAGCCAAACTCATGCACCCTGAGTAGTTCTATTAAAGAACCAAAACATGAACGACTGCTTAAGTTGTGGCAATTCACTCTATTTATAGTTAAAGCATTTCATAAAATTAACCTATATATGCGGCCTATTCTAGCAAGAAATTTTTTTTTAAAAAAAACAAAGTAATATAGTATGATTTTAGTTTACTCGTTATAAGTTAAGATATAGTACCTTAGGGCTCAATTAGGTTGATCCAAGTTCACAAAAAGTGGTGAAGATTGTTACTGCATGCTCATGTTAATTAATTATAGGATCATGAGCAATTTAATTTATAGGCTGCGCAGACAAGAATTATTTTAAAGTTTTTTAATTAATTAGATTTTTGTTGTTGTTGTTGTTAATGCAATTGCGGCGCCCCCGTTCAATATTCTGGCAGCTGATTAATTAATCATCATAATGTGGGGTTTAGGGTTTATGGTGTTGCTATTATTTACAAATAGAATAATGATCATTCCCTATAGCCAACCTAATACGTACACAATCACCTACCAAAACTAAGCCCACCTAGCCCATTTCAAGCCATTAGCTAGATTGCCTAGGACTTGAGCTGAATATATAAAGAGATAGTGGGTACAAATAGACATAACAAAAAGGGAAGGACCAAAATAAACAGTTTGCTTAATCCGTCACGTAGTTGCTGATAATCTGTTTCTGCATGCTAATTAATTAGACCCACTCATTAAGTAAACCATTTGTTCAGACCAGTACGCATGCAGTCTAGTTGTTTGATCAGAGTCTTCCCCCCATATGATATGCAATTAATATAACCAACTCTTTCTCTTGATGAATGTAAGAGGGAAACTGTGTGTAAATCAAGCCGAACTATTTTATATCACTCTCTAGCCTCCTCTAGCACATGCATCTAGCCTCGAAGTTCCATTGGCAAAGTTATGCCAATTAAGCGCTAGCGGCCAACTCAAACATTTGCAATCAACCTGATGCAGTTAAGAGTACTGCTGCCAGTTTACCTACCGTCTGAACATTAAAGTTCAGTGATAGGTCACCCTCCAAGTTAAAGTTCGTAGTCCTTTCAACAGTACTACTTTCTTTTACCTTCCAATCATGATCTACAGACATAGATATTTTTTAGAAAAAAAGGAAAGAAAAGAGAGACTTGGACCCACCAAGCTTGGATTTTTTTTTCTAAGCACCGAGCTTGGATTAGATCCTCATGATCTCGAATATACCCTCAATTAATTAGAATCCCATGAAAGTTTAGATAAAGTGAAGCTTTCCTTGCTGACAGCAACGGCCAGGTCAGGTTCAAGTTGTTTGTACACGTACCGGTATATCAAATGCTACCGGCCACAGAAGCAGGTGTTAAAGGATTCTCGAAAACAATAATTAGATGGGTTGGATTAAGAAGCTATGGGCCAATGACTTCTCGAGCCATTCTACATCACAATTAAGCTCCTAGCAAGCTAGGCAATGATGTCCAAATCATTCCAGCTCAAGCTTAAAGCGCCTTAAATTAATCTATATATATGATGGAGATGGTAGGGAGCCACTAAGAATAGAATCGCTGCTTGAAAAGAATAACCCATGATAGATATCGCTCGATCTAGAAATAATTGTTTGTCAACATATATATGTTTTACGGCCAAATACCGTCCAACGTGTGTCTTTCTGTCTCATAATTGTCTCTTCAACATGTTATATTTACTGAGTTAATTGCCTTAGTTGTTATTTTGGTGCAAAACCAAAAAAAGGTTCACTTTTCTTGAGTATAGCAGTGATCATGAGTTGGATAGAGGCATTTTGGAAGGAATGAAATGGAAGGGAATGGTGAAAACCACGACAGTCGTGTTTGGGAGTCCTTCTAAGGGAAAGGAAAGAGGGGCATAGAATGCGGTTGCATTCCATTCTCAAAAAGGAATGATCATTAAACAATGAAAATCTATGTTTTCACTCTTTCGGCTGCAAAAGGATACACAAAAGAGAATGGTATTTTCCATCCCTGTTGGCTTTTACCATATTTTGCTTCCAAACAAACGGATGAGAATAGACTATCCCCCGTTGCCCTAGCTAATTCATTGTTTCCATTTCCATTTGATTACTTTATAAATTCCCCACCACAAAACTGATATGAGAAATCGGTCTGAGAAGAGTACTTTTAGCTTTTGGTTCATGGACTCTAGTCATCACAGGGATAGCAACTGCTTTGATCTCTCTATTATTGGAAGGTGGAAACATAGCTCAAAACTTTAAAAAAGAGAAAATTACATAACATGATCAGTCAGACCAAGTTCTAGGATTCCCCCAATAGCATATGGGTTTAGCTTGTCATAGATTCAAATAGGAAGGGAAAGGAACAGCTTACGAGAGAGAATGAAGTCTGTCGTAGTTGAAATATAGCTTTCTAGAGCCAGTACAAAGTTAACAGCTAGCTATACAGGGACAGTAGGCTAGGGTTTAGGGCGGGGCTTAAAATTCGTGCTACCTTGCAAATTAATAATAATGCATATTGGAGCAATCAGCATCCACGTAAAATGCCAAGCTGTATGGTCATGTTGTTTTGATATTTGATGTCATTGACAGGACGTTGGTCTCTAATAATTTTGCTCAAAAATCCCTCATGTGATTGTTATGCATGGATTTTGTTGGCTCAAAGCTCTCTCTCTCTCTCTCTCTCTCTCTCTCTCTCTCTCTCTCTCTCTCTTCTCTCTCTCTTTCTCTCTCTCTCTTTCTCTGTGTCTGCGTGTGTGTTTGTCTATTGGATCGATCACGTACGTTTGCGGCGCAAATGAATAAGCTGGCATGGAGTACATTCCCTCAGGGCCTCAACCCTCCCCATACACGTTTTCTCTCCATAATCAGAAACCCCAATGATGCATTTCAGCCACCTGTCAAACAAACACAACTGCAGCATCATATGTACATATGTGGTCACATCGATCAAAATTACAAGCAACGTTATTTCTCTGTCTTGCAAAGCTTTTCCCCCCCGAACTCTAATAAGAATATATGGGTACTCCAGTTTATGTCATGGCCCTGGTTGTCAACCTTTTCTGACTACATATGTAGTCGCAAAGTACTTCATAACTGCAGCAGTGTGCACATGGATGAGAGTTTATAAGCAGCCATATTTGCAAACTGTTGCAAACCCTCGAGAGTTCCTCCATTGATCGATGTTTTCCATATGATAGAGAAGGGAAGTTTTTAACCTGTGATTACTACGTTTTAGTAGTAAATAAATTATCTATCGCCTAGTTGTCCTTTAATTATGATTCCCCAATCACGTCAAGGGCCTGCGGGATCAACGAAACTTATACTTGTAGAAATCAATTTCCCACGTTTTCAAGCTATCAGCCGAATCTTTTGATGTGGTTACATATTTTTCAATTTTTTTTCTTTTACAATATGAAAAGGACGTAAAGTCTTAAATTATGGAAGTGGATAACTAAGCCTTGTATCACAATAGTACTGTGTAAAATTCCTTTTGATGGCGAATCAGCCTACAACAACATCAATATTATAATTAAACTCTCGGCATGCTACGTACGCACGCTAGCTTTGTTGACAAAGAGGGTTTGATAACATTTCGCTAGAGGAAAATTTTTCTTTTTCCGAACAGAACTTTTGAGTCGAAGATATCGCTTATAGTTATGGGAAAAGTGCCAACTGCCTACTAAATTATAGTTGATGAAATGGAAATTTGCCTGTTAAGATCTCTGGGAGAAAACTTTCATTAAGACATTAAGATATATATTGTTGAATCTAAACACGACATTTCTGCTTTTTCTTTAATGTACTTCAGGACAATATGGCGCCCCTTCTCAATGAAGAATTCGCGTATCTGAAGCACAACAATGGAGACAAGATAATTCAATATATTCGGGATCGAAGGATAAACGGCTATGAATTTGCAGTTAGGTATACCTTTTGAATTCTAGACATTGTTATTGGCTGATTGCAATCTGTCATTTCGACCAAAAGCATGCAAACGCTTTCCATGATAAAAAGCTTTGTAAAAGTATTATCGATCCATCGAGTTTCCAAATGATTCGCTTACTGCATGCAAGTCAAAAGTATTTAAAGCGAATGGCCCGGATACCTTATATCTTTCTAAAAGCTGTCTGCAGCTGCCTGCTTCCTGTTGAATATACAAGATAAAGCTGGCCAATTAATTCTACGATGAAAATTTGTAAAAGAATCCCCACAAACAAATTGTAGATATATTCAGATTCGCGACCGTATGATTTTGAAGTAAAGGTCTGGTCGCCTTGTCATCTGACCAGTGACATTTCATGCTGCAACTGTGGAAGCAATTGCCATTAATTCAAAGTAAGAGTGATAGATCTCTCTCTCTCTCTCTCTCTGGCCACAAACTCTATGCCTGCCCTTGGAATATTTCTCCTACTAATGGTCTTTTAGTGTTTATATATCTAACTCCTCTGCTTTTTTCTTCAGATGATTACTTCAGATGCTCCCTATTTTCTTTAAAAGAAGAAGAAACTGTCAGAGAAGAAAATAGTAGTGGAAGAACAAGAACGAAAACCGGATTATTGATCCTGTGATGTCGAAATAGTAGTATTGTTGTTTACTAAAAAATGAATATTATAACTAGATTAAAAAAATAAGATGTTTAAAGATTTGCTTGTCATGACTCGCTGTGCAAATCATAGGATAATTAATCATTGAAATGATATATATTTCGTGTGAGCCTCTATATAATACAACAAATTGTGGGCCACTGAACTGATTTTGACAGTGGTATGGCCCACATCAAGAAGGAAAATTAGGGATGCCACGTATGTGCCAATGCATGAATATGCTTAGTTGTCAGAGTTTGAGTGGATACTGTGCATGACTGGATAATTGGACCCACTTTCTTTTGTATTAGGACTCATAGACGAAAGAGGGGGACTATTCCATGCTGTTATTAAGAACCCTAAAACAGATATACCAAAAGGAGCCCATAACTTGAGGAAAGGAGCTTTTTGAAAGGAAAGGAAGAGGCTAAGAAGAAGGAATTATTGGTTCTTAAGGGGGAGGAATATCAAACCGTCACTCATTCTCCAACATCACCTTCACCTAACAAAAATTCCATCCTCGGAAATAAACCCTAACCCTAGAATTTCATGATCATTTGTATTATCTTTGCTTTGTTGGGCCAGGCACTGATTTAATTCAGAATAATTAATCTCACACGTCAACAACGGTATGACGTGTACCCTTATGTGTGGTATCACATGTATTCCGGCGTGTTTGGCTCCCGTGAATTTAGGGTTCTTAATTTGAGAAAACCATCAAAAAGCCATTTCTTTGCTCTATAAAGGCCTATTCATTGAAAACAGACCGGAGTTTATCTCCACTAGCTGTCACCTCCGGGAATTTATAGTGTACAATTTGCTTAAGAAACCATGGCTAATGATGAATGACCCACCTTGCCTTTGAGTTTAAACATGCGCAGCCTGCAGCCTCTTATAAGTCAATGTTTTTTCCTTCTCAATTTCTCTCTCTAGATCTCTAAATTTTGTGAAAAAATGGGCGAGTATATTTTAAATCTCTTAATATTTTAATGATTATTTTTCAAATGGAATATAACTTAAATTTTACAACCCTTTTATTCACCATCTTTGGGAATATTTTTCTTTACTATAAGTTATTCTAGGCTAAAAATTAGAATCTTGATGAATAATATTAGAATTATTGGGAAGCACGTACACTTACTTACCAGTGCTCAAGGTCATGATGAATGATCTATGTTGAGACAGGATTCTTTAATATTATAAATATCTCAAAACTAGAAAAATGTATTAATTTTTGGTGATTCATTTTTTCCCGACAGGATTATAATTATAATTAAGGTATAGTAGCCAAATTCTAATTGACTGTCGCATCGCTGTATGATTTCCATGCCACATAAGGTCATGGATATTTATCGATCGTACATAATATTATGGCGAAGAAGACGGGCGCCATTATCCAAAGGGGATAGCACTGACATGTTGCACAAGCAACCCCTGCATGGACAAGAGATGGTTCTTTGTCTTCCAGGTAACAGAAATATGTCACCCAAGATCGATCCTAAGGTTTTTCCCTCTGCCGGCTGTCTCTCTCAAACACAGTACTGAAATTTTGAGCTCCATTATTTCGATCTCTCACTGTGTTGGCTTTGGTGACCCCAGTCCCAGTCATCTTCTATATTATATAGTATCCTAATTATTTGGTTAAGATGCTACACGCTGTGACAAACTTCCTTTTGTCCATATTTCCATTATTATTGCTTTTCGAACATTACTCACCCAAAAACAAAACCCACAAAACTCATACAGATAAGTGTACAATGCGTGTGATGGGGCTGATCATGTCCTCCATCATTAGTGGACCCCAGACCAAACTATGCCCCACATCATGCATCCATCCAAAAGTACTCTCTGTGATCGACAATTGAACAGATGGGATTCTTTTGACTTCATTATTAATGTTTTTTTTTCTTTTCTTTTTTCTTTTTTTTAAGTTTGAAATTCTTTTGTGCATTGAAATTTGATAATTCAATTCAAGAAGAGAAATACATGATCTGTATTGTTTGAAATTCTATTTAGACAATATATATTGAAGGATGAAAGATCCACATATTTTAATTCTCTCTTTGAATTGAATCATTTAGGTCGTCTAGAAGAAGATTGTATAAGAGTATTTTAATCTTGTTTTCTCAATCATTTTGAGTTTTCATCAATTATATATGTTTTAGCTAACCCAGATGGATCAAAGCCCGGTTCACGCGTTTTCAAAATTTTTATGTGGTCATGCTCTCGAAGGAGATCGCGTGCTGATAGAATAGCTTAACCACTTAATGCTTTAATGATCTACGCTTTCAAGTAAGCATCATGAGCAAAATACAGTAGAGAGATTCTTTCTCATGACTAAGTTTCTAACAATAGGATAAAATCCCCTTAATTTTCTATGAACTTCAAGATCTCATGGGCAGGAATTTGAAGTGTCCCCCACAGCAACCCAATTGCAACACAGTCCAAACAATCGCATAATATTGTTTATTGGTGGTCCAAAGATTTCATATAACCTCATTTAAGCAAGAATCTAAAGACCCAACTAGCTAGAATCGAGCTCAGACTTTGACAAATTAAATTTAGCACGTAAAATAAAAAAAGTCACGTGAAAATTGAGGGCAAGTAATCCAAGGGCTCACATATCAAGTTCTTGTAAGCTTGTGGTTCTACAACACAAGCTAAGATTTTAAATTGGTTCACGAGAGCAAGAAGAAAACTAGATGAAAACGATGAGTACGTACTACAGCAAAACGAAGAGAAGTGAAATTAAAGAATCGACATATAATCATGATGGATAGGGTTGTTTGATCAACTGCTTCCTTTATTTATTGGCAAAATGTATGGCAGGTGATTCTCCACGCAAAATTAACCCTTGTTTTGTCTTCATAAAGATTATCCTTAATCTTCTTGAATTAGTGATAAAATATTACAATAAATAAAAAAAGGAGTATTTTGGAAGGTTTCTCTCTCAAGAAAAGAGCAAGCTAACGCGGCTTTTGTCCATATCTGTTGCGCCAATCCTTCTACTCCTGGCAGCTTTCTTGTAACTTTGGTTTTTCTTGAAACTTCCTACCATAACTAACTAGTTACACAAGCATGTCCTGCCAGAATAATGTAAGAATTCTAACTGCTAAAGGCACTGATCATATATCCTCCACTATATATATAACACCGACCCTTCTGTAATCTCCCCCAATTCAATATTTCCTTCCCAAGAAACCAAAGCTTCTTTTTAAAATCATCTACATTCCATCTCCTTGCTACCTTATATACATACCCCAGCTAGAATTTGCTCTGAAATATATATATACTCTACAAAATAATTTCATTTTCTTTGCTGCCAACTCTTTTCCTTCCTCAGAACGTTATAAAAATGGGGCTGAGAGACATCGGAGCCGCACTCCCTCCAGGTTTCAGGTTTTATCCGAGTGACGAGGAGTTGGTCTGCCATTATCTTTACAAAAAGATAGCGAACGAGGAAGTGTTAAAGGGTACTTTGATGGAAATTGACTTGCATACGTGTGAGCCATGGCAGCTTCCTGGTAGGTTTTGATCTAGTTTATATCCATGGCTGCAAACTCTTTCTTTTCCGTTGGTATTTTGTTTCTTGTAGTTAGTTTGTCATCACAATTTCGATACGCTTCTTGTTTTCCTTTTTGTTCTGCTTTCCCTTGACTTAACCGAGGAAACAATTCACATGATATTGGCAAGATGATAGAAGTTTGAGAAACTAGATAGGGGTGGCTGTACTTTTCTGGTTGGCTTCCTTTTCTGATGTATGTATACGACGCATGTTAGCTACGGCAAAGGCCAAAGAGCGAACGAACATGACCCTTTAAGAGAGAGGGATCCACTCAATCATTTGTCTGATACTGCAAATTCTTAGCTAGTTCGCGTGTGGAGGTACACAAATATTCTTCAAGACTAGAAAACAAGGATCTTCAGAAAATGGCTATTTCATGAAACCCAACATGCCGTAAAGATGATTCACGTGGTCTCAGATTATCACCATTATCTTCTGTAACTAAGCATCCAAAGATAAAGGCTGAAACTCATTGTAAAAGTTAGTGCCATGCCTTTCCAGAACTCACTCTGTCTTTCTCTCTGGCCTCCTCCCTTCCCTCCGTCCTTTGCTTCTCTCTCAGTTTGTACTCATGCATTCAGCTGGTCGGCTCCCAAGCTAAATTAATTTGCTGTATGGGCCTTTGATATTGCTACCTGTCATGTGCAAAGTCCGGCGCACATGCTTCTAACCCGCCCTGTTCATAAACGGTAGGACCAATTTCATCATGGTTGGTCCAGAGATGCACCAGAACTTCAAGCACTCTGAAAATGATCTTTTAAGCTTGTCGTTGCAAAGTGCAAACCAAACACCCAACATCAAAGTAAAATGTAATTGGCTGGTTACTGTAGAAAAAGTAAATGAATGGGCACCTTGTACTGTCGGCTCAAATTTTGATTTGTCTTCCTTTTCCTATGCTTTTTTGTTTTCTACTTCTTAATTGATTTACTTGGTAAATGAGATGGATGCATCGTAGCTAGGATTTGACAGTCAGGAAAAGAAAACCTAGAAACGAATAATTAGTACTTTTGCAGTAAATTAAGCAAGAAGCTTAGGATGGTCTGATCAGCTTTTACCTGGGTCCAACCTTCTTGCCTTATGATTCAAGTAAATTCGGCTTACCTAAATATTTTTTTTTTTACAACAGATCATACTTGATAAGCTTAAGGTGGCAATACATACTCGCGTCAGCCAAACAAGTTTCAACCTTCACAATGATAAAGAATCTCTACTTTCCACACTTTTCAGGCATCACTTCACCGCCATATATAGCTAGAGGCATCTGAAAAAGTGAAAATGAACACTCGCGTTCACACATCAAATTGCCTATAAACCGTAGAAGTCCTCAAAAATCATTTTTCCTTCAATTTGAAACCACAACTTTAGCTTCCTTAGACATAACTCATTAAGCTGACACAGACCTGCCATCTCTTTAGTCCTTCTCATTTATCCTACAGTCAAAGAACTTGCCGAAAAAGAGTGAAAGCAAACGCAGTATCATATATCAACTTTGATGTTGTCACCAAGTGAGTAGTATCATATATGAGTTAATGTAGGATATTGTGCTGTAATCCAACTGATAAACTCTATATTATACCCTGTGTGTTTAATATTTATGGATTTTTTCAGAGGTGGCCAAGCTCAATGCACATGAGTGGTACTTCTTCAGTTTCCGCGACCGCAAGTATGCCACAGGGTTCCGGACCAATCGGGCAACAACATCTGGGTACTGGAAAGCCACTGGAAAAGATCGAACGGTGCTCGACCCAGCGACACGCGAGATCGTAGGGATGAGAAAGACTTTGGTGTTTTATCGGAACAGAGCTCCAAATGGAATCAAAACCGGTTGGATAATGCATGAATTTCGTTTGGAGACCCCACATATGCCTCCTAAGGTCTCATTCATGCTTCTTTTTCAAACAACATTCGCTATCAAATTACACGCAATTACTCAAACACACACATATTCACACACTCATACACGGAGAGAGAGAGAGACAGAGAGAGTCCTAATTATAGAAAAGTTTCATGCATCTCTCAAAGGAAACTGAAAGGAAAGTTGACGTGCTAGTTGTCCATTGACTTTGTTACATATGTGTTGCCACCTTAGAGAGAGAGAGAGAAAAGGGGGGGGGGAGGGGGAGAGTTCACACAGTGAAATAGAAGGGGTACATAGAACTTGTCCATTGCCTTCGTTACATAAGTAATGCCACCTTAGAGAGAGAGGGAGAGAGCTCACACAGGGAAATAGAAGGGGGTACATAGAACTTGTCCATTGCCTTTGTTAGAAAAGTTAATTCCCTGCACATCTATATATATATTTATATCCAAAAATTGAGTTGAGTTAGAATTTTGGGGTGCTCACGGCAACAATTTGAGTGGGAATTGAGTTATTGTTAGCGTCTCTGGTTAACTCTATTTAAGCCTTGTTTCTACTTTAATTCGGTCCTATATGTTCCTGGGGATTAGAGCTTAGTTGGTGGCAGGACATAGCTGTCTTGCTGGGTTTTGTGAACTTTGTTGCTAGGACATGTTTCTGGCAACACCTTTGTATATTTTACCTTTTCTAATACACTTACGGCCACTTACCCCCCCAAAAGAAAAGATCGAGTTGGGGATATATAATACTGCTTCACGCATGTGTCTTTGGTTTCAAGATTGATTTTATTAACGTAATTATATATTTTGATCACAGGAAGACTGGGTTTTGTGTAGAGTTTTTCACAAAAGCAAGGGGATAGAACAAAACTCGGAGGACAGCACTAAACTCGGCGCACACCTCATGTTTGAGACCACCGCTTGTGCCTCTTCTCTATCTCCTCCAACTAACCAAATCATGGCTTGTGGGTATAATAATCAAATCGCCTCGTTTGCCTCGACCACCCCTCGTCACCAAAACCAAAACGAAAACCAGAGTAGTTCCCTCCTCAATCTCCTTCACTTTTCCCAGGAAATCACAAGCACCAACACCAACGGAATTAGCTCCAAAGGCGATGATGAATATGGGTTCCTATGGGACATGAATTTGGAGGACAATAGTATGGAAAATGGGGCCCCTTCAAACTTGGATGAGATGAGGTTTGAGATTGACAACAGCATGGCATTCCTATGAAATATATATATATTATATTAAATACATACTTAATTTGGTGATTTGCAATGTATATTAATGTGGTGTTCAGCTTTGAGCTAGCTAGAGGATTGTTCAGGCCTGATTGGATATATAATAGAAGGTTTGCGCTTAGTGAATTTGTTAGGTTTATCTATTTTTCTTTTGTATACAAAGTGGGGGATTTGTATAAACTTGCCATTTATAAAGATTCTTAATTTGCTAGTGCTTGTCTAAGAGATTTTTGCTGGTGGACGTCGAATTGTTAACGCCCACGTAAACGTAGCCATCATCTTAAGGCTTCTCGCCCAAGATATATTGGAATCTATATATGTCCCTACCGTACGTTGATTGAATTTTGTATGTATATATATATATATACCGATTCAAAAATCTCCACTCTTTCAATTAAAGTGCGTACAGTACTTAAATATATTATATATATACTACATGGAACGAGTTTAATTAATTTTTCATCAAATATACCAACTTAATTAATTTGTAGTAATTTCTCCAAAAACAAAATATGGAAAATCTCATGTTTATATTAAGTGAAGCGATCATGAGTCAATACCATATCTTAATCTGCAGCTATATGGTTGATTTTATTGAACTATGTCTTACACGATTGGTCACGATCGATCATATCTTATAATAATCTGCGTGTATGTAGTTTCATTGCAATGTTTTATTAGATAATCATCTAGTTAATTTGTTACCCTTCGTATTAGTTAGGGATGAAGCTCTGGTATAAATACACTAGGCCAAACGGCTTTGTTCGGTCGTCGGGCTAGCTTACGTATATATATAGCCGGTGAACCCCAAAAACTGTCAAAGAGAAAACAAAAGCATGCAGTACTGTCGCAGCTCGTATAGACCAATTTTTCAGTAAATTAAATTACTTTTTATTCCCCATTTGGTTAGGTTCTTCTCAGCTAGATGCTAATTATTTAGCATTTAAAAAGTACAAGTTGCATATCATTAATATGTTTTGGTAAGTCAAGCTAGCCGTGAAGTGTGATCTGATTCGGCATGACGTGCATTTCATCCATTAATTTATGAAGCAACAACATGCATAAGTGCATAATGTTAGGGTTCTGTTTGAGTAGTCCTTCAAAGCTTGTTTCTCGAAGCAGCTGCAGCTTTTCCCTTTACAAAAAAAAACCCTTTTCTTTATTAGAAGCTAATTAAATATTCCTCCCAAACATGGCACAGGTCATCCTAAGACCTTATAAGTTCCACTGCTGGATGTACGTACGACCATAGCTGTTATCAGGGACGGAGGTAGGGGGCCGAGGAAGTGCTGAGAACCGCCATGCCAAGGCAGTCGCGATGAGGGAAGAGGAATCAATGGAGAATACAGAAAGAAGGGAGGGTGAGAGAGCAAAACCTGATTTTTTACAGAGTTTCAGTTGTTATACTTTTCGTAGTTTGGCCTCCTAAAATATGTTTTAATGAAGTTGAGCCCCCTTATTTCTAATCCTAGCTTCGTCCCTAGCTGTCTATACAAAGACCAGAAAGGATCAAAGATTTAGATGATGATCAAAATTATAACCCATTAATTAGAAAGACAGCAACGTTTTCCAGAAGCATGACATGCTGTTGGTTTTTGTTTTCATAAGTTGTATCGTTTATATATGCATGTGCTAAAACCTTTTGCATTTGTTCTTTCTTTTAAGAAGCAAAAAGTAAAGGAGCAAAAAAAAAAAGGAAAGAAAGTACCGCAGGAGGTTAGATCAGCGATTTTTTTTTTTTGGGGTCCTTTTTGTTTTTTCTCCCTTCGAATTGATCAAGCAATTTCGACTTTGCTTTCTGAATAGATCATTCCAGCTACCACAAAACCAGGCTAACTTCGTTCCAAAATGCAGGAAGCTGTTTGTAGTACTTACACCGAAGATGGCATGCACCCTCTTCATAGATCTTCTTTCTCTCTCCCAATTTTTGTCTTTTGGCATAGATTCACCTGTCTGCGACTTCTTGATCCATAGCTACTGTTTTCTGAAACCTTTCACGTGATGGGGGACAACGTACGTTAGATGATTTATAGTTGGCTCTATAGAAGCACATGTGGATGATGATTCATCGAGACCGTGGAAAACATGTCAAATGGTCCCAAAAGAGTCCTTCTTGTGGCCGTGTGGGTATATAATGGTAGCTTGTTTAGTGAGCTTTGTACTATTTGCAGTTTTTACAAGAGAATAATAACACGTACGGAAAACATGTCAAATGGTCCCAGAAGAGTCCTTCTTGTGAGTATTCTTATATATATGATCGGTAGCTTCTGTTTGGTGAGCTTTGTACCATTTGCAGTTTTTACGAGAGAATAGCTATAACACGTACGTACAGCTCACTCCAGATCTAAATACTTCCAATTGTGCTGCAAAAAATACATTTAATGAAGTCCTTCATTTGCATACAAGGTAAAAAAACTAGTTTAGTCCCTAACTACACCTAGGGGGTGAATAGGTTAGATCTTAATATAATAAATATTTAACACGTACCAATAAAAAATGCACTAACACAAGGCAAGCAGCTGTGGGAAAACTTGAGGCAGGTGCAGTTTTCTAAATATTGACTAATATTGGTGGATAAAGATATTCTCTAATTTATTGTCTCTATTCTAATTCGGAAATAGATAAACACAGTATATGGGTATACAATAAAGTACACACTGCTTGATAATTAATATAAACAATATTGAATATTGTAAGATCTATATATTGTGATCATCTCTCTCTGAATCGGATTTATTCCGACAATAAATTTAAATTTAAGAAGATTCTAATTTAGGGGGTGTTTGTTTCAAAATTTTGGGGAATATTTCCGAAATTTTGGAATCTTTACTTTATTGAGATTTATTGGAGTTTGTGAAAAGTGAAGTGTGTATTTGTAAAAGTTAAAAATTTTGGAATGTATTTATTTTACTGAAAATTTTCATATCCTAAAATATTGTAGAAACAAACAGTACCTTAATATTAGTAGAAAAGAAGATGGAAAATCAAAAACCCAAAAGTTTAGGAGAAAAATTACCTTATTGTTTCTTTTTTTGCGCTAATGAGTCTGTGAAACATAAAGCTAATGGGCTGTTTCTATGTACGCGTGGTTGGAATCAAATCCGGAACGGATCGTACACCACTTAGGCCCATCTGATCGGGCTCTTCCTTAGGGTGTGTTTGTACCCAGGAGAGGAGAAGTCAAAAATAGAATAATCATTATAGAAAAAAGAATAAATGTAAAAGTAAAAAAAAAAAAAAAAAAAACAGTGTAATTGTATATAAAAAAAACAAGAAGTACAAAGCAAAATGATTGTGTAAAAGCAGTTCAAAGTGTAATGATAATGTTGGAGAAATTAGTACAATTTGAATGGGTATGTTTTGACTCTAAGAAAAGTGAAGATGGTTTCGGAGATTGTAAAAGAATTATTAAATTTTGTGAAAAAATTATTATAATTTGTGAAAGAAATGAGTAATTTTTTTTTTTTAAAAAAAAAACTTTATGCCTACCAAACATAAAGCTTTATAAAAAAAAAAACTATATGAAAAAAAAAATGACAGCATGGCCGACTCATGTGTTAAGAATTTTTTTTCCATATCATGTTTTGCCTATGAAAAGTTTCCAAAACTTTGCTTATGTAAAAAATATTCACTACCAAACATAAATTTTAGAAAATTTTTGTAAGATTCTTAAAATATTTCAATATGTTGGGCCACTTTTCACTTTCTCAATATTAAAAAATTATTTTAATCTCCTTTCTTTCCACTTATCCACTTGCTCAATATTAAAATATTCTATCAAATTTTGTCTCTCCTTACTTTTTCACTAAAACTCATAAAATTTTTAAATTTTTCAATACTATTCAAAAACACAAATTTTGACTACTTTTTTACAAACTTGAATAAAATTTCAATTTACCTAAGTTTGGATATACATGAAATTTTTTTTCTCAAATTTTAACGACTTTTTACAAATTCTAATAAATTTTTTTCCACATCTCACTAGAATCTACACTACTTTATAAAAAAAAAATATATTTCAACAAAAATATTTCAACAAAAATATTTTTACTCATCCAATAAATTTTCACACCAAAACCAAAATTTTCCAAAATTTTTATTTGACAAAAGTGCTCTTTATCTTTCCTTGCAAATTTGCAATCTCTAAAAATTTTATTTGACAAAATTGCTCTTATCTTTCCTTGCAAATTTGCAATCTCTTGAATTTCCATGTATATTTATTAAAATATAACATGAAGCCACATCTGTTTCTTTTTAGATAAGTAACCCGCAACCAATTTTCAAACATCTTCAACACAACTAACAGAGTAATTTTCCTGTTATGAAGTTTCACTCTGCACAAGAGCTCTGCCTCACCATCCAGAGGCAAATAAGTAAATCACTTTAATTTTAAATCAGAGGATTAAAAGTTGAAGAAGAGGGAAACCCTCCCATTAGAGCACAGTAATTGTTTTCCGGAGCAACTACTGTTTCAGGGAAAGAAATGTTAGATAATCTCTTGTCGGTGGCGTCGGGTAAAGCTTCCTCTGCGCGGACCTTTGTCGCTATTTTTTGGTTCGTATTTTCAATTTTGGTTTAACGTAATCTTTTATTTTCTTCTTCGACATTTTGGTGGTGTAGGTGTAGCCCTCGGAGGCTTTTCTTCCGGCCCAATATTTGTCACTTGATGTATGTGTTTCTGGTTAAGGTAAATCTGAGGCGTATGAGAATTGGATATTTTTATTGTTCTCCGCGGTTAGTAGTGATACAGATATGTCGTGTGAGGTACATGCGCAGTTAGTAATGGCGCATATATGTCATTTGAGGTACATGCTAATGGTATGGTCAAACTGATGAGTTTTGTTTCTTCAAACCAAATTGGAGCAGACCACCTTAATCAAATTGGAATGGACGCATTTAATTAACGGGGAAAGGACCCATTTTTGCAAAGTGAAGCAGAACCATTTTAATGTTCCGAGCGATGATGTGCGATTCCACTTTGCAGTTCAGTGTTGGTCGCGGGGGGGGGGGGGAACTCTTTGTAGAACAAGCAAAATGGTTCTCCAGCTGTTCTTTTATCAATGTGATTTTATGAGGGTTCATCAGTGTTTACTCAATTAACAAATTGTTGAAATGAAATCTCTCAGCATACTTGCCTTTAGTAATTCAGGTTAGTCTGAGAATTACTGGTGTTAGAGATTTGCAAACACTGTTGAGATTTGGTTCAAATATTCAGGGTGATATTTATTTCCAATGGGTAGATAGCCAGAGGAATGATAGATTCTGGTGACTTGAGTTGTTCTTCATTAAGATGGCATAAAGCTGTACGTCTTGGCACTTAAAGTTTTGTTAAAAAACCTTATATATTTCTAATCCAGGTGACGATTCTGTAGCTAACTATGGGGGTAAGTCATGAACACACCTTTTTTGGTTTAGGAGGAAACTCTTCAATTAGCAGCACATTGGTTTTTGTTGCAGCATAGGGGTAAATGTGTATAGCACATGTATTATGTAGTTATCATGATTACCAATTAATATGTTACTTCATGGGGGATTAAAAGAAGTTGGTCGCTGGTCTGAATGAACTGGTAATCAGACAAAGCATATATGAGACTTTTATGATGCATGCGTTCATGGTTTATCTTTAGTAGGGTCCTTAGGTGTGGAATTTGATGGCATGTTTTGTCAACCAACAGAGAGAAAATACAATGGAGAAGAAAAAATAGTGTCATGAGGCGATCTAGTAGGCATCAGGAATGAATTCAACCTGTCTGGCCTAAAATAAGCAAAAGAAAAACAGAATGTGGGATCCTGTTGTTTTACCATTGGGAGCATCTGTGCGTATATAGATAAAAAGTTGGCTTAATCACATGCTTTCACAGGCTAAATTTATTGAAGGATCTTACTCAATTCTTGCACCCAATTGGAAGTGGCCCCTACGATCAGAAATTTCTGAAGGATATCTTTTTTATTCTGCCCCTTAATTTGCTCATTGTAGGTCAACTAATTGATTGATGAGTTTCTAATACTATGATGTCCTTAGATGTCCATTTCCCTCAAATCCATTTTTTATGCCACAAAAATGGGAGAAAAGAAGGGTTGTAAGGTGCTTAGTTGAATTTTATGTTGGTTGGGATGTAAATGGTCATGTTTCAAGAAGTTGCTTTAACAAAGTCGAGGATGATGTCCTTGAAGATGAATTAAATAAGCTTTTGGTTATAATGTGAGGCTCAATGATACATGCTGGAACAAGCATAGGCAGGGTGCAAACATAAACAGGCATGTTGGATGGGTGTGAAAACCTTGGGGTTTGTCAATAAGATACAAATTAGGCACTGGATATGCAACCCTGTTAAGAATACTGTAGATGGACAAAGGAGAAGTGAAGAAAGAGGAAGGAGGAGGATTTTATATTGGGGGTGGGGCAGCGCATCATGTAGGTTTCAAGACCAGATAACATGTTTTAAGTTGCATTAAGTATAACCTATTTGCAGAAACACCTTCCACATGTAATGACATTCTCTTTTGTGAAAAACTCAGTGCTCTTACCAGTATGTTTCAGATGACTGTAATGTACTTTCGAGTATGTTGGAGGGACTGGTTGCTTGCAGTTGATGTTCATCATTTGTCTTCCTATTTTTTTCTTTTGCATATGCTTGCTTCTCTTGTTGGCTTGCTGCAGTCAATTTCAAGCTTTTGTTAAGACCAGTCATGGGCTGGTGTGAACTGTTTAGTGATTAATGGATTTAGGATAATCAGTTGGTATCTACTTCACCATCTTCCATTTATTTTAGGTCATTGATCTAATGTTATTATAAATTGATTGGATTTTAGCATACTTATATTTGATCTTTTATTTTTTTTACTTCATAGTCTTGATGGGTGCAGAGCACAAAAAGCCTTGTCTTAATGATGAGAATGTGGAAAGTCCCTCAGTTCCACCAGGTTTCGTGTCTCTTACATCCTTCATAGTGAAGAGGGTGGAAAAAAGTGAAGAGAGCGATAATTCCCAGTCCTTCATGAGTGCATCTAAACAAGAGCCAATCATCACGGACACCATGTCCGACATAACGGACATAGCAGAGTTGAAGAGATCAGTTAAACGCAGACCATGGATGCTTTTTAATCAAAGCAATCACCGGCTAGAGGAATCTGAATCAGAACAGTTTGATATGGTCATAGATCCTCTTCCTGTGCTTGAAATGCTTGGATTCGTTACTTTGAAAAATTATTCTACTTTATGGTTTTAAATTTAAGAAAATTTTGTTCTCCTATTTTAGCTTTTGAAGAAATCTGTTAGTGTTTCTTTTGTATTTGAGAAGAGGCCTCGCCTCACACCATACCAGGATGGTGTGTATATATGTTATATTTATTGTCTTTAGTTTGTTATCTAAGAACATGTTAAAAGAGGGTAAATGCAAGGTGCACACTTTGATATCTTTTCTTGTAACATAAAAAATCACATCATTCTTGGTTTGAAACAAAAGTTGAATGATTTCCTTAATGGTTAATCATAAAATCGTATAGGGACCAAAGCATCTAAGTAATTTACAGTTTTGCCTCTCTGAGATGAATGACTTAATTAGAAATAAGGAAAAAGAGAGAGATAATAGTATAGATAATGCTAATCATATCAATATGTTCCTGAACTGCTCTATGAAAATTGCTAGATAACTCTTGCTGTTGCATATCTGAATAAATGCTATGTGTTGGGTTCCCTTGCCTGCCCATGCACGTGGATAATATGCTTGTGCATAGGAAGACACGAACACTATAGCCTGCAGCATGAAACATAGTGTGATCAAATGTATACCTCGAACATACAATCTAAGTTAGGGAATGTTTCTGTAGAAAATGGCTCACTGATGTTACCTTAGAGTATATCTTACCTCTGGATGATACATGTGCTGCAAAGCGTAGTAGGATAACTAGTGGTTTCTGTTTGCTATGTTTTTGGTTGGAAGCGGTAGTTATAGTGGTACTTTGTTTCTTTTGCAGGATCTCACTAAAGCTTGCCTTCCAAAAGGGGTGATTCGTGGGTGTCCAGATTGTAGTAACTGTCTGAAGGTTGATTTTCGTTAGTTACAGTGATTGTTCTGTTTGAATTATATTGCTATTAGGTACTAGTTTCAAACTTTCCATCGGACTTGAATATATTTAGGATAAATGATCGAATTATCTTGATTCCTTGATGCTCATTGTTGGTTGAAGTTTTTCTTAACAGGTAACAGCAAGGTGGCGTCCTGAAGAGGCAAGAAAGAGTCTCATTGAAGAGTCTCCTGTTTTCCATCCAACAGAAGAGGTATGTATCTCTTGTATAAGTCTGTATATCACATTCATGCAGTTCCTCATTTTTGCTTCCATTTGTATGCTCTCAGTATCTTTCTTAAATGTAAACTAGTTTTTTCTTGTACAAATTGTGATTCTTGTGTTTTCTTGAACCTTTTGCTGCAGGAATTTGAAGACACAGTTAAGTATATAGCGAGCATACGCCCTAAAGCAAAACCCTATGGAATTTGTCGTATTGTTCCTCCTCCTTCCTGGCAACCTCCATGTCTAATTAAGGAAAAGAACATATGGGAAGATTCTACATTTGTTACCCAGATTCAGCGGACAGATGAGCATCAAAATGGATCTTCACCAAGTAAAATGGCTGCATTTTATGAAAATATGAGGGCTAAGAGGAGAAGAAGTTTGAGAATGGATTCAGACAATGAGTCTGGTCATGAAGATACCACAAACCCTGATTATGCTGGATGTTTTGATGTTGAAGGCTCTGAATCTGTACCTGGTCCAGAGTTTACTCTCAAAACTTTTAAGAGATATGCAGACGATTTCAAGTGCCAGTACTTTGGCAGTGGAGCTAAGGTTACCAGTTTGGATAATAAATTAACCGAGTCTCTCAAGGAGTGGGAACCATCAGTGGAAAATATTGAGGGTGAATACACACGTATAGTTGAGAACCCAACTGAAGAAATTGAGGTATGATGTAAATGCATTCACGAATCACTTTTCTGCGTGCATTTCAGTTCCATTGAACAGCTTATATCATTATGCTAGTCTACTCTTTAGGTGCTTTGCTGTGAAAACCTGGACACTGGAGTTTTTGGCAGTGGATTTCCAAGAGTATCCAATCCTGTGGAGCTATCTGGTTTTCCCAAGTATTCGACATCAAGCTGGAACTTGAACAATATACCTACACTGCCTGGTTCTCTTCTTTCTTTCGAAAGCAGGGAGACATCTCATAGCTTAGAGCCTCGGCTTCGCATAGGAATGTGCTTTTCTTCGCTTCATTGGGTAAGATTCTTGGATTCTTTGTCATTAAAGTATAAATAGATGGTTTCCTCATAATTCGTGGATTGTTGATCCCAGCAAATCTTATTCAATTGGTTTTAAAGAACAGAAAGCTGAAGAGCACCACTTATATTCATTGTGTTACATGCACTTGGGTGCTCCTAGAATATGGCACTGCGTTCCAGGGAGCTATAACCTTAGGTTTGAGGCGGCTGTCAAGAAACACTTTCCGGATTTGTTAGCTGAACAGCCTGAGTTGGGTCATAGGCTGGTGAGTGTTGATATGCGACTCATGTAATTGCTTCATTAAGGAGAATGCTTCTATTGTTTTAGGAAAGCCATTAATGCATGTCTACCACTTCTTGGTGGTCTCATTCTGATCACACAATAACGAATGGCATGCATATGTTTTTGATCTTGTAAGAACCATATACTCTGAAAAATCATGCAATTGTTTTTTGCTTATATTCCCATGCTAATGATGCTTCTAATTTATGCTGCTAAGAATTCATCACTGGCCCACTTTCTTAAACTTGAAATTCATGACTGGGCAATCACGCCTCAAGATCTCTTTAATTATGCTAGTACTTCTTGCAGGGGCATATGCTATCTCCTTCTTTTCTTAAGTTCAGGTACAAGCAGTGCATTAAATGCTCAACCACTTGAAGAATAGAATCATTCATTTGGCATAGCTTTCCCTGTTCGCAACATTTCTAAAGCAATGGGAAACATTAAAACCAACATCATCACCTTCCTTGTCTTCCCAAACTTCCCTGATGACCAAAACATCCTAAAGCTGATCTATTTGATCCAGTAGAATGCTATTTCTACCTCTGGAAAGTGTTCTATTTGTTTGACATAGGATGAATTTAGAAACTGATCAGCCAGTGCTTTTGTGGTGGAGTGAGGTGATGCAAAAAATATGATACTAGGTTTCCGGATGGTAGAAGGGACTGGGGATTCTTATACTCCAGCCAATAGGAATGGCTTTCTGGTGGGTGCAAAGTTCTTATACTTCCAACAGGGAGCACCTTTATTGAACTGTGCTAGAGGTGGGACACACTAGCACTGCTGCAACTAAAATACTTAGCATTGGGAAGATCTTTGCCATAAATTCTATAAGACATGCTTCTTCCGGCTAATTTCATAGACCTTGATACATTTCCTGGACGCTTTCAATACAGATATAATTCTATTTTGGATTTCAAATTGGTTGATTATGGCAAAGATTGTACTTAAAAGGATTAAAAGAACAGGATCTGTAATTTATTGATGTATAAGAAGAGTTAGTTATCCTCTCATGCTGATGATTGTCATGATTGTTTTCCCATGCTCAAGTCAATGTAATGTCAACTCTTAATGGTAATTTCCCACCTTGGAGTAGAAGGAAAAAACAGGGAAGAATGAAATTATATTGGTGTTTAATTTTTCCATTGGCACAAGATTACCTTGATGTTAAGAAAAGATTTATCAGTATACTGTAGAAATTACAAGAAAGACACATCTCAATTAGTATGTAATATTTTGAGATCTTTGGTGACATTATGGTTTTGTAACAGGTCTCTGAAGTATCTGCCTCCAGGTTGAAATCAGAGGGTATTCCCGTCTATCGTTGCATTCAGAATCCTGGGGAGTTTGTTCTTGTCCTCCCAGAAGCATATTATGCTGGATTTGATTGCGGTTTTAATTGTGCTGAGTTGGTAAATTTTGCTCCCCTGGACTGGTTGCCCTCTGGGCAGAATGCTGTGGAACACTATCTTGAGCATGGGAGAAAGACATCAATCTCCTATGATAAGCTGTTGCTTGGAGCAGCTAGGGAAGCTGTGAGGGCGCAATGGGAAGTTACGTTGCGTGGGAATAACGCGGTAGATAATTTGAGATGGAAAGATATGAGTGGAAAAGGTGGGATCTTAGCCAAAGTTTTCAAGGTAACCCCTAGATTACTCAACTCCAGCTCCTTAATGTAACCTACATGTATTGTAGATTCTTTGTTTCTTTTTGGCATATAGCAGCAGTGGGTTTCAAGCCATTTACTTTGTATTTAGCTAGCACTAAAATGGCTACTCCTAGTAGAAGTCGTAGAAAACTTCCGAGTATTTTAGCTGTTCCAGATGAAAATCCAGGATTTAAATTCATGTGCTTCCATTGAGTCCCCACAATTGTGTTGATTTATCCAGATTTCTTTTCAATTGGAATTTGGAGCTTTTCTTTTCTTTTGATACCATCTTCCCTTTTTTTCCCTCTATATTTTTTACTGCTGCTTTTCCAATTGCACTCAACAGACAGTGTTCTGTCTTCTTTAACATTGTTGAAGTGATCAACCTGATTCAAGGCTCTTTGCATCTCTTTCTGTCTTTTGTAGTCACGTATAAACTGCGAAGGCATTAGGAGGCAGTATCTTTGCAACTCTACGCAGTCGCAGAGGATGAGCAAAAGTTTTGATGCTGACAGCAAAAAGGAATGTGCGGTGTGCTTTTATGATTTACACTTCTCTGCAGCAGGTTGCCGCTGTAATCCAGACAAATTTTCATGTCTGAATCATGCAAAGCAGCTCTGTTCTTGCCCTTGGAGTGAGAAATATTTCCTCTTCCGTTATGAAATGAATGAGTTAGATGTTCTTCTTGAAGCTCTGGAAGGAAAACTAAGTGCAGTCTACAAATGGGCTAAAGAGGATCTAGGACTGTCTCTACACTCTGTCTCCAAAAATAGTCCAGGGCCTGCTGCTGGTCTGACCTCTAGTACACGAGAATCATCCCCAGATGAGGGGAAAAACAATGGTGTTGGTAGAAATTCTGCTTCTAGCATTAAGGCTGAAATAAAGGCACGTCTGCTCCAAGTCAAATTTGCAAACAAATTGAAAGCAAAAGACAGCAATGTGGAAACCCAAGATGCTGCAACAGGAAGCAGGATCTGTGATACTTCTGATTCCAGCGTCGACACAGAACCCACTCCACATATGCTTCAATCAACAATGTTGGTCGAACCAGAAGAAAAGGATAACGCAACAGCATCAGCAGTGATTCCAATCGAGAGAGAGAATAATAATACTTCCTTTTGGTGGATAGAAGGGATACCTGAATTTTCATCCGAAAGCACAAGCGTGTCAAGTTCCTCAGATTCTGAAGAGGACCCATTGGATATTGTCTTCGGTTCAGCTGAAAAGGGTGCAACATAGCTTGAGGAGTTGCACTTTATGTGCTTTCAAAAGGGGCTGGCAGTGAGCACAAGAGAGTTCACTCCTCAAATGTAAGACCCAAATGGGCAATTTTTTGCAGTTTGGCCTCTAAGAAGCAAATTACAGATACTCCTCGTCCTCCTACCCAAGTAGTATTATTTTTGTAAGTGATAATATGTATTCCATCTGCTTGTTCTCTGTAATTCCAGATATTCCTTCATTCGGTCTCCAATTTTCTCTGATTTTATAGTTGCAAGTAGATTACAGCTAGGGGTGTGCATGCTTGCTGCTGCTACCGGTGTTATCGTCACCAGTAGCTGGCCAACAGGCTATATTAGCTTTTTAAAAAATAAAAAATAAAAAATTGAAATGATGCAGTTCTCCTCCTTTCCCTTGCACCCTCGTGCCTGTGCCTTCCCCTCACCCCATTTTGTTGCTAGTGCCCCCTCTCTTCCTACCGCCCTGCACCCCCATTCGTCTCTGTTGAGGTCCCACGTTGCTTAATAGAATTTAAGTAGAAGATTTAATAAGAAGACTTGAATAATTTTTAAGGCATGTATTTTGAATAATTTTTAAGGCATGTATCTTCGTCAATTGGTGACTCATGTGTCTTTTCTGGACCGTACAGTAGCTTGCATGAATCTATTTTCTTCCACTCTATGGATCTAGTATAGATTGGGTAGGCCTAAATACAGTAAAAACCCTTATAGAGGTCATGTGGAAGATGAAGATCAACTATCCTCCTTCTGTAAAGGATGAGGGGAATGTCGTGATCTCTCGCTGCTTAAAAGAATTTAAGTAAAAAATTCTAATTTTAAGACATGTCTTTGGTCTAGAGCAAGATCCTCGTGACTTTCTCCCGGCACGTTCGAAACCGGCACTAATCAATTCTAATTACAGCCCTCAAGAATGAAATCGGCACCAATTTCACCGCCAATCAACCCTACCGGTTACAGTACTCAAGAATCACTTGCTTCAAAATTGCAATACACGCACGCGGTTTCGGATCGGTGGCGTTTGCCATGGGTCCACTTTAACTCCCAACCTCACATGCGTACAGACTACATAAGCGCGGATGCATGTGCACTGCCAATGCAAAACAATAGACCACCACCGACACTTTCTGATGATTATTATAACGGCAACAAGTTCCACGAAGCCCGCGTCATTGCTAGTGCAATCGACCTCAGATCTTTTTCCTCGACAGCTCCGGAAACAAATGGGTTCTCTCCCACCGCACTCTTCGTCGGACCTCCTACCCCAAGCGCATTCTCAACCTTTTCAGATTGAGGAAACTACCCTCCTGGACCTCTTCAAATCCCAGCAGAGCCACCTGAACTACTTCTTCCAGAATCTCTCCCTCCCCCAAACCCTTACTTTCGCGCGCACCCTCCTCTCCGCCGCCGGCACCATCTTCTTCTCCGGCGTCGGCAAGTCCGGCTTCGTCGCCAACAAGATCTCCCAGACCCTCGTCTCTCTCGGCATCCGCTCCGCATTCCTCTCCCCCGTCGACGCCCTCCACGGCGACATCGGGATCCTCACCCAGCGCGACGTCGTAGTCTTGTTCAGCAAGTCCGGGACCACCGAAGAGCTACTACGCCTCGTGCCATGCGTGAGGGCTAAGGGCGCGTACCTGATAGCCGTAACGTCCGTGGAGGGTAACGCGCTCGCCGCGGCCTGCGATATGAACGTTCATTTGCCGCTGGAGAGGGAATTGTGCCCGTTCAATTTAGCTCCGGTGACGTCGACGGCGATCCAGATGGTATTCGGGGACACGGTGGCGATCGCGCTCATGGAGGCCAGGAACTTGACCAAGGAGGAGTACGCGGCGAACCACCCCGCGGGTCGGATCGGGAAGAGTCTCATTTTCAAGGTAAAGATTTCCAGTTTGGATTCGACTTTAGAATGTCTCAATGTCTTTGTTATATATCTCGAATTTTGGTGTCGTTTAGTTCCCATGTGGATTTTAAAGTCTTCCTCTTTTGTTGTCAGTGAATCGAGATTTTGGAATGATTTGCATTTGGGTATTATGTGTTGGATTGTTCTCAAAATATGAATGTGGGGCAGCTTAGATTTAGGATACTTGTTTCCGTTCTAAGGATTTGCATGGCGCCCAATGTTGCTTGCGGATACTGTGGTTGCAATTTTTGTTTCTTGGCCTGGTAGTTTGAATTATTCCTTTTTCACTAATTGTTCCTTGGCTGAAGACAATTCTTGGTCATAAAAGAATTCTTTATTGGTAATTCATATTTCTGTTCTTAGGGACGGGGATAAAAGCCAGCATATACATAAGATGTATGGGTACTGGTAGGAGTTACTAGTAGGCATAGCACGCTCTGTTTCCCATTTATGAGTGCTGTGGTGGCGTTTGAAGTTGTAGAACAATGTTGATGGCAGTGGTTTTGGGTTAGCAGTGTTGCACTGCTGTTATGGTGCTGATGGTGCCTGTGGTAGGGGTGTTGGGTGAAATAACATTGATTTTTATATTTGTTGCTTTGACGGAAATTTGCAGTATTTAGTTTTGGCTATGATTTATCATATTTCTGTGAATTGTAATTCTGGTTATCTTTTCTACTTTATGTGCCTGTGACGTGAGTGTGTCTACAAAACCAGACAAAAGATAATTGTTAGCAAGAAAATCTGAACTTGCATACTAATGGGTTATGATCTAAATGAGGTTCAGGTAAAAGATGTGATGAAAAAGCAGGATGAACTGCCAGTTTGCAGGGAAGGAGACTTGATAATGGATCAGCTTGTGGAGCTGACAAGTAAAGGATGTGGGTGCCTGCTTGTTATAGATGAAGAGTATCACCTGATTGGTACATTCACTGATGGTGATCTGCGTCGCACACTCAAGGCCAGTGGTGAAGGCATATTTAAGCTCTCCGTGGGAGAAATGTGCAACAGGTAATATAAGGGAAATAAATTCACCTTCTTCCTTGTCATAGATCTTCCATTTTCAATGACCAATTATGGATAGCTCTTTTCCAATCGTTTTTCTTTCTCCAAAATTTAAAGCATCTTGCATGGTCATTCGACACCAAGTACATTGCATGTGTTTTTGTGTTTGTAGCTTCAATAGGATGATTTGTTTAATGGAGTATTGGATGTTTCTCATTGATATTGAATTTGCCAAATTCGGAAAATTGTGATTGGAGGCCGGAAAGATTAGATATTTGAACCTTTTGGAATCGACTCTTTGAATTAAAATCTTGAAGAAATGGTTCAAAACGTTCAAGTGAGAACACAGCACACAAAGGTACATTAGAGAGAGAGAGAGAGAGTGATAAAGACAACCTGCAAGGACTAATAGCCTTTTGGTGGTAACAGGAAGCCGAGAACCATCGGTCCAGATACGATGGCAGTGGAGGCAATGAAAAAGATGGAAGCTCCACCATCCCCTGTGCAATTTTTGCCCGTTGTAGATCATCAAAATAAATTGATTGGCATTGTCACATTGCATGGATTAGTGTCTGCGGGCCTTTGATGTGCATATGTGCTTCTGCTGATGTCTAGCTTCAAAGTTTGATTCATACGATGATTCTTTGTATTTGTTGATTCTTTTCGACCTAACTGCGTAGTCTTCATCTATACCTCTATGATGGTTAGCATTGAAGAGAATATGTCTGAGATTCTTACCAATGGGTATGTCGGGGTCCCAATATATTTGGTTTTGTTGTCATTGAGCCACAGCAACATGGCCCTCTCTACAGTCAATGAGCGCGAAACATGACAATTTAAAATAAAAAAGGCATTGATTCTTTACTTAAGCCGAAAGGAACAAGCATGCTACCCAGCCAAAAGAGGGAAAAGAAAGAAATTAGATTGAGCCTTCGTGAATTTTCCCAGAAAAGAAAGAGAAGACAACGAAAACACGGGAAAACTCTGGAAGTCCTAATGTAGTAGATAAGAGCATTTTGTTTTATCTTATCTGTCTTCCCTGAAAGAAGGCTCTTTGAGCTGGACTCACGTTTGGTTGTCAAGATAACATAGGAAAAGACAACTAATATAACTCTCGACTTTTTGGCCCTTAATTTACTTTAGACTTGGGAAAACAAAAATGGGGACTTCAATCGATGCCTAATATAGGTGATTGACTTAGTTGAACCTAACCTAGGTAAATAGACTATTAGTTGAGGTTATTATTTATTCGAAAAATGACATCAGTGTGTAATGGAATTTGTCTGTTTCAATATTCTAATATCTTTGATTTTTGTATCAATGGGGATTATGATTCTTCTGCAATTGTATTTCTGAATTGTACAGTGTAATTTAGAGATAGAGAAACACACTAAGTGGACTCTATTGTAGCATTGATGTTGTCTGGAATTTTACATGGATAACATTAAATAGTGTAGAGTTCACTATTATATCTTTTTTTAGATTGTATTAGACAATTCGAACAGAAAATTGTAAAGATCCTAATCCTACCGACAGAACTTTCAAATACACAATTACCATCAAGTCCTAATCGGTATGTCATGTCAATCACAAAATGGGCCCAACACTTATCCATTACGTATGGACATGCCTTGTGCACAAAAGATGCGTATCAAGAAAAATCCTTGGAGGCCCATAATAAAGCATCTCAATCTGTCGGCCCACCACCCAACTATGGTGGGGGCAGAGTTGGAAATTGGAATGGAAGTATTGAATCAGAATGGCGTTAGTCAAGTATATGTACATCAATCAGTTCTCTTGTCAAAGCCCAAATAAGAAACTTTTTACCTAGTCGACAATTCGATTTCTAGTACAACTATTCTGTTAACCAACGAAATGTCTACTTTTACCCATCCTTTTGTTTTGAAACTTTGAAGGAAAACGTCAGGAAATTGGGAAAGAAAATCTTCATATATTTTTTTTCCCAGAAAACGAGACGGGAATGAAAGTCCTAAACCTGTACACTATGCTTGGTAATATACATTATTAATTAATGCTGATCCCCCTTAATTTGTAATTAAGTCGCACCATCCTTTCTCAACCAAAAAGGAGGTTTTAATTACAACCATATATTAATTCAATTTAAGTGAAAGCTCAGCATGAGGTGGGAGTTTTCAGCATTAGGTTAAAGTTAGCTGCTATAGCTCGTCATCTTAGAGCTACAACATGCATGTATATGAATTTCATGCATGCATGACCGACCGACCAACTGAGTAAGTTGTGAGGAGATAATGGACCACAACCTTTAAGCTTTCACATGAATATCCGTAGTTTGAGCATTTATTGGCTCTATTTAGGAGTTGGCTGAAAGATCTTATTTCCATATCTTTTGAACGTACGTAAGTCTGAAATCTAATTCCTATTTTTCCGTAAGTCTTATAATTTCCACCTAGCTAGCAGGCATGAGACACACTAGTGCAGTCATGGGAGCCAATGTGTTGATTTGACTAGATAGCAAGCTGCAATCGTGTCATGCTTTTTTGTCCCCCCCCCCCCAATAAGAATTGTCTACTATCTGCTGCCATTAATGACTTGTTGTGACTTTTGTGGCAGCAAACAAGAAAGATCAGCTAGCTGCTGCATGCAGTCGATGAATAATGCAGATCACGAAGCAAAACGGTGCTCTAAGTGTGGACTTCAGCCACTTTCTAGACGAGTCCGAGTCCCAGTGTTGTTGTTGCTCTATAAAGAGTAGACAAGCCACTTGGATGCCAGACAAATCTCGTCCTACAGGCTTTGTAAGCTTCCTTTTCTGTGCTTTTACTTATATTCATATATAATGTTCCGACCAAGGAAGAAAAAGAACCATTAATCTTTGAGCGTGTTAAAGGGATGAATAGAACTTACGCAAAAATTAACATTTTGAGTTCAATTAACAAAGTTGTAGCAGTGGATTTCAAGGATCAACAAAAATAATGAAGGTATTTCATTTATTAAAACAAAGAAGAGTTAGAAAGTGATTTTTTATCTATCAAAAATGAAAAAAAAAAATTAGAAAAAAAGAAAAAAAAGGATGACAAATTAAGCCATACAACTCAGACCCATCGTACACTTCCAAGTTATTGGTGTCATTTCAAAACTCACATCCACCGATATCGGGGAACTACAGAGAACAGAAAATGACAAATTTTAAGGCCTTCTACTCATTTTAATCTTTTTGAGAGAGAGATGGTTACGGTGATGAGGCCTCCTTTGTCTTTTCACGAGCTTCCATGAAGTTTCTCTTAATTTGCATTAATTAAGGATGTTCATACAAAAAAAAAAACACTAGAGATCATACCTAGATATCGGCTACTTTAAAATTAACTGATTGATAGTTTCGTTTGATATTCAAAAAGTGCTCATAACATGTGGTTGTGAAGGGAGGATAATATATATAGAGGGCAAAATCCTTGGAAAAACAAATCAATTTTAATGTAGTAGGAAAAGAAGTTATAAGAACTCTGTAGAACATCCCCATGAGGGTCTTGAAGCGAGGACTCAAATTGGTAGAAAAAAACACTTAGATTATCCTACAATTAAAAGAAGTAGAAAAAGGAATAACATGAATAACATGCCTTTCTACCACTAATTTGGAAAGTTGACGAGGATATATGATAATATTGAGCAAAAACCTTGGAAAAACAGATCAATTTTAGACCAACATCAGTGACCTTCAAATGCAACTCAGAAGAGTACTGCTTGGCTTTTTGCTGAATGGCAGGACATATATAGTACAAATTCAATTGGATGCCTAGCTAGGCGGCTCTTCCTTAGTATATAGGACTAGCTAGAGGTCATCATGACCTCCCAACCTTTTTGATGAATTTAAGGCACCCAGCTGATCAACCAGATCAGCTATACATGTACCTGCTTATAAATGAATGTCGACTGTTAAGGACACATTCATTTTGACACACTAAATTTTTTATGCAAATTTAAAAAATTCATTCCTTTTTTTAAAATAAAAAATTAAAGCTCACTCATAAGTTTTAGCTGTTACTATAATTGATTCCTAAATTCAACTCTGTTAGATTGATTTAACAGAAATTTGTTTTACACAATCATAATTCATTTGCCTGTCATAATTTTTTTTAAAAAAAATTCTTGTATGACACATGACAAGTCGTGATTGGGCGAAAAAAAAATCTATTAAGTCACTGTAACATAGTTAGGTTGAATGATCTATTATACTGACTGTCAAAAACCTAGTGATCACTTTTGAAAAAAATTTAGAAACCCAATAAAATTTTCAAAATCATGTTATATAAAACCCAGTGAATAAATATAATTTTCTCTAAAAATAATGTTAAGTACTGTTGAATAATACATAAAGTTTAGTCTGTAGATCCAGTCTTTATTTCCAGATGATGAAGCTGATCTTAACCAGTATTCATCCTAATTATTGATGTTACTTGTCTCGAGGGAGCGAGTATATTTGATATATCGATCCTTTATGTTTGACCCTTCATATTAGGCTCCTCGAGGGTCGCATGACTAAGCTCCCTTGATCATAGATGCCCAGGGTGCTGCAATAGACTAGTCTTCTCGTTTCCTCTTTCCCTCCCTTCCTCTTCCTCTAGTTACTAGCTCTGAGATTAAGGGTTAATGTTCTGTGCTCAAACGCTGCAATGTCTCACCAATATCGATGCTTGGCTAGCTATTATTGGTCTGGAAAGGTTTCGTTTACCCATTCAAGAAGTGGAGGAGCCTATGTAGAAAAGCACCACCACGGTTCAGGTCCCTACATCGGTCGGGGTGATTTCAAAATTCTGGTCTCATTCTTCCCTTCCCTTGATTCACGATCCTTGCAGCTGAATTAATCCCCCATGTAGAGTAAATTGGCTATATATATATATATATGTAACGTGCGTCCACTACAAATTAAGAACCCATTGATATCGAAATTGGCATATTATTCAAATCTGTCAGATCACAGTAACCAGTTTTCTTTAGAAATGGGGCTGATGAATTTAGGTATAGAAACACGATATAAGACGGCACAGTGGGATTACCAAACTCTTTGTTAGAAAAAAAAAAAAAAAAAAAGATTACCAAAACTCTTTGCCTTGCATTTATGAAACAAGATAACGAACAGTCACAGACTGTACCACGTTGTGCAGGGAAAACTTGTCGTTAACCTACAGTTCCAACCGAAAAAGGCGATTAAATTGACAGTCCAAGCAAATTGAACAGAAACGCTTCCAAAGTTACTGCTTATGACACCAAAGTCTCCGATATTCAATTCTCTGTCGATCCCAGATTACAAGCATGTGAGTCGGAAAGAAAGCTATACGATCTTCAAACACTTGTCAAGCAGCAACAGTACTCAGACTCGAAGGCCCCCAGGGGGCAGCCCCAGTTAGCTCGCAGTCATAGGGGGGCCCTTGATCCTTGCCAACAAGTTACAACACATTAATTGCCTACCGACCTACCTATGTATGCCTCTGATCTATAAGCCTCCAATAATTGTTGCCCTAATAATCAATAACCCTAATCATTTTGGAGTTTCCTCAAAAGATCAACCTAAGTGCTTGACCTATATATCCTACATCTGCCATTCTGCCACATCGAGTATTAATGGAACTTTTGTGTATTCTGGAGAGGTAGAAGTACAGGAACTTCAAATCTTAATACACTATACATTAAATAAAGTTCATGGCAGATTTCGATATGCTACTTCTTCTAAGATAGACTATCACGTGACTCTGTTTTTTAATGTTTCTGAGACATTTTTTTATACAGGAAGGTGGTGAGAAAACAGCAGAAGTCAAAAGACAAAACCAAAAATGTTATCCCAGTTAGATTGTGCTGAATAATAATAATAATAATATGAAATAATTAAAAAGGAACCAAAACATGGAGTTGGCATTCCGAGCCAGAAAAAAAATGTACTGAGCCACGTGCAGAATCTTCCAGTTTCAGTTCTTACAGCACTACAGTCACCTACTCACCTCTATGTGACATGCCATCCCCTGATTTGGTAAATGCAAATATAGAATTAGATATGTGACATGCTATGCCCTAATTTTTTCCGTTTTCTGTCTGAAATTTAAATAGTTCTGGCAAAATTCCATAAAATAAGAGGAAAATTTTCATCTGATTGGTTCCAAGCAGCCGAGTCTCCGTACGGAGAACGAATAGTCCGGCCACTAAAAGCAGACGGAAGTGGGACCCACGCAGACGCCCCAAATGTCCAAAGATGGGGAATGCATGGGCCCTTTCCGTGAAAAGAAAAGGCGGAAAGCCGAGCGTGTTGATGTGGACGAGACAGCGGCTTCGTACGGGTTCACGCTCACCGAGACTCCCGGTTGACGAAGCGACCAGACACACAACGTGGCGACATCCACTCGGTAGTAAGTGAGCCAAGTGGACGGAGATTATGGAATCTTTTTTGAAGACGTCACTGTAGCCGACATAAGTGACAGGGACGCACGTGAGGAGTTCGCGGCTGTGGGACCGGATTGGGTCCCGCTGGCTTCTTTTAGGTTTTTGGTCAAATCTAACGTCCCGTCGGCCTCGGATTGACCGCAGAATGCGGATTCTCGTACGAAACAGGGTTTTCTTGAACTGTGTACTCTGAGTGGGTTTGCTCCTGGAGAAAAGAAGAAATATTTTGCAGGGCATTTGATTTGTGATTCTTTCTTCCTCCCCATGCGAAGAAACACCATTTATTATTATTAGTCACAAAGTGTGAATGCTTCAGGGAATATGTTGAAAACTCTCGGAACTTGTACTGTTACTTGTTTAATCTTAATACAGATGTAACTGTTTCTGCAACATGTTAACCATGTGGATATTCATATTCTTTGAGGTTATCAAATCAATGTTCGAGCAGATAACGTTCATTGATGGGTTCTGGGTAAACATGTGTCCATGCATATGATCAGAGAAGGCCGGGAGTTTAAATCATTGTGAAGTGGGTGCGCTTTTGCAAGTGCTACTGCAGAGAAAACGTGGGAGATGGTGGCACTAGTTAGCCGTTTGGGAAAATCGGAGGAACCTTCTTTTCAGGGATTTCTGCAGGCACAAGCTTAAATCATGCAGTTCTTACGGGGAACGTAAATATTGGGCAGCCTTTCTGCCAATTTTGGCTTCTGTTTTTGCCCCTTTTTTTTTCTGCAATAAAAATATATATGAAATGTGTCCACAACATGAGAGAAATAAAAACATATATAAAATGTTTTAGCCCCAATTTGATTCTTTGCAGAGGAGAGAGAGCAGTTTTCCTCGTAAGCAATCATAGAACCCCTTGTTTAGTGTATGCAGGATGAAAGGAGCTTCAAATTTGACAATTTTGCAAAAGTATGTGTCCACATGAAACATTAATCTCTTTATGATATATGTATACGAATCAATCATGTTAATGTTGTCAACTTAAGTGTAGCTATCGACAGTATCCAAAGTCGGATGATATGTCTTATTACTAATGAATTTGACTAAAGCCTCTCTCTCACGAAGTGAATCTTTAGCCCTTGTTCAGTTCCTCTTTGTAAAACCCCCCCTTCCTTCATAGTCCTGTGCTTTAAATATAATTCCAACGTATTCTTCTGTGGTTTTTTTTTTTTTCCAATTATGCAAATATATATCTTTTTGTTTACAAGTTAGAAGAACCGTATGCATAATCATTGGACACATAAGCACACATGAAATTGCATCATTTTTACTGAAGGACGAGCCAATAATATCTCTCTAATACCACAATTATCAGTATAGCTTTGCTCTCCAATTAATGTCAACCTTTCGTTGCAAGGGGCTTCTAATCTTGTTGGGAAACTTCTGTCTCTCTCTTGGCTACTCAGTAGAAACCACAAAACGCTTAGTTAACAAATGCATATGTCCCAAAACCTCCAATCAACAAGAGCGACATTAACCATAAGAAAGGAGAGAATAAAGACAAAGTTGAATTAAGACGGTACTTTTTTACCTAAATTTACGTATTATATATATTATATTTATCTCTCTCTAAATTATATTTTACCATTTAGACATACAACACATTATAGAAAATCTTAATCCCAAGTATCTTGGCGCTGGAACTCAGAAAATTGTGAACTTAAGAGCTCGTCTCTCTTGCACTTCGCCGTACATCTGAAACTGCGGGGATAGAAGTACTTTTTTGTCTACGTCAATCAACGATCACGATTGTCATAGCTAGGTTACCCCCCGTCTTGCCATTTGAACATTTCAATGTTTCTGATTCGTTCAAACTCAATATCATTTTCCTTTACCTAGAAAAGAAAAAGAAGATCTTGTATTGTTTTTGCTGTACTGAGATATATTGCTTATAAATGCAAAATACCGATGATCGCCTCCTTTCTTAATTTAGCTTTGTTTCAGCACCTTTTATCCGTCATCTCAAGCACTGCCACCAGCTAGCTTCTTATAGTGTGACAAATTCTCATCGGTGGATTCGTAGTTGGCTTCCCTAAACTAGGACAATCATTTCAGCCATGAATAGGTAGCGAATATTGGCCATTGACTGTCACTGTTGCTTGAAAAGCAGTCCATGATCTTTTTGTCTGCTGATCATTTTAGTATGCGGTGATACAGTGATATTAATAATGACAAAAATAATGAGATAATAACTATACATTCGAATTCGATTTTAAAAGTAAGATCTTAATATATTGCAATAATAAACCGTTCACATCCAGTCTTTGAATTAGTGCACTCGATGTTCTATAAATGGTACAAATCATAGTAGCAATAGCAACCAAAAAAAAAAAAAACCTCCTTCATGCTTGACCCTCATCTTAATGTGCACGTTTTTTATTCAATGAACGCACGTATGTAATGGTAGAACAACTTTGCTTTGTCCAACATGCATCACATCTTATGAAGTGCCAAACAAGGAAGGCCACGCACGTCCATAGGAGTGCAAATATGATAACGCACCATTTAGCTTGTTAAGCCACCTCTGTAATTAACTTATGAGACAATTCCCGTGTTTTTTAACATTATCCTGACCTAACATGGCTGTTTATGGTTACTGAACCATCATGATTGTAATTATTTTTTTTTCTAGTATGAATGGAGTGATTGAATGTCTTATACTTGCTGAAAAAAAAGAAACGCTGACGTAACAAAAGAGTAGAACCTTTGCCTATTCTTTATTAATAATTGTTATAACTAATCAAGAAGATTCAAAGGAATGAATCTAAATTGCTTAATTTCCTGATAGAGTTTGGAACTACTAAACAAGGCCCTTTGGACTCTCTGATCTCTCTCGCACAAACATACATGACACGCATACACGAGAAGAAAATACTCCACTTGGGACTTTTCTATGAAGAAAAACTGCTCTCTATAACACTTGATTGCTCGATATATAGAATACTCTCAGAAGAATATTTTGCTTTCAGATGATGACAACGCATATAGAAACGTGTACATAGGCATATTACCTACATACACAACAAACTACTTTCCAGATTAAAGAAGATATCGGGAAACTGCATCAGGATTGAGGATTCCCCGAGTACTCATCAGTGTGAAAGCAGGATTGACCTACTCTTAACAGCAAATAGCTAAAGTGAAAACTAGTAGAGGATCTCTACCAAACGAACCACGAAACAGGAAAATTGGAACAAATGAAACAGTTTATCATCGGTGAAGCGATCATAGACGACAAGTAGAAATTAAGTCCAAAAATATAGGACATTGATATCTAAATTAAAGAACGCAGATTAAAGTTTTTGCTTGCAAACTATCAGTAAAGTACGAAAACCAGTAGGAACACTTGAGGGAAGATCATGCCATTGCCCTATTGCATGACGATGGGATATGTAAAACAGTTCCAATGCATTCCCGTGATTACAGACCGTACATAGATTCCATTAAGCATACAATCTAACTTTAGTTTTGAAGGAAACACAGATATTCTCTGTAAGCTCCCACTAAATCACTGAAAGTTATTGAAAGCCAGTTACGTCCAAGATGAGGATGAAAAAACAGAGCCAAACAAATATAATGGTTGACAAAGAACATCACTAAGTGGCAAACTCCTGAGGTATGTCGCTTTACGAGGAAAAAATATGTGCTTCAGTAGTGTCTTGTGTTTTTTTGGCTAACTGTTAAGTATATTGATTCCTCAAGAAGTCTGTACAAAGAGGATGGGACCTAAGTCAACAGAAGTACTGACCGCGCCATCAGCAGCGAGGGTCAGCTCAAGAAAAGTCTGTCCTTGAGTAGTGTCATTAGTAAATAACTCTTACATTTTCATAGGCAAAAGAGGAGAGAGCTGCTCAAGTAATTTTCGTCAAGTTATTTAGTAAATTGACCACCACTATCCAGAAAAACATGCAGATGTTTCCATCCCGAAGGATTGTTGGACTATATACTCATATAAGATATGGGAATTATACAAAAGCAGGGACCTACAAACATTGGTTCCTATTAGGAAGCAAGAAATCCATGGAAAGCCGAAGGCTCCCGATGCTAACTAGACCAAAGCATAACAAAAATACATGCAGTTTCCTGATCTTGTTACTACAGATTTACTAAGAATCATGTTTACTGGACTATCCTAGGTAGACATGTGTTGACATCATAAAAGGTGGCGCTTCAAACATTATTTTATCTTGTTTTGCTATTTAGACGGTTCCTTCAATTAATTTACAATATGTTATAGCTAGGTTCTATATCCTATGACAAACCTAAATGATTGGAATCGCGAATAGATCCTCTACGCATTGAAGTGGTAGCCAGTCCCTCATTCCCCACCAAAAGAACCAGACGGAAATTAAAGGGTGATCATGATCATTATCATCACGCCCGCGTACTAATCGTGTTCTTTTTTTTCCCCTCGTCTTCAGCACTTTGCTCTTCAAACATAGGATTGCGGCGAATTCTTCTTTTAAGCTAAATAGGACTAGGAAAATCAAAGAGGGGGATATTCCCCTCTACAGGTTTGTTGGCCATACTGATTTAACAAAATTCTCCCGAAATATCCATCTGTGTTTTTCTCTAATCCCCATAACTCATTTCGTATTTGATATTTAAAGTGCATATATGTTCTCCAATTAGGATAAAATGGAACGTCAGGTCTAACCTTTGTCTTATATCGTCAAGCATTTATATATATCTAAAGTCTATTTTTCCATGATTGGAATTCCAACTAGTCTCACCATTTCAACGTTTAATTAGTGGGTGTAGTTTCACTCACCCAGTGCTTCAACCTTTGTCTTTTGCCCTTTTTTACGGTGTACCTATGAAACTGTACAAGTAGATAGGTTAAAGTTTATTAATAACGCATGAGATAAAGCTGCTAGTGTATAGAAATTACCGCTAACTTTAACGAAGTTATACTTGTCTGCCATTAATTCTCCTTACTGCTGCTCTTGAAATGACAGCACTAACACCACGAAATCCATATTCATCAATTGAACAAGTCATAAGCACTCACTAGATTTCATTTGCAAAAGCCTAAAAGAAAACTTGTTATCATTGGTCTGTAAAGGTTTTGTATCCGATCTCTATTATTTTTCAGACAGGAAAGCGGTAAAAGATGCAGCACAGGAGGGGAGACAAGGGGTAGTCAGAAGTAAGAGTCTCTCAGAAATGAATTAACAGGAGGCGAAGACTGAAACACAACCATTAAACCAAAGTATATGCAGTGCTAGACGTGTCTGACAAATGTATGATCGTTATGTAAAGTCCTTTCAGGCTTTTCAACCGATGAAACTGAATTGCCAGGAACACCCATTGGAGAATAAACAGGAAAAAGGAAAACAATCTTCAGAAAAGAGAGAAAGGTCACATGATATTTGCAGAATATAGAGCTTGGCATAGATGGGTATTCAAGTACATAAACTATAAGCAATACAGATTATGAGTTTCACATAGACATGTAGTAACATTTACTTTGTCTACCTCTTTTCCCACACTACTCTACTGGTAGTAAATATACTAACATTGGTTGCATCAAAAGCGGATTCATGATATCCCAGATGGATAACCTTGCTTCTTTAAAAGCCAACAGAAGACAGAGAGCGTATTATAGCTAGCAACTTGTAGAAAATTACTAACCCTAAATATACTAAAACACCATATATATCACGCTCAAGAGGGAAAGGAAGTACCCATTTGAAATTTAGCAATTCAAAGAGGCCCGGACAGTAGAATTTTCATGGATAATGGATTTCCTTATTGACTTGCACCTGGGGGTGGTAGCTGTTGTGGTGGTAACTGTTGCCGGGGGCGCTTCCTCTTCTTTTTCTCATAGCTGATCCCTCTTGCTTTTGACTGCAAATCACGAACCTCACGAAGATAGAGTCTAACTGCTCGAGCCCCAAATGGATTTGCTTCAGGCTTCCCTCCGTTCTCTTCGAAGGCGGCTCGGAGGCGTCCGATGAGCGCGTCGAGACTGCCCCAGGCCTGGCGCAGCGGGCATGGGCAAGGAGCTGGAGGGTTAGGGTGGCCATAGAAGGGGCAGATTGGAGTATGCACCTTGGTCTTGCCAAATTGGTCAAGGTACCTGTTGAAATTGATGAAGCACATGACATTTCTCCAGAACTCTGAACTCTAAGCTTTCGAAGCAAACAAGTGGTGATTAGTTTATGTAGTACCTGAGGAATTCAAGAACGTGGGCGCCACTGCATCTGGAGAGGGAAAGAGGGGGACGGTGGTTCTTCAGGTATTGACCGAAGGTGTTCCAGTCCCGGCGCTTCTGGTTTTCGTAGCGGCTGCTGCTAGGAGCAGAAGCTGATGAAGAAGAACTTGCAGCCAAGCAGTTGTTGATGGTACTGGAATCAGTCATGCTGGTGTTCTCAGAGTTGGAGCTGTCCATTAATTCTGGGAGCGAATCCATGGATCTGTTTGGGTATGTGTCTGGTTTTCTTGGATCTTTGAGTAACAACAGTGCCTCTGGTTCTTGAAAATGTATTGAGGTCGTATTTCTTGCTTCTGCTCTTACATTTAAGCTCTGTGCTACTAGGGTTTTGATTCCTAGAGCTAGACGGTGACCTTAGGTTATGAACTGAGACTGAGAGAGAGAGTTCTGAAGAGGATGATGTTCTGGTTATTCTGGTTTCTTGTTGTGAAGCAGCGGATGAGCCTATTTTATAGACGGTAGAGGAAAAAAAGGGAAAAATAAATAAAAGAAAAGATACACGCTCTGAGAGAGAGTTCTGAAGAGGATGATGTTCTGGTTATTCTGGTTTCTTATTATGAAGCAGCGGATGAGCATAGACGGTAGAGGAAAAAAGGGAAACATAAATAAAAGAAAAGATACACGCTCTGATTGCCTGTTGACATTACATAATTTCTGTTTCAGAAGAAAAAGAAGGAGAAATAATGAAAGGTAATGGAGCTGAAGGACACAAGAGTTTGATTTTTGTGATGAGATTGATTGAAGAGTGAGAGGAATACTTCTCTTTGTTGTCTCTCTCTCTCTCTCTCTCTCTCGGGCTTTTCTTTGTTTGAGCAGAATTAGAAAACTTGGAGTGATGTCTCCGAGGGAATTTGGTAGCTTTGGTTTCTGAAAATGTTAAGCCATTCGTTTTTTCTCTCTAAAAAAAGTTGGAGCAATCCACCACTTGTTAAGGATGAGTAAAACTATTCCTCTTCCCGGTACAGAGACAGAGAGAGGCAGAGGGAGACAGAGGAAACGTGCGAGAGCTTTTACGGAAATGGCAAGAGGGTGGACAGTAGGTTGAGATGCTGACAGGAAATAATTTGAAGACAAAAAAAGAAAGAAAGAAGAAAATAAGACATGGTTTTGTTTCTTGAACCTGTAGTATTGAATGACAGTTCCTTTCTCGGATGACCACAATGCCCCTTCTGAAATTACATTTTTCCCTTTTTCTTTTGCCAAAAATTTCAGCTTTATATTTTTTTGGAACATGAATTTCACCTCATGTTGAAAAATTAAAATTAAAAAATAAAATTTTATATCTTTTTATTAAGTTTAAAATTTTAAAATAAGTGATAAATTTATACAATATTAGAATTAAAATCTCTGAATTTGAGAAGTGACTTGATAATTTACTCTAATTTTAATTACATATTCACACATATTTAACAATGTTAGAGTCAATAAAATTTTATAGAATCTTTTAAATGTTTTTCTTTTCTTTATGCAATTTATTTTTTCCTGCAAAAGTCATCTTGAATAGGAAGTTGGTATTTTTTTCATAGTATTGGTTTAGGTTTGAATCTTCTGAATGACCTTGTGCTTGAATATTTGAGATTTGTTGTTGGTTTGTCTAATCAAATACTTACATTCAAGTTTGATACCAAGAAGTTTGCTAGGTGAATGAACTAGTTATTTAGAATTTTGGTAGAAAAAATTACAAATTTATTGTAATAATTTTTCCTTGAATACTGGGCTTTCCTACACTCATGCTGAGAGATGTAGGGCTTAAAAATAAACATGAAAATATATCGCCTCTCGATGGATATGGAAGGTGCATTGAATGAAAATTTTGTGACAATGGGATTTGCATTTGCTAGAGGAAGTATGACCTTAAACTATAAAATAAAAAGAAAAAAGACCGATGCATACCCACTTTGAAATATCACGGCAAAACTCTACATCAATATTGCTATGCTTCAACTGAATCTATTCTTTTTGGAGGAAAAAAAAAACTGAATCTATTCTTTTTTTTCATAAGAGAATTCTGTGAAGGGTATATATGAAGGCATTGGAATCCTAATTAAAGAGTTTAATGCCAAACTTTGGTAAGTACATCACATAATATAAGTCAAGAGGTCAAGATTCTACCACGGAAAATTAAAAATTAAAGTCCGAGTTTATATGAAATTTTAACAAATTGTCTAAATTTCTAAAATTGACAAATCACAATTGAGTTTAGGTCATACTTGCAAAATCACTCACTACATTACATTTTAGTTCAAATTTCTAATAAAATTAATGACGTGACATGCCAATTGTAAATAAACTTTGGGACAAAAAAATCATTTGGTTCCGAGAGTGCAGGCTGTGCGAATACCATAGCAGGAAAAAGGTTGTTAAAAAATCAAGCAAGTTGGAAAGATGGCAAATGACATTGCATGTAGCTGTCCCAATTGAAATGTAAGGCCAATGGATCGCACGGTTCTCTATAGGCACAAACTTTTTCTTACAGTACCAGGTACCATACAAAGATGCTCAACCAAAAAACAACGGGGAGAGAAAGAGAGAACAGCACAATGTACGACCTTGTTTTCGAGAAACCTTAATTTGTTGTATACCGGACCCTCTTTTCTAGTTTTCTCGACAAAGGGAGTCGAATTTGTTTTGTATTTATATATAATTTCGAACTCTTTACAATGGTTGGTAAGCTCTCACCGACCTGAAGAATATGCCAAATCAAACACGAGATTAATTGGCTATTGTGGTTTTTTGTTCGAGGTTCAAGAGAAAGGAGTGGAACCGCCTACCCATCGTGGTAATTTTGGTCATTAACTCAATGCTTTCTAAAGCAGACAGTTCCAATGCCCATTTCACGCCCTATGTCAAGGAATAAACTTATTACTGCATCGATTCCTTCCTTACCACTCGCTTGAATTTTCGCTTCCAACCAAACAGATTGAGAAACTAGAAATGGACAAGAGAGACGAAAAACTAATAAGATAGGAAGATAGAGCGATCAAGCTCCAAACGACCTGCCGTTTCACCAGCAAATATCAAATTGATGCAAAGACAAATTATACAAAACTATTTAAAAAAACAAATCTAACATTCTAAGATTCACTGCATCATTTAATTGAGCCGGGCCAACCCAATCTTCTAAACTATTTTGTCTTCTCACCTAATTAAATAACGTCAGCTTAAAATATTAAATTTATTTCTTTAGATTATGGCCATCCATTTGAATCACTCTGCAGTCTATTTCTGTACACCTCCGTTCTCAATAAAGAGACACCGACAGTCATAAGGATAGTACAAATTTAGTGACTATTCTGTATGCAGGTTACACGTATGGTACCTGGATTGTAAACTTGTCTGTATCTAGTCCTCGCTGAATATTGTATTTGTTCTGGGTCAACTAAAACTCTGCAAACATCTATAAAGAATCACAGTTCTAAGTAATCATCTCTTACACGTCTCCTTGGGAATTTCTTCGCATTGAAAAGTTCAGCATTTATGCAAAATAAATTTTATTTCGTGAATTTCTAGATGCCACCAATTATAAAAAGAAGGCTCACGAGTGTCTTTAGATTTAATATTTTCTTAGAAATTTTTCTAATTAAATTTTTTTGTCTAGCCATCTAGCCACTCTTGTGGTATACCCATTTTTTCCATTTTATCTCTCTAGTAATATTTCGTCTATTTCTTGACAAAATTTTGATGATGCGGACCAAGTGACCACGTCACTCCCAATTAAAAGAAGACACGTGTTTTAACTTGTTGATTAGACTCATTTAATTTCGACCTCCATCACCACATCACTCACCGCCAATGAAATTTATTGAAAAGCCCACTGTTCCACATCATTTAAAATTACCTAAACCATTAGGCAGACTCACGAATAATTTGCTGCCATGCCTCAGTCTCGATCTTCACCTACCTCCTCTTAAGCAATTGATACTTTCCTTGCCCCATTCCCCTCGCCTTCGTCTGCTGCTTCCACCACCTATCATCAACCTGCCTTTTCTCTTCTTTACGCATTTCCCGCAATAATTCTTGAACCTCGTTAGCAACAGAGACATCTTCCTCAGCATCCGTCAATGAAACTGCCTCAGCTTCGACCAAACGCGCGTACCCTTTAGGGCAAAACCCACCAAGTCCAAAACTTGGCCTCTCGATAGTCCTTGTGGGACCAAATTTCACCGTTTTCGACGAAATGGAATTTCGGCAAACCTATTATCAGAGCAGGCGCTAAGCTTAGAGGGCCTAAATCTGAATTTATCAGGGAAAATTGGGTCCTGGGTAAGGGCCAGAAAGCTATGAACCCGTATGAGCGAGTTAGAATTGATGCCAAACCTCTGCGGCTTTGAAATGGCTTGCTTGGCAATGTTGCCCCACATGGCCATGGAAACCCTCGAAGCGTTCAAAGGAAAATTCGCGGGTCGCAATCGTTCATGGGTCTGCCTAATGGTTTAGGTAAATTTAGATGATGTGGAACGGTGGGCATTTCAATAAATTGCATTGGCTGTGAGTGACATGGTGATGGAGGTTGAAAATTAAATAAGTCCAGTCAGAAAGTCAAAACACGTGTCTCCTTTTAATTGGGAGTGCCGTGGTCACTTGGTCCATATCATCTAATTTCATCAATAAATATACGGAATATTGTTGGAGGGATAAAACGAGAAAAAAGGGATATACCATGGGGGTGGCAGGAAAACAAAATTTACCCTAGACATATTTTTGAAAAAACATTAAATCTCAAGGGCATGCATATTATTTAAGCCTAAAAAGAACTTTACCATCTCATACAGGACCTGCATGCTTTGGTGGGTCCAAATTCAGGTATCTGCTTTGGTCTGCCGAGAAATGGGAACTGATTTAATGGAGCAAGCCTAAAATCCTCTGGCTTAGGGCATTAGGGGTCTGCTACTTGACCTTATTCGAGTAGTTCAGGCCAAGCCTTTTCTCTTTCGGAGACAAGGGACCGGGATATATGCAAATATCAGTTGGCAGCTAGCTGGGATCAATGTCAACCACTCTTAAAGCTTATGTAGACCATAGAGATATAATCAAAGTGCAGAATATTCTTGAACCATTTTGCAGGTTAAGGGACTTTAATCAACCTAAATTTGTGATTAGACCTCAAATAAATAATCTTATTGCAATGAAATTGTGGGTACTAATTGCGTACTAGTTGAATGGGGACTGACAAAAATAAGAGTCATTAGTTCGTGTAACGAGCACTAGGATAGCTCATAGTTTATCAGCCTTAACATTATAAAGATTAGGAGATCAATCAATTTAATCACATGCGCATATATGAAGCTTGTTATTCAATCGGTATTCGTGCCTATTGGCCATTGTTCCAGGCGCCAGAAGCATAAGGTGGAACAAGAAGGACTTTCAGAGAACACAGAACTACAGGAGCAATTAGTTTAATGGAAATAAATACTTCCTCGATCTTGGATTCTGAACGGAACCAAGACTTACTAGTTGCAGAACAAACAGGGAATCATGAACGATTTGCATGGAGGGTAGCATCGTGACAGAATGAGAGCCAAGAGACAATGTTTATGAAAGCTCCCGATGTTCAAAAGGGTTAATTTCCGTGAGAAAGTGGATGGAAAAATGTGCGAAACCCCTAATTCTTTCATGAGCAAAAGTTTTAGTTATGCTGGATAGGCTAGATCATCAAAGACCATTAGATCTATTATTGAAAAAAAATGATTAACTACCGAAAAAGATCTGCCTGGTGACTTATCTGTAATCCATTAAGAAAGGTCTTATCTTAGATGGTATTGTCCGGATCTACCCCACAATAGTTGCAGTAGTTTGTCAAAGACTCGCATCGTTGGCTCGAATTTAAGCAAAGCGCACTGGATATGATCTGTCCGGTCAGTGGTGGTTCGTCCTTCTAACTAGCGAACTGACGCCATGAAATGATGATTCAAAGATAGAATGAGTCTACCAGCCACAAAGCTAACACGTGTTTGAAGCCATTAACAGGTTAACTCTTGTGCTGCGGTCGGTCAAATAGTCCTACCTAATTAGCTCTAAGGGATGTTGATGAATGAGAACTAACCAAGTACGTGCCCAAAAACAACAAACTTTTTTTCTCTTCTCCTAGTTTTAGGGGCTGTTAAAAGAAAAGCCAACCATCTAACAACGGTGATGACCTAATGGATGATTGGACAGTCCAAGGTTCCCAATGAAAGTCCGGGCAGAGCGGGCAGGAGAGGCAAACCTGCCCGAATTTGCCCTTTTCTCTCGCCTTGAGAAAAGCAAAGCATATTGCAGATATCTTTGTCTCAAGCTTTTCTACTGTGAGAGATTATTTGACGAAGCGTTTGTTCTAAACTAGATTCTAGTGGCCAAAAGAGATCAGAGACATCTTCTCTGATTCGCAGTTGGTTCTAACAACTAGAGCATTTAATATAACGGTTCACAGTAAAAGAATGTACTGCTAGCAAGCCCTAGCTTTATTTTAAATCCCTCGAATGAAATCTATTTCCGAGTCCCATTTTCCTAAAAGCTGGTTTGTGGTTAATCTTATTTTAAATGGACGTGTGCCATCCACAGTGTAGCACCCATCTGGCACATGCATGGCCCTTTTCGCTTGCCCAATGTTTGGCTGCTGTGTCGATTTCTTTTAAGTTGTTAAGGAGATTGTTGGAGTTTTCAACTGGTTTTATGAATAGTGTCATCTTTGGGCATGGCCCCAGCTGGTTGATGTACCCGTTGCATTAATGGCTATAGAATCTCATGACTCTTGTTTAATTTCGACAGCCACAGCATTAACTAAGCAGTACATCGAGGTGGGGATCTATATATCTCAGAACACATATGTATGATAGGGTTCGAGTTCGACCATTGGTGCATTTGAACTCGGGTCCTTCTTTTTGGGCCTCTGGGGAAGAAAACGAAATGAAAGAGATTTGCAAATAAGTGGTTGAAGTTGGTCCAACAAATCTAATCAATATAATGCTAAGTACGACAGGACGCGATTTAGTTGGTTGAAATTGATACGTTAATAATTAGGCAACATTTGGTCCAAAATTTGTTGGTTATGTACGTCTTTATGGGAACATGTGGTAAAATCGATATCAATGATGCACCGTCGTTTGACCTCTAGGAAAAAGCTTCTTTTTCTTTCTTCTTTTTCCTTTTTAAACGATGGAGAAGGACCAAGGCAAGCACTAAATACCAAATAGATCGTGTGGTAAACAATTTATTAAACAATATACGTCCCTTCCCATTCACCTTACCATCTGCAACTTTCAATTTTCAAACGTCAAATGTATCTTAGAAAATTAAGGATGAAGCCAGAAATTAGTTGATGCAGCAAGGGCCGGAATGTTTGCAACTGATCGGCTTTTTGGAGGGATAACATTATGAAGATCTCGAAGCTTGTTAGTTTTCGAAAAAAATTTCGGTCCTAAAATTTCAGTTATGTTATAAAATAGTGTTTTGATGTTGCCAACACATTAATAAATGTCATCAATGTTACTCTAGATGAAATTAGTCAATGCATTAATAATGCAGTTTAAAAAATAATAATCAATTAATATATTGTTTAATATAATCTAGGCCATTGATAGATATCAATAGTGTGTTGGCAACATCAAAACGTTTGTTAGGACACGTTAGGATTGAGGCTTTAGAACTGAGAATCATCAATTTTTCAAAACTTTAGGGATCTTGTTCTTTTGGTCCCCCTTAGATTTATCCATGCTTAAAATCACTAGCCTAACCCCCAAGTACCAATGTTCATCTTCGATGATGAAGAATAGAATCTCCTTTTTCTTAGCCTTATCTTGGGCTAACTGAAGCATGATTACAGATTTGTTCTTTGCTGACCATTAGAAACTCGAACACAAAATTAAGAAGGACCCATCGAGCCTAGTTCGATGAGAAGCATCATCTTTGCCAGCCAGTTGAACATGTTCTTGGTTTTCAGCTTTCGACAAGATGAAAAAGTTGGAGGATTTTGGCCCCTACACGACGTGGTGGACCAAAGTTTGTCTTGAAAAGAGAAGTGGATGATTCCAAGTTTCTCCAAAAACTTCGATGATCCCAAGGAAAAGCAGAACTTGAGTAACTGCTTGCAGGACTCGTGCCTTTGACATACTTTGCTTTCAGGGCTTGGACCAGTATTCTGTCATTATCTGCACAGAGATGCCAGACAAGTTTTGCAACTAGGTCTTCGTTGCGTTCGACCAGTTTTCCCTTATACTACGGGGGCCCAAGCTACGTAAGACTGGACCTTTGGGCAAGCAAAATAGCATAAATTAAAACCATGATTCTGGGCTGGGGGAAACAAAAATGATTCTGCAGCTGATATAGATGAGAATGAGAAGCGTCCATCGGCTGCAGATGAGAAGAGTCTATCGAATATATATAGCATAAACACTGTAACATATATATACAAGATATGTACAACACTGAGGGAGGACCTAGAGACAGCGTTAACCCCAGTAACATTTTATCCTTGGCCAATCTCTGTTCCCAGGGAAACTTAGAAGTCCTAGTTCAAAACCGAGTCCTATTTTGCTCTTCATGGGAAACCAATTGTACCTGCCATACTGGAGGAGGAGAAGAAATCAAGACTATGCTGCACATCCACATAATTGAAACTATTCTATGTATACAAAGAATTCCTAAAGAACATCTTGAAAACGAGCAACCGAAAAGGCAGAGAAATACAGAAAATCATAAAACACAAAGGCACCAAAAAAACCAAACAAAACTCGTCTCCTCAGGGTTTTCCCTTCCCTGCGGCCCCTTCTCGCTGATTCCGGAAGTGACAGAGAAGCTGCTGTGCCTGCACAATAAAAGACAACATGTATTGTCATCTTTCGTCCACACATTTAAATAGTTCTCACACAATCAAGAAGTTTGGACTCTAATTTTGTATAATGACACAGCCTTTGTGAATAAAAACCATGATAACCGGCCACAGCCTACTTCCAGATTCCTATATTCATATGAAACCAATAGTTCAAAACGTTTTAGCTTTCCAAGACATCTTATGGGAAAACAAACTGCTTCCTGTAATGCTTTTTAGCTTCTGCCATATGACTGAATCACTCATCTACGGTTAGACCATTGGGAAATGCTAGATGGACAAAGTAGTAGAGCTTTTTAGATGGAAATGGCAGCCAATCATGTTCGAGTAGGAGAGTTGTCTCTCTGAACAACAAGGAGTATGGTCATGATTAACTTGTGATGCTTTACTCTTTTTCTTACTGGTAAGTGGGCACCAACACCACTGCCCATGAATGGCACATCAGATGAGAAGCAGATTATCAGACCAAAAAAAAAAGTTTTGCAGGCAGGGAATAGAAGAAGCTGAGTACCTTTTCCTTCGCTCTTGGTGTGCCAGATTGAGCTAGGGCAACCAAAGGAGGGACGGCTCCTTCTTGCAGAACCAGGGTACAATACTTGGGACTGTGGAGGCAGAGTTGCAACAGTATAGAAGCAGCATTTTCATTTCCTCTCTTAGACCCTGATTCAACAATCTCAACGAGTAAAGGGATACCCCCTTCCCGCACAATCCCCAAACGCCCCTCCCCAATTGTCGATAGGTTTGCCAGAAGAGCAATAGCCTTGTCAACCATACCAGAAGCAGGGTCCATCAACTCAACAAGGTGCTTCACAGCTCCTGCTTGAACTATACGAGCCTTATTTTCATGGAAAATTGACAGGTTAAACAAAGCGGTAGCAGCATCCTTCTTCCCTCTAAGAGTTCCTGAGCGTAGAAGATCCACCAATGCTTTAACGGCACCAGAACGACCAATTTTTGCCTTGTATTCTTCTAATTGAGAGAGGCTGAATAGAGCTGCTGCCGAATTTTCTTTGGCTCCATCATTTCCTGTTTTCAGAACATGGATAAGTGGCTCTATGGCACCTGCTTCCGCAATCATGGCCTTATTGTCTGCATTGATGGATAAATTTAAAAGGGCTGTTACAGCATGCTCTTGTGTTACCTTTGATTCTGAATACAGCAGTGAAAGCAAAGGTGCAATAGCCCCACACTGGCCTATAATGATGCGATTATGCATTTGGTCCTTTGCAAGAAGCCGCAACTCTTCTGCAGCTGTAGCATTCACTTCACTTGATTGATTTTTAAGGTCTTCAATCAATTTCTTGACATGGGAAGTTCCGGTCTCCTCATCCGATCCCGAGTCCAAAAATGGAAGCGAGCTTGCTCTAAAGTAATTATGGTTTCCATTCCCTGCAACATCCACTTTTGTCGTGGCGCTGTCAAATCTCTTTCTCATAACCAAGGAGAAAATCCTGGTTCATTAAATTGAGGAGAAGCAGCAGGACATTCAGTTGTGATTTCTCCAGACAACTCATTCACATTTTCCTGTTCATTAGATATTCTTGACACGGCATCTGATGGTGGAGGCATATAATCAACACTAGAAATAACACTTGAGCCTGATTCACTCCTGCTATGTACATAGGATTGTTCAGGGGATGGATGGTCAAGCTTTTCTGTCTCTCTGCTTTGGCATCCATTGGATTTCTCTATGCTTAATCTAGCTGAGACATCACTCTTTGGCTTCTGAAATCTGTATCCAACTTCAGGAGATGATCTTATTGCTGAATTGCTACCATGTAAAGAACAAAGGAAATGATCTGTACGGATTAAATCTCCTGGCGACTCATGATCTGATGGGGATGGCACATAGACAAAATTAATGCGCTCACGGTTCTGAACCTTTATATTGTTTTCATCACACCAGTTTGCTATCATGGCTTTTACAGTATAATTGGGAATGATATTTGTGTGTGTGAGTGTTTGACGAGTCTTTGGGCAAATAGCCAGCCCATGATCAAGCCACTTCTGAATGGAAGACCTCTCGTAAGTTTGACCTGAAGCCAGGATAACAGGATCCAGCATGAGTTCTGATGATAAAGGACAGCGGAAGTATGAAGGGACTACAACTCCAGTTGTGGCTTCAAACTGCCCCATTTTCACCATGTGATCACGAATATGGGACACAAGATTCGCAATTTGGTACAGTTGATCGAGTTCCCCTTTGTCTTTATTGACCTGGGCATTTATTATCTCTTTCTCCACAGAAATACATTCCTTCAAAAGTTCCTGATGTGATGTCAAACTAAGCAATTCAATAATCTTCACAAGATGATCTCTGCAGTGAACAATATCATCACTTTGACTTTTAAGAGCTCCCCCTATATTTTCCGTTATTCTTGCCACCTTCAGATGTTCAAGTTCCTGCACACAGCGCTGAACCAGCACCAGAAATTAGTCTCAAAATTGATCTTCATGAATAATGCCAGACACAAGCAATAGCGGCATAAAGCTACTAAACTAACCACTTTTTGAGGGATATAACAAAGAAAATTTGTAAACTACAATCAATTTCACAGAAAACAATGTATGCAAACATTATACCTGCACAGAAGTTAAACTTGAAGTACATGGAGATGACTGTAGCAATCTACATAGTATGTGACAAATCTCAAGCGATGAGCTGCGAATTTTCACCAACAATGGTGCACTCTGCAGAACCTGGAGATGCAGAACATACTTAAAAAGGTTCATACAGGAAGCTGTCACCACCCCCAAAAAGAAAAAAGAAAAAAAAGCACACCCACAAATATTTAAAATTTGATAGCAAGACTCTTTACAAGCCAAAGTTATGACCCTTTTTATAATGTACCCCAAATTCCCAATAGGTTGTAATGTGCATCCTTTTTTAAGATTTGACAGTCAAAATCAATCACAAGTAAGCCACCTAGCACAATCTTAACGATCAGATCTTAATAGAGGTCACATATTGAAACCTATTCGATAATTTAGGGGTGCACTGATTTAAGGTAGGCAATTAGGGGGCACATTAGAAAATGGGTCACAATTTCAATTTGGAGGTGAAAAGTGCAATTTCCTTTTCAACTTTTGTTCTTATTTTCTCAATTCACGCAAATCATAAAATAATTTCAGAAAGTCCATTGAAGATACACCTCAAGCAAGAGCCAAAAAGGACGTTTCACAACTAAAAACTGGATATACCAGCAATACTGTTGCTATTGAATAGTGTGTCCCACGTAGTACTCTTTCTGTCTTTCTATCTTCTTCTCTCTTTTTTTTTTTTTTTTTGGATAGGGTTGTTAATATTGATCCGGGAAAATGAGCTGATAAGACATGACTTACACTGCAAATTTTACTTGTTTTTGGAGACCAAGTCTCTATGAACTCCCTAGTCTCATTAACCGTCATATCCAGTTCTTCACACTCTTTATAGAGAATTTCATCTGAAGGAATCTTGTTCTCAACCACTTCATCAAGCACTGCTTTCAAAAGCTTTAATACACTAACTAGATCTCTGTAATCCGTCTGGATAGGCATAGTTTTCATTGTCTGACATGAAACTAGATGAATGAATCGAGAGATGCTGTTGATCAGACATTTTACCGATGCTGTGTCCATCTGACCTGTTCTGATAGCAAATATGAAAACATTAAATAGAATGTAAACAACAAAAATTTATGAACATAAGTGACACTTATGATCGTTAGAATATATTGCTAACAGTAGTCTACAATTTCAAGAGTTTCCTTTCACAATGATGAGCTTTGGACTATTATAACATGGCTCTGCGGTTCTAAAGGGAAAAAGTACATACTACCGATTATAGGATCAGAAAAGAAAGATTTTCCTTAAACTAGCAACCAAAACGTCATGCTAAGTCTGATCTTCCTTTCAAAAGATAAGAAAAGAAACCTTTATCAACGAAGTGATTATTCTTACATGTAGCAGACAAGGGATGACAAAGATTTCATAGAAAGATATGCGAGAAACAATCAAGGATGAGAAAATTGAACTTGAAGCATCTGGAATTTCCTGGCAGCTCAAGCAAATGTAACATGAAAGAACAAAAATGTGATCAAATAATCAGTACCTAGTTTCAGTCTGTCGGAAGGCAGAGGACTACCAATCAGAAAGTGGTGGGAGAGTATCAAGGAAGGCAGAGGACTACCAAACACAACAACAAACGAACAGAGAATATCTAACAAAAGCAGCCTGAAGGGGAGCAGAAAGTGATGTGAGAGTCATATCATGGTGGAATAGCCAGTATAAAGTTCCGAGAAGGTTGAGGGGAATGAGGAAGAAAATCTGGTACCCATGGATAATAACCATGTAGGCAATTTAGGCGTAAGAGAACTCACAAAACTAAGCACTATAAAATGGAATAAGTAGAATGTGTAACTCCTATAGCCTGTTGCTAGTGTCTCTGCAATGAGCTTGTAATCTAGCTACCATGTCACGACATTCACGTCATCCCATGAACTGAATATACGTCTGAAATGAGTGATCTTTAACAGAAAGAAGCATTTGAGAACCCCCCTCAACCTAACTATGGAAATCATCTAGTGCCACAAGTGATGCCCCATCTTGAGGCTCCAATTACATAATACATACCAAGTTAGGTTGCTTTTGAACTGAATGCTGACAAAAGGCAGAATAAGCTTGAGCAGAAGTAAATCACGTAATTGCTAACTGTCACACATGTCGGACTTGTAACTGTGGAAGCAAGTATAGAGCATACACTCGAACATTTATCTTCCTCAGAAATGCATCTCACGTTCCAGTGACAAAGATATGTGACTACCTAAACCTTTTGGCACCTAGCAGAAAATCATTAGAAGTTCAGCTTCCAAACTTGTGAACGTGACACAATGACCTTGAGCAACTATTCCTGAAATAAGACACTCATTCGGGGAACATGAAGCTAAGAAGACCATAATAAACTTTGCCACCCCTGTTAGTGAAACATACTTATTGGTTCATTCATCCTAGTTTTGCCATTGAGTCTCTTACATAAAATGGGGAAATTCGAATTGGCCAAACCATCCGTTTTTTTTTTTTTTGGAAATAACTTTCTAACTGCTATTCCACATGTAGAAAACAGGAAAAGAACCTCTCGGCAGGAACTACAAATTCCGCGCCTATTACTCCCTCGAGCGAAGCCTGGAGCTTATAGTAAATTCTTTCTCAACCTCCCTCTAAAGCTTCGGTGGGGAGAAACTTACAGAAGGCTAACACTATACACTTTACCTGGGAAAACAAGAACCAAACTGAATTGAGCCTAAAACAACCATATTGGAAAGATTGAAAAGAATCCTCCAGTTATAGGCCATTTGAATAAAAAAGTCCAAACATTTAATTTTTCTACTTCCAAGCCGCCTTTTTCAGCAAAAACCACAGGGCGTGGCAATTTGCTATAGCAACAATCGTCGCTTCAAACGTTAGAAACAGGAACATTGTGAAGCGAAGTTGAAACATTTCTCGTCAAAAGAGAACCGATGTTAGCAATTTAGCACACCCAATTTCTGCGATCACGTCCTCAGAGTTTCACACAAGACCCAGAAGAGGTACACCGCTAACATCATATATAAAAAAGGAATCCCATGGCTCATTTTATCTCCTACTAGTCCACAAGACATCCACAAATTCATGAAAAACCTAAGATATTTTGTTGAAAAATACCAGAAAGTTTGAATTGAAGCAGCATGTGGCTTAAGCTTGCAGGTTAAAGCATAAACAGATCTTGATGAGCCCCAAAGGTGGAAACTTCAAAATGGAAACCGAATATGTGACAGCTAAATCTCAAACCTTTGGTCACAACTCACAGGTACAGGCCCTCATGCCCTGCTTTCCTTACAAAGCTGCATGAGAGAGAGAGAGAGTGCAAGAACTAGACGTAAAATTTTTAACTCTTTTTTTTTGGGGGAAAAGTTAATAAAGGGTTAACTGATGGGGCCCAATGTAGCTGCAGGTTTGTTGAGCTTTGTGAGGAAATTTAACTAAAAGAACATAATCATGATAAGCAGGAAGATTTAGAGAGAACGTGGGGACTATAATGGGTTTTCGGGGATCATATGTTATACATTAGATAGGAAAAATGTGTTAAAAGAAGTCGAAACTTGTTTATTAGTGGATGAAACAAAAGATTTGACAGAAAAAAGTACCCAAGATTGTTTTCAGGACTTTTTCTTTTTCAGACGAAGATACCCTTTACTTGTTTCCTAATTCACGATGCATACGACTTCATTCTTTTGGAAATTTGGATGGATTCCTTTTTTTCTTCATTTCCTTCACCTTTCTTTTTTTTAACGTTTATGGTGCTGAGGAGATTTCCTTCTCTCTCTATCTCTAAAGCCTTAATCTAAGATCTCTGTCAATGGTCCATTTTTATCTTAAAAGCCAAACTAAAATACAAAAAAGAAAATAGTTTGTTTTTGGTTGTTTACATTCACTACTTCCGTCCTACACAAACACACACCAATCTCATGCAATTTGTGGTGGGGTCAAGGAAGCTGGCAATTTGCGTCACTCCAATATGAAAGGTTGGAGCACCTACCCCTTTGTATTGGACCATTGAACCATTAACATAAAAGTAAGACTAAAATAAACAAAATATTTCTTTAATAATCAATGTAAATCAAATAAATGTATGAATTTTCCTTTCCTTTAGCTTTCAATGACGTTTTGTCTAATGATTGTTGTACCGGAAGATTATTTTACAGTATTCTATTTGAATTTTGATTGGTTATGTTTAGGATTCAAACTCTTGATTTGTGACATGTTCAATTGGCAGCCAATTAATAGAGCAATGTATCCTATGTATTAGTAATATGAGGAACCTGCAACCAATAGGGTAAATGAGGGGATGATGAATATGAAAAGGCTTGAAAATGATGGTAGGTTGTTGTCACTTTGTTTTGTTATGAATATAATAGTCAGGCTTAATTATTGTTATAGTTCTTATAGTATTAACTTTTAAAAAATCAATCTTTAAGGTACAATTTTACCGGTCTCTATAATCTATTTTCATACATATGGGTCTTTCTGCCTTCCAAAAGATTGACACGAGGTTAGGGTTAGGATATCCATTGTTGAGTTCGGATAGTCTATCATAAATCCGGTCCTCATTAGCTAGTTAATTTTTTATGGATAAAATGACTCATATATTTAAAAAATGAACCGCAAACAACTTATCTGTTAAAAGTTCGTAACACAAAGATTGCATCGGTAATTAATTATCTAAAAGTAAATCTTGTACTGAGTTTGGAACAATTTTTACAGGCAGTACTAATTCAATAAAGGAACCTATCTAACCAGAAAATAACCTAAAAGAAGCAAGAAGGTCAACAAACTTTTTTAAGGTCATTTCTATGCTTTGAGGTTTAGCCTTGATCAACAAGGCAACTGCAATACAGGACTCATCTTTGGTAAAAGTAGCGTATTGTGATGATGGTTTGGACTGAAGATAACAAGACAAGAAAAAAGATGGAACTTTAAGTTAGCTGATCCAAAATAGTGCCTTAAAAGCATGAAAAAATAATGAGTCAAAGGACATTAAGACACTCTAATGACAGGAGGTAGAGTTTGATTTCAACCACAAATAACCTTGACAACCGCTGACCTTTTGGGACATTATGATTGCAAAACCAGAATTCACAAGAAAAAGACAAACAGCCTTTGTTACATCAGTATTTACACGTTTGGAAAGGATGTTTATTTGCCCAAACAGTGATGTCTTGGGGGGATGTCGTGTAACTTCTGTCCTGGACTTCTTTGTTTGGTACTTGGTAAAATTGACCCTGCAAAATAACTTGGCATTTCAGGGAATGTTGCAATCAAATCCTTAGGAAGGATTGTCGCTTTTTTTTGTTCAGCTTAACCCAATGCACCCTCACTGGATGGATTGGTTGATCTCATTAAAGATCAAAAGGTGCTAAAACCTGACCTAACCAAAACCTATCAATTACTTCCCTGTGCTATTACCCATCTGTCATGCTATTAGTTCAATAAATAGACCGGTCCATCTAAGCCAGTTTCATTAATTAAGCAGCAATCTTGCTCATGCTATGTTGGGACAAGCTGGAACTGGGTATGTGAATTCCAGTTCTAACAAGAAATAATGCAAATGAGGCACACGTACGATTAACCCAAAGACGCATTATTCGAACTTTTTCTGTCTTTCCTTTTTATATGGCCCTTTCTGTCGGTAAAAGTAATCCTTGTTGATAAGGTTAGTGATTAAAGTCACCCTTTTCTGTCTTACATTGTTTGAAACCTTAATTACTCTAGTAATATGTTAGATTCAATCATAGATTCTTACCATTTTACTTTTAATTTTTGATGATCTTTTGGGGTAATTACCATTATCAAACAATAATAATAGGCTTATATGATGTGGGTAAGCCTCTGAATACTGTAAACTCACCTCATTTTCAATATCTTGACTGGTGCTAGACAAGCTCCCCAAACCAACTTATTCTAGAACTAGGAGGAGGTTTTGGCATTTGCTTGCCGAAAAGAAAAGGACCAAGAGACAGTCTGGGGCATTTTCTTTCTCTTATTGGCAGACCTCATTATTGCAGATTCTGAGAAAGGGAAGGCACAAGTATAATAAAAGAGAGTATAACATTAGGGTCGTTCACCAATGGGCTGAAATCGACCAAAGGTGACCGAAAACCAACTTGTCCGGCCAGTTTTGAGAAGGCCTGGTTCAGCTATCGGTCTAAAAAATTATATAATCGACTGAGTCAGTTCGGTGCTCGGTTTCTAGGCTTCGGCGGACCGAGACCGAGCCCAACCCTTCCTTAAAAAATAAAAAATAAACCCCCCACACAAAAACAAAAAAAGATCTTGAGTTCCCTCTCCCCACTCCATGTGATGAGGTTTTTTCCATCCCCTCTTAGTTGGCGCCTCTCTCTTCTCTCTCTTGGCAGCCGCCATAGCTCTTCCTTCTCTCTCTTTCGGTCACGAACTTGGCGTTGCCTCTCTCTTTGTGTCTTGCTCTCTCATTCACTCTTTCTCTCTTACAATTATAGTTCTTAGTTGTTCAGTCACGTTCGTTTTAGGAAAATTTTAAAAAATTTAAGTACGGTGCGACTATTGAGGTGATATTGAAGTTTTATTAATATTTGTGTAAAATTTATTAAATTGTATTGATGTTTGTAAAAAAGTAATGTTGAGTTTGTATTGGTATTTTTATAAAAGTAATGTTGGGATTGTAATTTTAAAGAGTTGAATTCAAATTCTAAAAATTTTACCAAAACGAACATGTCCTAAATTGTTCGGTTTTGATTATTATGATTAGTATTTTGGTTGTTACAGATCTTGGAATTGGGGAAATTTTTTGTTGGTTTCATTGTGATTGAAGACATTTTCCTTGCGAATGTTAGTTTTATTGAAAGGTGCTCAATTGGCCAAACCGACTGAAGGCACCGAAGGTCGGCTTCCTTTAAGAGCCTCGGCTCGATGGTCGGCCCTTCATTTCAAGAAACCAACCTCCTCAGTTCGGTGGTCAGTAATGGTTCCAAACCGAACCAGGGTTCCACTTATACATCTCAACAAACTCTCATGAGGATCATAATTCCATCACATGATATAACCAAGATTCTCTGCTCCGCGTATAAAACCCAATTATTTTACCTCCCACAACGATGAATCCAAATCATTTCGATGACCTGGGTAGCCTTCCCCACAGCTATAAAATCCAACCAACTCCGATTACAGGCACAGGACTTTTACAGAACCTGATGAGTGGTGCCTTTTGTAATACATATCTTTGGCATTTGGACAGCTCCACTTGAGCACGCATTAATTTAACTGGGAAACCTCAAAAGATAAAGGTTTTTATATATGACACCCAAGACACCCAGAGACAATCGAGTGTTCCCCTGACTTAATCATGACCTATCCCTTCTATCAATTTACTAATGGTGATCCTTTGTCAACTTAAATCTTACAATTGAGTGTCTTCTAGCCAGTTGCAGCATGGCTCCCCTCATCACACAATGTAGGCACACCTTCCATTTTCATACAAGTGACGTGAAGCAGCTGAATTATTGTAGTGTCCTTACTTCTTCCTCCTTTTCTTGGCGTGAAGGAGGGAGGACCCTACCTTTTCAGTAGAATAAAGCAAAGGGTAGGGCTTGAATGCTAGGTCTAGCAACAATTGACTTCGGAAAACACTATTTTTTTTTTTTACTGGAAGAACGGTGAATTTTATTAGAATACCTTTATTTATGACTAATTCACTGTCAAGAATACTATAATAACAATTAAATTTAACCGATTACAAATAAAACATCCAAAATCAAGCTAAAAATCACTAAAAACCTAAAACAAACAAAGAGGCCAAACCAAATAACCGCAATTAACTATTATATCTAAGATATCCCACATTGAATTCTTTTACTCTACTTTGACCTCCAGATAATTTCTCAAAAACCCACATGCTTGAATTTCATATTACTTAGGTCAACAAGTAGCTACTTTACTACGGCATTCCATTGCTTAAAACATATCTTTTTTTTCCTTGATCATATAAATTTAAAAGTGCACACCTGTTTGTGCCGTATACGCTATGTCGCCAGTTCAAAGGACAGATTCATAAAGGATATGTTCCCCATGTGGGGAGAAAACGACTTGGGAATCCAATCAAACTTTCCATGAGAGGTAAAGCTCTCACTTATGAACAGGAGGAAGCTGCAGTGTACGACTCGGTTCCTGGGGTGAGCTACAGAAATAGAGCTCTTGTTCAGACAACTACAAGATTTCCATGAGATTCTATGAAGCATGCCATGTGCTATTTTCAATTTTTAACCGTCTGGTTTCACACAAATGGAAAGTAGGGCCATCCATGTTGGTACTTGTGGGCTATTTGGCTACAAGTCTCCATCATCACAAGCTTAGGACACATTTTGGCCTTGAAGGCCTCCCAAAGGCTTCGTAGGAAATAAGGGACACCAACATCACTGAACAGATCACAAACAAGAAACCAAATGAAAACATACAACGGCTTCATTAGCCTTGCGCCAATCCAAATTTTTCCGAGGAACAGCTGTAAAGCATTTCTGATTGGGAGTTTCTTATGAATTATGGACAGAATAATATTTCAAAAAGAAAACAAAGACGCAGACGCCAAGTTCTAACATGGCATGGAAGCCTTTATAATTACACTATACAAGAAAAGCTCAATAATCAAATGACATCTCCCCAAGGTTTTGGACCGTGAGCAGCAGAGGTGTACAGCCAACTCGTATTTGCTACTTTGAGGTATTCTGTAATTGCCACTACTCTGAAAAGACTGCGTTACTAGAGGAATCCAATGAATATGTCGTCTGAGAGGTTCCCCTTGCCATAGGTAAGTGCACAACAATGGCCTTTGTTGCAATCTTAAAAATCCTCTGTACATCCCCCCATCAAATGAGTGTCACAAGCTGATGAATCAAAAATGACTTAATGTTGAAATCTTGAACCAATCCCAGCTCCATCATAAGTGGTTTACTAGTCAGACAGCATAAAGCTTTACAACCTGATTTATCTTGGCTCGGCATACAGGGCAATCACCTTTCTTGGCCTTGATCTCATTCAAACAAGACATGCAGCCAACCATATGGCCACAAGGAATGCATGCTCCCTCTATTGGAGCTTCCCAACATATGACACATGAGGAAGAACTGTCTTCATCTTTCAGATCATTTGTCAGAGAAGCTCTATCCTCTCTGGCTGGAGCAGACCAGTCCACTGGGCTGAAATCAATGGATGGATAGTGGATTGGCCCTTCATCCAAAAACCCCTCAGGAATTGGTGGAGCAGATGGAATTGACTCTGAAGAAACAAAAGTGGAGTTAACATTGTTTGTGGGAACAACAGGAGAAACATTATCACTGGTTCCACCGTGTCGAGTTGTATTGCTAAGGGGCATAGAATCGGGAGAATCCCATCCATTGTAGCTTTCTTTTGAAGGTTCATGCATCCCTCCACTGCTGCTTGCATTTAAATTTGGGGGTACAACAGCAGGGCCCCACCCATTGTGACTGGCATTCCCATCAGAATCTCCCCAACCATTTGTGTTAGGTGTTTCAGAGCTCTGGTGTGCATCAGGAGGAAGTGGTGGTCTATCCATTGCAGCAGACTGAATGGACGCATTTATTGCCATGGCCAACTCAACTGCTTCTGCAGCAGTTTGAGGTGTAGCTTCTAGCGTTGAGATTTGAGTATCCTGAAGCACTGGGGAAGGCATAACCTGAAAAGTGAAGAGCTTACTAATGATACAACTGAGTGCTGATGCTCTGAAACCTTCAAGATTCAATTGGATTATGGAAAACCATGAAGCAAACGAAAAGGAAATCATTAGATTGCTTAAAGTTCCTTCCCAAGTATTGTTATGTATTTACTTATATAGTCTTAATATCCAACCCCAAGTTAAGTTAAACAAAAAAGAATGGGACCACGCACAAGACAAGACAACTTTTTCAATTTATCCAATTATTTGATAAATAGCCATTGCATTTATGAAATAACTACCCTATGAAACTTTCCCCTGTTACGCAGGTCTACGTCAAGAAAACCCTGAAGTTCTTTGAACAAATTTAAACCAAAGGTGACTTACATAATTTATCAAAAGTCTAACTCAATGCTTTCCAGATTTCTTTTTACAGGAAGATGACCAGGGCACACACTTCCCATATACTCTGAGCTGTACATAATACTGTTTTAGATAGAACAAACAGACTCTGATACCACTTTGGTGACTGCTATATCTTATGAATAGTATACCACGGTACATTCTAAAAGTAACTGTAAGTACTGTTTTTTAGGCAACCAAGAGCACTTAGTGATGCAAAAACCATAATGGAAAATATTTTTCCTTCCTCCACGAAAAGCACGGAGGACAACAACTGACAACTTCTATTGCCAATGAAGCCAAGCACACCGACACATGAATAAAAAACACAGTACCACAACTTCTATTGTCAATGAAGCCAAGCACAGCATTGCATCAAAACCTGTCAATGATTTTTTTCCTCAGTCATTACCAAAAACTGATGTGCAAAACAAAAGACCATTTCATTTGTAACACTACTGAATAAGCTACACACCTAACTGCCAAGAATTGTTATAATTTTCTCCAGAAAGATTTACATATAAAATCAGTGGTAAATAGAAATCAATTTCTTGCTCAGATTTGGGTATAAGCAACTTGGGTTCCGCTAATCCCCACCCCCCATTGTTTGTTCCAAAATATATTGGGCTAAGCTTCCTGTCATTTTTCATAATGGAGTAATTTTCATTTGAAGGGGAGAGGAAAAAAATAAAAAAGGGAGCCAAATTTGAGTTCATTCCAAGCTCCACTGGGGTTATCTCACTCCAAAGGAAGACCACCTGAATGCTCAAGAATCTCAATGTTTTAATTTGGTCCCTTAGATAACAACTTTGTTTTTGGTTGCTGGTCAAGACACATAATACTCATCTAAAATTCTTAGGCATCAAAACACATAGCCGTCATTACTTTATGAATCAACTTGGTGTTAGGGCCAAGCTCAAGCAGAGATTTTTTTTTCTTTTTTTTTTTGGGGGGGGGGTGATCTTAGGCAAGCCTCACAAGTGACTAATTTAAAACCAACTCACCATCCTTCCATAAGTCTAACTACTTCTAATTTGCAAACAGAACGTCCCATAATTCAAACTGATGGAAATTTACACTACTCAAAACTATTTTATCATACCAGAAGAAGAATTTCTAATAGATATTACATTCTGTATCCGTACTGTTCAACTTGAGAATCCGTATGCTAGTGCAACATATGCTCATCTTGGTTAAGACAAGTGCCCAAAAAAAGCAACCATATTCTTGTATGTACATGCAAGAAAATTTATCCTTACCAAGCCACTGTTATACATATGCAAACAATTTATTGTGAGCAGGCACATGGTACATGGTATATGTTACTTGTGTTTTATGTTTCAACTACTTTCAAAAGTAATAAACACCACACGACTGGTGGATACTGGTAACATGCATTGACTTAGTGTGGAACAACACTATGACCACCTTTTGATGGTGTACCTCAGGAATTCCAATGCATGCGTTATATAACCGTTGAAGTTGCTGTTTGTCACCCTCAACACTTGATGCAAGCTTACACCGCGTTCCTGATAAGACAGATATGATCATTAGACAGAATTAACATGGTTTTTCATTACAGCATGCTCTTTGACAGTACGTATTTCAATTGTTGCAGTTTCAAGTGCAGATGACCTAGGACATCCACCTCAAACAAGTAAAAACTCAGGAGTAAAAAAAATAAAAAATCATGACAGGCAGAAATTCCCTTGTGTCCTAATAACTCTAATTACCCATATACTCAAAGAAAGCCCATCACAAAAGAGGAAAAAAATAAAAGATCAAGAAATGATAGTTTCATCACACCAAACTTAATGGTAGACTGGTCAAAGATAGTTAGTGCTGGATCTGTTTGCTGAAACTTGGGTTCTTCAAATTTGGCCTTCCAAAGAGCAATTACTGAACGAGGCTGTGCATCCTGTTCATGATCAACATTGCAATTTGAGAGATGTAAAAATAAATAAGTAGGACATGCAAGTGTAAAACATTTTTCATATTTTGAATTTTGAAGTACAAACTATAAGTAATATCACTTATATTGTTAGAAGGATCTACTCAAAGATTTCAGCCAGGGGGGTAGCGAGTACTTGTGGCTTCTATTCTAAGATAATACGACACAGAATGATCAGTACAAAACAACTTGTTAAAGTGAATTTCACTGATTCTCCCTCAGAGAGACACCTTGCTAACATATAGGAGAACAGGATGCAGCAGAATGAGAGGTATAAGACCTAACTTCTAGCCATGTGATCAATGCAGGAGAGCCAGGGAACGACATGAATAAGTGAGAAACATATTGCTGCAGCAACAATAATCAGTCACCCACCACCCAATAACAGGATCACCTGTGTGTGGGTGTGGCAACTCGCACTACAATTTTGATCTAGAAAACACTTGCAGAAATAGAAAAGAAGTGCCTAAAAGTTCTTTTCAGAGGAAAATCCAGCCACACTGACCCAGCTGGGTTTCCATACCATTCAAAATTCAAATTAGCAAATCACGGACAGACATGCTGCATCAGCATCCAGACATGCAGTATCTGGAGAGCAAATATTCAAAGAATTGACAGAGAATCATTTTCTATTAAGTGTGATTTCATGATAGACATATTTTTATGTTAATTTCTGTCTGCAGCACCAGATCGATCATTCAGTCTCACTTAGCCATTAGAGCTATCAATTATACCATCTTCACAAGGCTTAAGAACTCTAGATCTGAAGCCTGCTATAAAGATTAAAGGTCCAATGTGGATCCACGGGTATATGTAGTAAAAAGGCCAATGGACCAAGAAGAATGTCATATTGAACCCATTTTCTAACTGGATGCTTAGATCAGGATAAGTCTCTCAACAATGATAGATACCAACATTTTAAAATGATATTATGTACCAACATTTTCTTTTTTTGTTTTTTTTTTTTTTTGGGGGGGGGGGGGGGGGGGGTGGTGGGGTGGTTGTGGGAAGGAGGTTAGGGCAGAACGAGGACTGAAAGCCCCATCTGTCAGCCAAAAGAAAAAATTTGCAACAAAAGTAAGCAATGGATGAGGAGATACTATGTAGAATTAAACAGAATAGAAAGATTAAGAAAGAAAGGGGGAATAGAAGGCAATAATATAAGAATGCTTCTGATGGGCTTTTTCCTATGAAATATGGGAGTGAGGTCCACCATAAAAGAGGAAATGAGATTTCATGCGACATCACAACAATCATTTCACTTTTAGTTCATTCCTTTAAGGTACAGAACAAAGGCAACAATTAAAAGACCAAGTATATGTCAAGAAAGGAAGGCTAAAACACAAGCATACACATATGCCGTACGCCAACACACACTTTCTGAGGCATAGCCCCAATAACCCCTCAAGAATACCGAAAGGTTATCTTTGTGCTAAGGTGTTAATAACAAATCATTGTCCAATGTTTAAAACAAATTGGGCAGGTGGACATCAATGCTCTAGCTTGGGGGAAATGTTAACAGAGTTAGCCGCTGGTCAAGGTCATCCCATTCCATTACTTTCTATGCCATCATAAGACAAATAGGCTGATGCCAGCTACATGCCGTAATAGTCTTCGTCATTCTTTCTTTTCTCATCATCCAATTTTATAGCAGGCAATTGCAGCCAAAAACAAAAGAATATTCCACAGGCAAATAAATGCGGATGATAACACTACGATTGACTTCACCCTATATTCTGTCGTACCTGCAAAGTGGGATATATAATGAGCTCCATTTTGAGAGGCATTGTAGAATTACTGGCATTAAAAGGCATAACAACAACCCAACTGCATTGCAACAAACTGAATCAGAACCACAAAACTATACTCATTGTTTGCAATAATAAAACACCACAAGTTCCCTTAGAAAGTAATGGTTCAGATAGTGTGTAACATCATATCGTTTTTATGAAGCAAACGATTTCTATGGAAGGAGTGTAAAAGACAATGCATAACAATAAGAGGAAGTGGACATTATCCAGACATTTTTCTTGACAAGAGTTGAGGCGCTAATGCTTCAAGAAAGCTTGGACCATAAAATTCCCGCAGCCAGCCAGAGAAATAGCAAACATGATTCTGAATAGCCACAAAGAAAAAGTAAAACTTTGACCACGTTACAACATAAAGATATAGAGTGGGAACTCCAAATTACTAATGCCTTTTAAAATTGTCATATGACACCTCAATTGCACGGACAATATTGGCATGCCCTTTTGCTCTAGCAACATCAACTGGAGTGTGACAGTCATCATTCCTTACCAGGGGATTTGCTGAAACAGAAATCCATAAACTAGTCCTTTAGATGTAGCAAAATAATGATCACGCTAAAAGATGATATCAAGGTCTATTGCAGCATCAAAGGCTTAACCAACACTGAAAGTGTAAGACGAACCTCCAAGGGAAAGAAGCAACTTAACAGACTGTTCCAGGCCTCTTTTTGCCGCATGATGTAAAGGAGTACCAGCATGACTCCCTGCCAGAAATGAATAAATTACAAAAGTAAAGAAGAAGACAGGATCAATCTTACATGTTCATGGTGTTGTTATTTGTCAATTTGTCATACAATTTTACTTGTGATTGTTTGTTTTTTATATATTCATAATATTTCTACCTGTTATTATGAATAACTCATCACAGGTTTAAGATTCTAATATGAAGTGAGTTCAACATGAATAACTTTCCATGTGCTTTGCAACAAGATATTTGTACTGACTCCCAAGATATGCCAACGAATGACCCTGTGGACAACAAAAGTATCCACAAGCATACCAGGACGATAAGCATTGATGTTGGCACCCAATTCAATTAGAGTTTTGGCAACATCAACCAGCTCCGGATTCATGCATGCCAGAATGAGAGGTGTCCTTCCTTCTCTGTCAATCCACTGTGACAGGAAAAAAAAACTATCAGAACATCTCCACAAAAAGGCACGTAAAAAGCAACAACATAAAGCTTTGTACCAAACTATCAAGCATTAGAAATGATATGAAGGAGAATTGTGTTTCAGAACCAGTAGAATTAATACAATTTTTCCAACAGTTATTCCTTGTCAATGTCAAAAATAAGGATTGAAATACTGAATATACCAAATACATGGATTAATATCCTATATAATTTGCTGTCCAAATCGCATGGTGCATTCGAAAAAATATAAACATAAAAAATTAAACCCTACCGTATATAATGCTACACGTGTTAAGGTTTGGGTAGTACCAGCCATACAGTATCTAAGACATTTAATTCTTATTATCTCTCTCTTTCTCTCCAAATTGCACAGACAGGAAATTATAAATGATCTTGATCTGAAATTCGATGCAATTCGAGCAGGAAATTCTAGAAGATTCTAATCCGAGTTACATCACCAAATGCTTGCTCTCTCTCTCTCTCTCCATGCAATTAGAAAAATTATAGAAGATTTTGATTTGAAATACAACTATTAATGCACATTAAATATTATACGGCCCACATTACCTGAATCTTAATACGCAGCATTAAATATTTTTCTAACTTGCACTACATGATTCGGGCAAAGAATTGTAAATGATCCTGATCCAGCTTCAACTTATCTTCTTCATCGAATTGATGACTACAACTAAGACCATGACAGCCTATCCTAAGTTGATGGCCAAAAAAATATCAATATACTGGTTTATCCTTACACCGAAGAAAAAATATTGTTATTTGTCATTTATTCTTAAGCTCAATTCTCATAACCAGAATCGATGCTCCCAAGGTGACAAAAATTGACGACTATACGGAAACCCATTGTGCCAGGATTCCCATGCTGATAAAAAAAACAAAAAACAAAAAAAAAATGGGAAAGTAAGAGATCAATTTCTGACCATGAAGGTATTCAAAAAAAGAAGAAGGACGAGAAGCATCGTTGGCTTTACCTCAAGGCTGGCACCCTCTCTACAAAGAGCTTTAATGGCGTCAATGTTTCCAGTGCTGACCAATTCATAAAGCAACTCGGCTCTGGGGCGTTGTCGGTTCATGGAATCAAGGCTTTGGCCCATAATTCAAGACGTGGAAAAGAAAGGTTGTAACAAGAGGGAGAGAGAACCCAGAAAAAAAAAAAAACCGAAGAAGCGCAGCAGGAGTCTATAAAAGGGAGAGCAAAGTCAAAAAATTTCCTGAATTGTAAAAAGAGCTTTGAATAACACGCGCACAGAGCAGTGTTTCAGAAACTTAGCAGAGAAGGGACGTCCGAGGTGGTCTCACAGAGGCTTCCAGTATTCTTCAACGGAAATTGGATTTTCGGGGGAATGTTTGAGAGAGTCAGACAAATATGCCTAAATGTTTACCATAGGATAACATTTTTCGACCATTCAATAAAATTAATAATATTTCAATCCTAAGTCTTCAAGTTCACTTTACCTCTTTTTATTTGACGAATTGCTAGAAATTGCAATGCTGGAAATCAGATCTCCATATTAAAGGAAATTACCTTCTTCGGAAGTTTGAACACTCTCAATTAGGAAGCTTGGTAATTGGGTTTTTTTTTTTTTTTGGCTCAAAATATTCAAGGTCAAATAACGAGGGAATGTATGATATATAAGACCCCTAATCAATTAGCCACGATTTTTTTTTCACTGAGCATGAATCCTTTGATTTTATTCTTGTTGAAGCAGGATAACGAAAATACTAGAAAAGAAACCACACCACCACCCCCCCCCCAAAAAAAAAAAGAAAATAAGTACACATGACCATAGGTGCACTTTCTTGAAAAAGTTATGTAGCGTCACAACTCTTCACAGTTCAAAAGTAACAATTAGCTCAGATTAATAAATCAATAACACTTCAGAAAAGATTTAGATGTTGAGAACCAAGAGCGATGTCTGTTCCATGATCACCAATGAATCGAGCAAAACAGATCACCTTTGGCAGCACAGACAAAACAAAATGGAACTGCCGGTCCAGATACAAATCTCTATAATATGATCCTTACCAGTAGAACCAGAACACTCGAAAGTTGAATATGGTGCTTTTTTTTTAATCAAAGCGTAACATGAAAAGAGAAACAATAATCTCAAGATAACATATCTAGAAATTAGAATGACCTCAGATTCACAGCTAGCCAGTCTATCGAGCCCTCGGAAGGATTTAAAGTGACAAAAGAAGTTCAAAACAAACTGATCAGAAATGTAAACTATCAAAACAAAAGGTAGCATTCTGAAACAGTCCAAAAAAGCAGAAGTGGCCTCTTGTTTTTGCTCCAGTCATGCATCATGAATCATACCAAACTCCCACTTAGCAACTCTACAAGCTCACTCTTCTTCATCTTTGAATACCCTTTTAAACCACGAGTCTTTGCAAGTGCCCTCAATTCTGGTAGCTTCAGTGCACTCAATTCCCCATCGTCACTCGTTGGCGGTATAACTTCATTCTCGTTATTACAAAGTTCGTTGATATCTGAAGTCTCACCTTCTGACAACTTTGCAAGCCCACCATCAGGGAAAGTAACCTCGGGATCAGGCTCGGGTTCGGGCTGGGGTTCAAGTTCCAGGTCCTCTGCCTCTGACTCCCGTTCAGGCTTTAAACCACTCTCAACCTCATTCTCCTCTCTCTTCTGGTTAGAATTCACATTTGGCATGGTACTGCTAGTTTCTTCACCGGAATAAATGGGCTGGTATTTGACACGCGGGACAGGAGACTTGCGTTGAAAATTTGACACAGGCCTAGTGAAGAACGAGGCATTCCGTTCTGGGGCATCATCCTTCAAACTGCTATTTGAGTTATAGTAGCTTGTACTTTTTCCCTCCTTCAATGGTTCATTCTGTACAGTCTGGTCCAAACTGAAGTCTTTGTTGCTGCCGTTGCTCCTGCTGTTTCTCTTGCTTTGCTCTGCAGAGTGTTTCCTTAATAACTTTAGGAGTGAATCCACAGTTTCACTCTCTTTGCCTTGCCCATGCGAGGTTTCAATCTTCTTTTCTTCCTTGCTTGCAGCTCTCTCTCGAAGCTGAGCCTGGACCTTTCTAAAGAGCTCAACAATTTCTCTCTCCCTGGGTCCAGGGGATGCAGTTGCATGGAACTTCGGGGTATTGGAAAGAGAGAGTAGTGGCCCATTTTTGGAAGATAGCAGATCAGATTCACTGAGGTGATCAAAACTCTCTCTCTCTTCATTTTGCCTGTTCCTGTTTCTGGAGAAGCCATGCCTGTTTTGTCTTGAGAAGTCTGGGTTTCTCCTATGACCACTAGTACTTGCTTTGCAAACAAAAGCTGCTCTCTTAGAAGCACGTTTCAGCGATCCAATCTTGAGCTGTGTATGGAATCTACAGTCAACAGGAGAAGAAGGATATAAAGTGGCGGCTCTTCCAGAAACCCCTGAACAAGGGAGACATCCACCTTCTACCACTCCACAACCTGCAAGAAACCCAATAATCCGTTAAAGAAAATTCAAGAACCAAAATGCGAGAAACTTCCCTTTCTGTAGTTACCACACATATTCACCACTTAGTCATCTGATGGGAATCCCTCGTTAAAACAGAAATCTTCAAGATTACGACCATTTAAACCCCAAACAAAAGGTCAATACTGCTTTTCACGCCTATAAATGTCTTACTAACATGCTAATTAAAGCATTGCAGGTCTCACTCAGTTCACTCCACAACTTATCCAAGCACGATCCCTTGTATCAAAAGCGTGGATATCAAGTTCTGCCTAGCACACAATTCATGCTGCAAGAGGACCGCCTAATCTAATTCATGCTAAATAGCGAAGTCAACTAGAAGTTTACACAATTTCACCCAGCAACCAAAAATAAAAAAGAAGCTTTCAAAACAATCAAGCAATGCAAGAGTGCTAGAGGCATAAACTAGCTCACTAAACCAACATCCAAGACTGAAAAACATTTCAACAAACAGATTGCAGGCAACACAAAATATAAAACAGCGTACAAATGTGAAACGTATTTTCCACATAAACTACGCCAGACCAGCCCAAGCTCCCAGAACCTTTTAACGGCAACAACTAACAATCACACACACATTCGCGAACAAAAGCGAGAAATGGAAAAAAGAGAGCAACCAGTCAACATACGAATACCCATTTTAGAAGGGTTAAAATTTCACAATATCAAATAAAAAAAACTGATAATGGGAGCACACAGCACCGAGTTTTCCTTTCTTTATTACGCCGTCATGTAGGAACCAAACAGAACAGAAAAGCCGCAAAAGGAAACTGGTTGTTGGACAATAAGAAATAAGATGAGTACCTGGAACGTTCTTGGTTATGAGGTGGACTGGTTGAAACATTGCTCGTATTCGAAAAGCTTAGAGTTAGTGAGTTCAACTGTTGTTTTGCATTTTATGTTGTCCGGGTTTCTCTCGAAGTCGCAAGGCTTTGTTAGCAAAATTATATAGCCATTGATAAGGGACTTATGGGGTAATATGGGGGTTCTGCTGTGGGGCAAAACTGCTCCACGGAGTGGGCTTGCTATTTCGGGTCGGCAATGGATTTTCGGATCGGATTTGTCTGACTTGGCTGATGACGGGGAAGAAAAAAAATTCATCATTGATACAATATTTTGAAGTAAAAAAATTTAAAACTCAATATCTAAAAATTTTAAAAATGTAACACAAACTCTAATATCTTTTTTAAAAAAATTTATCAAATTTTATCTCCATACTTGTTCACCAAACTTTAATATTTTTTATTAAAAAATTTCATCAAATCATATCTCTATATCTTTTAACAAACTCTAATAAAAATTAATTTACAATCAAATATTTTTAAAAAAATCATGTGGGGATGTTCGTTTTATAAAAAATTGTAAGATTTTTAAGATTTTTTATAAATTGTGAATATTTATGTAATTGAAATTTTTATAGGTTTTTGTGTAAAAGTTGGTAAAAAATTTTAATTTAATTTTTGTTGGAGTTTGTAAAATGTGTAGAAAGAGATGATTTGATGTAATTGTTTAATAAAAAAGTATTTAAATTAGGTGAAAAAATATGGAGAGAGAAAATTTGTTATAATTTTTTTAAAAGGTATTGGAGTTTATGTGAAAAATTGTTGGAAATTGTGTAAAAGGTATTGGGGCTTGTTTGGGATCGGGTTTGAGATTGAGATTGAGCTTGAGCTCGAGATTGAGATTGAGAGAAGTCTCCTAAGACTTTGTACCGGGGTTTGTGATTCTTGGGATTGAGTGATGTATGACCCTAATAATTATTTTATTTTATTTGTAGCATTTTGTAGAAATGCGGCAATCAAACGATGACCCCATTTTATAAAAAGTAACTATAGGACCCCATTCTAAGACCCATGTGATAAAAAACAATTATAGGTGGACCCATTTTAGGGCTCATGCTATAAAAAACAACTTTAATTAGACAACATTTAAAAGTGTATAGTCCCACATGTTGTTTCAATCAGACGTGAAATATAGTGTCAGTTGGAGAAACAAGAAACAATAATATTTTTTGCTTTTTTAATTCGACATTTGACTTTGAGGCATCCAAAGCGGGAGAAACATTGATACGTTTCTGATGTTAGTAGAAATCCACTTTCAATCCTAACACATCCAAACATAGGGGACTTAAAACGGGACTTAAGTCTTAAAGTTTGTGTTAAAAACCAATCCCAAACATGCTCTTGGTGTTTATGTATAAATTTTTGAGATTTTAGACGTTGATTTTGCAAATTTTATTGAATATTTGTATTCTAAAATACTTTTACAAACCAACATAATAACTTTTTATCAACACCAATAAAATTTAAATCTTCCAAAATATTTACACTACTATCAAAAATTTCTACAAATTTTGAGGGTTTTAAAAACTGCAATCTACCTAGGTATTCAACTAACTTAAATTTTTTTACACACTTTGAAAAAAATTTACAACTGAATATCGCCTTTGACAGTTGGACTTGACCCTCCCCGTCCTCATGGTTTTTCAAGGCCCAACTTTTGTTTTCCAGTGCTTGCATATAGACGAAGATGACTCTAATGACACCTTTAACGCAAAACATAGATGATTGATCGAAATCTTTCCTTTCAAGTTTTTTGGTTTTGATAAAAAAAAATACAAATGTTCGATTTTGGATTCATCGTTTAATTGTTCTTCAGCTTAAACGATCTAAAAAAGAGCATTTTCGAGTCATGTAGAGCCGCGATTGTTTACTTCTCATGCATTCTCCGATTGAAAGAATTCGAGTTACAGACAAACAAGACATTAAAAATTCTATCTGCTTTACACAGATATGAGCAAGTTCTTTACACCTTCGTTTTTCGCTTTGTTGTTTGCACATTTCCTCTTGTTTGTTTCGGCTATAACGTAGTCGCGGGCAAAAAAGAAGAAAAATTGAAAACAATGTTGCTTTTAAAGAAAATCACATTTGGTGAAAATGCAGAGCATGTTTAAAATGGTCAATCTATGAGAGCAGAGAGCATGGGAAGTACGAATTACATCTTATTGGAGAGCAAACACAGAAACGAAGAACAGACCCTGACCCTGTCTACAAGGCAATACAATGATTGTAGAGAAAAAACAAGCCAAGGCCCAAGCATGAGTGACAGCCTGGCAGGTGGGCTGAAAAACACGAACAGTTTTCAGAATCAGATGTTTACAGTTCCATGATTGGCAATGGCAATCCCATATAAAGGCAAGCCATCAGTTCCAATATAAGCATCCAGAAAACAGCAGCAAAATTGATCATCTTCTGCCCTTTTGGCTAGTTTTTTACCTACACTTAATCGTTCCAAAGCAAAGTTTAACATAGCTGAACCTCGATACAGTACAGGCCGCATCATATGCTTCAATTGGAAATAAAGACCAGATCACCCGACTGGCACACCTGGTCAAGGATTACCATAAACATACCACCCTTTCATAGCTAATGAAAAGTTCAAAATTTACTCTTTTATTTTTAGCTTCAAGTTTGAATAAAACAGGAAAAGTAATTCAATTGAAAATGACAAGGGACGAAAAATATACATACAAACCCAGTCACTGCCGCATGTGAGAACAATTTATGCTTTGTGATTTTTTGCCATCTCATCAACATCTAGCTCAACTTCCAACACTGGTAAGTCCTTTCTCATGCTGAAATGACTGGTAGAGGAACACAAAAAGTTCATTTATCGCCCGAACTTTTCCTAACTTCAGGAAAAGAAATGACTAATGTAAATTGAAATTTAATTTGAGAAGTTAACCTGTTCTGTACGGGGCCATGATCCACAGCCGTTCTCAAACAATATATTACTCTGCCAACAATGTCGGTCATGGGAACTGGACCAAATGTTCGACTGTCGTTTGCTTCCTGCTATTAAAGGGAAAATTGAATAAAAAAAATTATCCACTCGACCCAGGCAATTTAAGAACCAGGTATCATTTCCAGAACTCAACACATGGACATGAAAGGTTTCCTAAAGGCCTCAATCCAAAGCTTCTATGTTTATGAATGATCACATGCTAATACTGTAAGACTCCTAGTCGGCTGATTAGAACTATGCTTCTGTGGCAAGACCAGCACATAGGCTTAACGTTGTCTCCCAGTGAACTATCTTTTTTCTTCATAAAATAAGCATGTTTGAGGGACTACAACACCACCCCCCCCCCGCGCGGCGGGGAAAGAAAAACTTGAAAGATGACAAAAACTGAATTTGATGTGTGGAACTTTCTGTTCATATCCTACTCATTGCTTGGAAACATGGTAATTGCTCTTAGCTAATTAGCTTTTCGAACATGCCATGAAAGAGAAATGGGGAAATCCAGTAAATAAACAAGACAGCTTGTCCAGAAACAATGATCAAAGCAGTAAATAAGAGAGACCCATTATACCTTGGCCTTTAAGTTTTCATTGTCAGCCAACACCCAGCACTGATCCTCTTCAAGAATAAAGGGCTCGTCCTTTTCATCTTTTGAGACCATTTCATACCCTTCAACAGCAGCCAATCTTCTGACAAGATGGTTATCTGTATTCTGGGGGTCCTTCAACACCACAACATCTCCAACAAAAACTCGACTGTCAAAAAAACATGAACATCTGTAAATCACATGTGAATCAAACATGAGATAACAAGATAAAAGACAACAAGTAGAATATCAAAATGATTCCCAGGCATGGGAAACAAAGGGTGGCAGCATTGTCGAACCAAAATAAAAGATATGATTTCTAGGTTTCTTTCCAAGGTCATAGACACAAAATATATGCCAACATAAATCACATCATGTATGAGGAAGAATTATCACAAAATGACTGTTGAAAGCAACAGCACAAATTCAGCCTTCTTCACCAATCAACAAGAAGTTATAAGCTATCCTATATTCCATACCAATCGACACTGGTCACTGGAGTCCTTGGTATTCGCTACAAAGAGTCAATGTGACCTGATCATCCTTTGTCAAGTGATTTGACAAAAAGATCATCCGAACCTGGGGTAGATCCCACTACAGGATGATACTCTCTTCATTTCAGGTTGGAAGCCAGTAAACTTTCTAAAGCTGATGACATGACTATGTATCAATCCATGGTTTCAGCAGCTAGCTAATACAGTGAACTAGTTACTGTGCCTATTAGTTGTCAGTATAAATACCCTATCTCAATAAATACAATGGGATCGGCAACCCATATCATAACTTGCTGTACTTCTGTGAGGGATTGTCTTTGTTTTTCAAGTCACAAATGTGTGAAACATTTAAGGAGATGAGTTCAAAAGTACCATCCTTGAAAAAGGAAAGGCTGAATAAGCTAGTTCTAATTGACAACAATTCTTCCAATAAATATGGTGAAGTTTCAATCTCTTTTGCATATATGTTCACATAACTCCTGAACAAAAATTACCAGAGCTGTGCCTCGTCTATTTTTCACATCATTTGACGATTAAATTGTTTGTCCAAGACAAGCAGGATTCCATCCGCTCATAATTTCAGGCAACAACCAACAAGTCTAAGGAAAATATACCCAGTGCAATGTGGTACACATTTAGAACTATATGTACACCACCACCTCCATATTGACTGACCTACAAATGGTATAATTGGTTGAGAACCTCCCTCGAAATTCCTCATACAGTAAACAATAGAGAACGAAAAACCTAAGATCAAAAGACACATACTCTTTTGGCAAGTATAAAAAGAATTAAAGTAAGAAAGAAAGATGGATACATTTATGTTTTTGCAGTAAAGGGCAGAATGATTCTTTATATTATCATTGATTAGTAAGCCAACGCCACCGGGATGTACAGACTTCATATCTTCTATCCTTTTTACTTACATCTTAAGCTTCTAAGTCTAGTGAGGCTCAGGTATGGAACCTTCCGCTGCTGACCGAGACTACAGAATGTTGCTTTAACTATATCCAAAGATAACTAAAGTGAGCATGCCATGTTGACTCAATTAAGTTATGGGCCAATGTACACACTAAGACTATGCATATAGTCATAGAGCGTGAAAATGGCTTGCACTGCCAACCTAAAGTAGTCATATGGTGGTAAGTCCAGCGATGATCCTTCTAAATGCTTGCAAAAATTGAAAGGAAAGATCAGAGGAAAAAAACCTTGCATTTGTATTTTATGAATAAGTTACTGTAGCAAATTATGAAATCATATCCACGTTTTAAACCCCACAAACATTTGAAATGCCTCCTGTAGATGTCATCTAAGCAGTCAACAAGTCACCAGTGTAATTGCCGCCTTTAGACACAAACATTTGAAATGCCTCCTATTGATGTCATCTAAGCAGTCAACAAGTCACCAGAGTAATTGCCTCCTTTATATACGTAGCTTGACAACATTATTAAGTCATGGCACAGGTATTGTTAAAATTTATTGGGTAAATTCAGAAGGAATATGTGCATACATGATCATAACGAGGGTAAACATATATCAAATGGGAAAATAAATAACCTTAAGTTGCAAACATAACAGGAGAAGTGTTCTCACTAAAAACAAAAGAAAAATTACGTTGGATCTGCAGCTGGTAATTTCCGGACAAGAAGAGTTCCCCCTTGTGTACCAATAGTGGGAGCCATTTCCTCTCCCTTATTCCAGTGCAAGTATGTCAATTTTCCCTGAAGTAGATTCTTCCACATGGAGTCCGCCACTTCTCTGTCTGTTATTTGGCCTCTTTTATAGCTCTGCATCATCGTGCATGGATGGTCAAATTAAATCTCTAATGAAAACAGTCCGATGACCACTATTGTACTCATAAAACAGATACAGAAAGAACAAAAAAAAGAAAGAACAAATGCAGTGAACCCAACAAGAAAACTTAGCATTTATTAAACGTGCACAACCTCCATTCAGCGGAAGAATTGTTTTCCCTAACATGGTCTAAAAAGTTTGTCAGGATTATACAATGACACAAACCTCAAAGATGTCTCAACTTTCAGGCTCCTCTTTAGATCTCGCGAATAGCATATGGTAAAGATAAAGCCCTCATATAGCACAATCTCATTTTTCATGTATTCTATAGGGCAACTATTTAATCTGTAAGCTAAAAAACCTAAGTGGCGAAACCATCGCCTTCGTTTTTTTCCATTTTAGATTGCTTTGACTAACACTTCCTTGATGTAAATGTTCAACTTTTCGAAACTTCCACCAAACTGAAAGCTAAAACGATTATCCGCACATGGCCCAGATATCCTATTCGCCATTCCGACCAAACTCCACAAAACCAAAAGAAAAATAAATAAATTGAAAATGAACTGGAACCCGCATAAATATTTTGCAAGGAGACGAGCGAATCAAAATCAACAAAACGCAAGAGCGAAAATCATATGTGGAAAATGGTAAATGAAGTGAACGACCTTCCAGCTGAGAGAGGCGGAGTACTCGAGCTTGTGTGCTATGTACCGGAACCACGACGAGAGGGAAACCATCGCAAACAGAGATCCAAGTTCTGCTGCTGTAGTTGGTCTCCTCTGGTTTTGTTCTATTGCTACAGGTTCAGGGATTTCCAAAACCCCTAAAGTTTTTTGTTTTTTAAATTTTGTCCTCATCCATTTCTATTATTCTTATAGTTCCAGCAGATTGTTACGCTTTTTATAATTTAACCCATCTTTTATTTTACTATACCCCCGAATATGGATGGAATTTTCTCCCCTTTTTTCCTTTTTCGATAATAATACTTAATTCAAAAATTATGCCCTATAATAATTAACAATAAGCTAAACAGTATACCATTGTCTTTTTAATAGAAGAAAAATGACTTCCCATTACACCATATTTTTCTTTCTTTTTTTTATTTTTTTTTGTCTTTTTTTTGGTTGACAAACGCATCAAATTATTTGCATAAAAAACAAAAGGAAATTTATCCAACTAAAGCCATATAACCACAAAGAAAAATTATAATAAAATTTTCTTCTATTTTTTTTTTATCTCGCTGAAATACGAAAGCATAATATCAATGAGCTGTTATAGCTAGTTCTAAAAGTTATTTTTTTTTTTTAAATTCATACATGTTAATACTAGCATTTTTCTCACGAAAATGACCAAATTAAATATATTTAATTTTTCTAAGCAATTAAATATATTTAATTGTTTCAACCCATTGTTGATATTGAGTAGACGAGACAATATACACGTATCCTGCTTTAAAACCACTCTCGGGAAAAAGCTAAACATTTATTACGAGTGGTATGTGTTAGCAAGGCCTTCACAATAATCACACTACATTGTCCATTTAAAAATTCTAGGTGCCAATATAACTAACTACAAATTTGCAAGTTCGATTTTCACACTAGGTCAACGATATTTTTTTTTCCTCCTTTTTATTTTTATTTCAAAATTAAAAATAATAATAAAAAAACCTTAACATAGTATTTGTTAAATAAAAATTTTAATTTTACAATCAAAATTCAAAATTTTATTTTTTCTTTTATCACTCATTCACCATTTCTAATACCACTCCTTTTTAACACCAACACAAAAAATAATTAAAATTTTAATAAAATTTTAAAAACAAATGCACTGTAAAATTATCTCTCTTCATATTAAATCATCTATCTCTATTAAAATTATTCTAAAATTTTTCAACATTTGTCAAACACATTTCAAAGTTTTTGCAATTTTTTCACAAAATTCAATAAATTTCCAATCTCTCATGTGATTATTCTAAAATTTTCTAACATTTAGCAAACACATTTTAAAGTTTTTGCAACTTTTTCACAAATTCAATAAATTTCCAATCTCTCATGTGATCGAATCGTAATGATACACTCAAAATGTAATTTAGCACTCCGTGATATTGGAGAGAAAATTTGGAGAAGAATGTTCTTGAGTAAGCTCTTTTTATTGGAAAATTTGTCCTAGTTTAATTAAAATTTAATACGTGAATAGGAGGGATAAGAGGCCATTTAAGCCCCTAGTAGGATTTAACCGTATTACAAATAAATAAGAAAAAATAAGAGAAATTAAGTTGATTTGGAGATATAACACAACATGTGAGTCGTACGATATTTTATGTTTTTTTTTTTTTTATCAAACTTAAAGTAATATGTATCTTGTAAAATTTAACCTACATTGAATATAATCGAATCATATTGAAAGAAGTTATCATTCAATTAGGATTGTAAGATCTCAGTCCTTATTAGGCAATGTAATTCCCAAATATCAAATTGACTAATTGCGTGAATTTCTGCACTATATAGGGCTGTTCAGACCCTACCCAAACCCAACAGGCTCGCCGACCCCAAACAAATTCAAGCAAGTTCGACTGGCTCATATGCGAGGCTCGGTTAGGGTCCGACCCAAAATATTGAAGCTTGTCCAATTTCAGTCAGGCTCAAGATGTCAAGAACTCACTCAATCGAAGTCGAGACCAGTTCCTCACTTTTAAATCAGTCGTGTGACCTTAGACTCCTGACCATGGGGGGAGTTCGGTACTGACAAAGCCCAACCTCAACCTAATCATGTACGCCCCTAGCACTATGTGCATTATGCAGCTTCCCTGCTAGGACAGTGATTATGGCTGTGTTCTTCACTCGTGAGTTGACGAACAAATACTTATACAGATTGTATTTCCGTAATCTTTATTTTTGCAAGCCTTACCAATTGACGTTAGAATAGGCTTTCTTCTTATTCGTAAGTTGACAAGGCTACCCAATTTCACTTCCAATGTGTTTTTAGGCTCAAATGGGCTGGCAAGGGGCTTTTTCTAAGCAGCTTAATAAGGTGCTAATATATATGAAACTTGGTCGGCGTGGGTTAGGGATGGAACCGAAATTTTCAGTTTTAATAATTGAGCATTTTTTTTTAATCATTTGATACAACATTATTTAAAAAAAAATATATTCATCCTAAATGCATGAAATTTTATCACTTGATAATTGTTATAAATAATAAATAAATTGTTGGCGAGTCATTTTTTAATTAGGGCTTTCGATATTTGACGATCTTAGCTACCGACCAAAAAAAAAAAAACGATGTAGCTGCGTGCTAATGGTAATGGCCCTCCCACAGTCCACGAGTCGCGGCCGCACGCCAGGGCCCGGGACAGAGTATCTTCAGATTTTGACTATTCTATCTAAACCGAGGATTGTTAATAGCATTTTGGTTTTTCTTTTTCTGGGCTCTATAGTGCTGCAGAAAAAGCGAGGTTTCGATTAGTTTTATGTTTTTTCTTTCAGTTTTCTTAAGGTGTGCTTGTTTGTAAAATTTTGGGAGGTTAAAATTTTAAGGTATTAAATTTGAAAAAAGTGAAGAGAGATGATTTTTAATATTTAATATAGTGAAAATTAATAATTTGATGGGAGAGAAAGAGATTATAATGTAATTTTTTATTGTATTAAAATTTTAAAAAGTATAAAATTTTAGTGTCACGAGAATTTCAGTAACCGAACAGCGCATTCTTAAATGGTTAGCACCTCGTAAGTAATTTAGTTGGAAAATGAGAAGGGACGAAAAATATACATACAAACCCATCACTGCCGCATGTGAGAACAATTTATGCTTTGTGATTTTTTGCCATGTCATCAACATCTAGCTCAACTTCCAACACTGCAAAATCCTTTTTCATGCTTCGATGGCTGGTAAAAGGAACACAAAAAGGTTCATTTATTGCCCGAACTTTTCCTAACTTCAGGAAAAGAGCTGAGTAGTGAGTAGAGTAAAATGAAATCTAATTCCAGAAGCTAACCTGTTCTGTACGCGGCCATGATCCACAGCCGTTCTGAAACAATATATTACTCTGCCAACAAAGTCCGTGATGGGAACTGGACCAAATGTTCGACTGTCGTTTGCTTCCTGCTAATAAAGGACACAGGATCAAAAAACCCTTCACTTTGGAGGCTGCAGAGAGAAAGAGGCAACTTCTAAATCATGAACTAGATTGATGGAACTTTTATGAAACCCATGTCTTGGATCTACTTATGAAGTTCTAAGCCACAATCAAATTTTTCCTCCAAGCTTTTCAGATGGACGTTCACAGGATTAGAACCATTTCCAGAACTCAACACATGGATCAAATGCGAAATGTTTCCTTAAGGCCTCAATCTAAAGCTTCTATGTTTATGAATGATCAAATGCTAATACTGTAAGACTCCTTGTTGGCTGATTAGAACTATGCTTCTGTGGCAAGACCAGCACATAGGCTTAACGTTGTCTCCCAGTGAACTATCTTTTTTCTCCATGAAATAAGAATGTTTGAGGACACACCCCCCGAAAAAAAAAAAAGGAAACAGAAAAAGGAGAAAAACTTGAAAGATGACAAAAACTGAATTTGATGTGTGGAACTATCTGTTAATACCTTACTCATTGCTTAGAAACATGGTAATTTCTCTCAGCTAATTAGCTTTTCCAACATGCCATGAAAGAGAAATGGGGAAATCCAGTAAATAAACTAGACAGCGTGTCCAGATACAAGGATCAAAGCAGTAAAATAAAGAGAGACGCATTCTACCTTGGCCTTTAAGTTTTCATTGTCAGCCAACACCCAGCACTGACCCTTTTCAAGAATAAAGGGCTCATCCTTTTCATCTTTTGAGACCATTTCATACCCTTCAACAGCAGCCACTCTTCTGACAAGATAGTTATCTGTATTCTGGGGGTCCTTCAACAGCATAACATCGCCAACAAAAACTCGACATCTGTAAATTCCATGTGAATCAAACATGAGATAACAAGATAAAAGACAACAAGTAGGATATAAAAATTATTCCGAAGCATGGGAAACAAAGGATGGCAGCATGGTCGAACCAAAATAAAAGATATGATTTCTGGGTTTCTTTCCAACTTCATAGACACAAAATATATGCCAACATAAATCACATCATGTACAAGGAAGAATTATCACAAAATGACTGTTGAATGCAACAGCACAAATTCAGCCTTCTTCACCAATCTACAATAAGTTTACAAGCTATCCTATTACCAATCGACACTGGTCACTGGAGTCCTTGGTATTCGCTACAAAGAGTCAATGTGACCTGATCATCCTTTGTTAAGTGATCTGACAAAAAGATCATCAGAACCTGGGGTAGATCCCACAACAGGATGATACTTTCTTCATTTCAGGTTGGAAGCCAGTGAACTTTCTAAAGCTGATAACAGAACTACGTATCAATCCATGGTTTCAGCAGCAAGCTAATACAGTGAACTCATTACTGTGCCTATTAGTTGTCAGTATTAATACCCTATCTCAATAAATACAATGGGATCGGCAGCCCATATCAAAACTTGCTGTACTTCTGCGGGGATTGTCTTTGTTTTTCAAGGCACAAATGTGTGAAACATTTAAGGAGATGAGTTCAAAAGTACCATCCTTGAAACAGGAAAGGATGAATAAGCAAGTTCTGATTGACAACAATTCTTCCAATAACTATGGTGAAATTTCCATCTCTTTTGCATATATGTTATGTAACTCCTAATCAAAAATTTCCAGAGTTGTGCCTCGTCTGTTTTTCACATCATTTGACGATTAAATTGTTTGGGCAAGTTAAGCAGGTTTCCATCCACTCATAATTGCAGGCAACAACCAACAATTCTAAAGGAAAATATAACCAGTTCAATGTGGTACATGTTTAGAACTATATGTACACCACCTCCATATTGATTGACCTACAAATGGTATAATTGGTTGAGAACCACCCTCGAAATTCCTCATACAGTACACAATAGAGAACAACAAACCGAAGATCAAAAGACAACATACTCGTTTGACTAGTATAAAAAGAATTAAAGTAAGAAAGAAAGATGGATACATTAATGTTTTTGCAGTAAAGGCAGAATGATTCTTTATATATTATCATTGTTCAGTTAGCCAACACCACCAGGATGAACAGACTTCATCTCTTCTATCCTTTTTACTTACATCTTATGCTTCTGAGTCTAGTGAGGCTCAGTTGTGGAACCTTTCACTGTGGATCGAGACTACAGAATTTTGCTTTAACTACAACGAAAGATAACTGAAGTGAGCATGCCATGTTGACTAAATTATGTTATGGGCCAATGTGCACACTAAGACTATGCATATAGTCATAGTGCCTGAAAATGGCTTGCACTGCCAACCTAAAGTAGTCATTTGGTGGTAAGTCCAGAGATGATCCCTCTAAATGCATGCATAATTTGAAAGGAAATATCAGAGAAAACAACCTTGCATTTATATGTTATAAGTTACTGTAGCATATTATGAAATCAATATCAACTATTTAAACCCTACAAACATTTGAAATGCCTCCTGTAAATGTCATCTAAGTAGTCAACAAGTCACCAGAGTAATTGCCTCCTTTAGATACGTAGGTTGACAACATTATTAAGTCATGGCACAGGTATTGTTAAAAGTTATTGGGAAGGAATATGTGTAGACTTGATCATAAGGTTGCGAACATAAGAGAAGTATTCTCACTAAAAACAAAAGCAAAATTACCTTGGATCCGCAAGTGGTAATTTCCGGACAAGAAGAGTTCCCCTTTGTGTACCGATAGTAGGAGCCATTTCCTCTCCCTCATCCCAGTGCAAGCATGTCATTCTTTCCCGAAATAAATTCTTGAACGAGGATTCCATCACGTCTGTCATTGCTGAAAGTGCTTGTAAATTTGGCATATTTTCCATAGTCAAAACAATTGTTTTATAAATGTATTTTCATTATATAGATTGTATATAGTGACTTGATTAATGTTGGAGGAGGTGGAGCTCAGTGGATCTCATTAGAAGCTGCTAGAAGGTTACTGAACTCAAGAGAATGGTCTGGGAAGCCGTGCTGAGCTGGTGGAAAGATTGTGAGGTGTTTGGGTTAGCCTAGGGTTAGCCTGGCGTAACTGATGCAGTTTAGCGAGAAAACTCTAGAAACTCGCCCAACTAAAAAGCTGACCTGTCTGACCAAAGTACCCTCACTTAAACAGTCTATATGCCTTTCCCAAAAAGAAGAACAGGACGCAACTTTGGAGATTGACGCAGAAAACAGAACACACTCTAGAATATTCCTCTCTCCAACGAAAAACCCATCTCTCTCTCTGCTGAACCTGATCTGATCGCATCTGGTGTGAGAGTTCTTGAACTTCCCTCTGGTGGAAGATTCTGAAGATTCAAGGCTGCTGAACGTTGGGTCTGCTATTCCCATTTCGGTTGGTGTTGATAGTGAAGTTGAATCTTGAAGAAAGGTGTTCTTGGTGGCTGAGCAGTTTCTGAGAAAAGATTCAGAAGGTCGACGAGTTCGTTGACGTCCATAGTTGCTGATGTTGCTATCGAAGACTCGGGTGCTGGGCACCATCCTAAGAAAGGAGTTCTTGGGAAACTTTACGGAAAGATTGGGGATCGGGGAAATGAAAAGGAATTTCATGATTGATCACCATCGTGTAAAGTTGTCAAGCAATTAGTGGACTGATTGGTGTTTAAAACACCCGGAGTGTTTTTGTCACTTGGGGAAATCCACCTCAAGTGATTTTCACTTCGTTACCAAAAATTTCTGGTGTTGAGTCTATTCTTCTCTATCTTGTTCTTTATGCTACTAACCGTTTTCTTGTTGAGCATTTGCAGATCTAAAAAGAATTGGTAACGTGAAATTGGCAAGCCTTTTGATTGCTGGATTTGTGACCGAATACTTGCTGGTTAACTAGTCTTAGAGTTGTTGATATTATTGCTGAATAGTTAGTCTTTGTATTGCTGGTTTTTTAGAGTTAATCTTGTCTTGAATAATTGCTGGAAAATCTCTTTACATTGAGTTTGCCTTGCTGAAATTTGCGTAGGTTATTCTTGTGATAGTCTTATTGAAGGTGCAGATATTAGCTAGCTGAAAAATCATTATTGTGTGGATTATATTCTTGCTGACTATATTTCATTGTTGCATCTTGATAGTTGATTGTTAACAAGGTTATCTTGATTTTTCTGTGAAGAGATTGCTGCTGTAATTGTTCTCTATTGGTTTGGTTATCAAAGCTGTATCAGTCTTAATTTGTTAAGCTTTGGTTGCTGTTAAGTGCTTTATTCATACTGTTAGAATAGGTTTTAATATTGAGATTGTATTGGTGCTGTTGATATTGTTTTTCTGTAGTTCTTAAAAAGGGTGTTATTAGTTTTTAAATACCTATTCACCCCCCCTCTAGGTATATTCTCGGGTCTAAACGTAGTTTCACCATGATCCTTGACCCTTAGGATTAGTCAATCAACTTCGATGGCAATAATTATGCCTATTGGAAAGTAAGGATGAGGGCTTTCTTGAAGTCCTTGGATGAACGAGTATGGACTTCTAAACCTATGACTGCAGCGAAAGTACTGAAACTTAAACCTAAAGATATCAGTTTGTGGACTTGAATGAATGCAAATAGTCGTGCCTTGCATGCTATTTTCATGGGGCTGATGAGTGTGAAAAAAGATGCTCCACACATGAAGGTACAAAGATTTTCTAAACTTCAAATGCTTTTTTGAAGAAATTTGAAAGAAGATGAGACATTCGATGAGTTTTATGCAAACTCAACGATATAATTACAACCTTTCCTGAATCCTTACGATCTCTAAAAAATTATTACGTTCCTTGTAGGTTCATTACCCTATGAGGTCTAAGTCTATAGCTTTAACATGAATCTGAATGTTCAGATGAGTCTACGATGATGACATTCATTCCCTGCAAGGAAATTTGGAAATCAAAATTTGGATCATCATCCAACATGATAACAACCAGAGTTCATGTGGGATAACCAGTTTGCAGCGAATTCCTTTTGCAAGCCTCAGATACTGAGAGTTAAAACATGTGCAAATCTTAAGAGCATCTTTCCATCTAGGATGCTGGAAGTAATATTCCAGTGTCTGAATACTTTGCATATAGTTGATTGTTGTTCCCTAAGAGAAGTATTTGACATAGAAGTGCCATCTTTTCAAGAAACACGTCCTGTAACCACCACTCAATTGAAAAACTTACTTTTGACTTATCTGCCAAAGCTGAAGCACAAATGGAATAAGGATCCCGAAGGAATTTTCAGCTTTCAAAATCTACAAGAAGTAATTATTGTTGGTTGTGAGAGGATTAAAAGTGTTTTTCCAGCCTCTATTTCCGAAAACCTCATGCAATTGGAATTTCTTAAGATAGAAAATTGTGGGGTTGAGGTCATTATTGAGAAAGAAGAAGGCAGAGAAGTTGCCACCACACTCGAGTTTCCGAAACTAACTTCTCTGGAGCTCTTAAGTTTGCCAAATCTTAAGTGCTTTTTTCCAGGGGCGCGCCCTTCAAAATGGCCCTTGTTGAAAATATTGTGTGTGTTGGACTGCAAAGGAATTGAGATCTTTGCTTTAAAATATTCCAGCTTCCAAGAAACATTTCAGCTGAGACAACCGCTTTTCGTGGTTGAAGAGGTAAGAGGCCAAGCAATTGCTCTCTTTAAATACACATGTTGTTAAATACGAAACTAGGACTAATACTCATTCGACCTCGCCCAATAACTGCTCTCTTAACATATTGTGGATCACTTCTACTGTAGAGAACCTATTGTAAGAATACTTGCACCTTAGTTTTTCCCTCCTTGCGTCCAAAGAGATCGCATTATATCGTTCCAAAGTATTCACATAATTCCTCTTTAATCCGTACTTTCTTATTATGTGTTGGCTATGTATATTAATCCTCTAACTCGTTGGGACATTATTCCTTCCATTAACTACAGTGAATTCATTGATCTGTCCATTTCTTTATCCCCATCATGAATTTCATTGTCCCCATATACTGTAATTTCTCTGAATTAACTAAGATTTTCTTCTTGAAGTAATTGAATACTAGCTCCGGTTTCTTTTGTTTAATGTTTTTATTCTTCTATAGGGTGCGTTTCCCAACTTGAAAGACTTGGGATTAGAGCTTAATGACACAGTATGGCCTAGCCAGCTCTTGGAAGAGTTGCTTTGCAAATTAGATTTCCTACTTGTAGTAGCCGTGATAATGGATTAGCTTTTTCTCCGTCTACTTTTATTGGAAGACTACACAATCTGGAGAAACTTTTTGTGAGTTCAAGATACTGGGAAGAAATGTTCCCATATGAAGCATTTGTTGGTCAAGAAAAATGTGCTATGGCACTCACAAATTTACGACAAGTAGTGCTCTTTAAAATGTGTATGCTGACACATTTGTGGAAAGAAGACACGCAACTATGCCCAATCTTTCATAATCTGGAAACTCTTACAGTTTCCAGTTGTGGCAAATTAAGAAATCTAGTGCCATCCTCAGTATCCTTCCAAAATTTGACAAATCTGAAAATATCGGAATGTCATGGATTGAGTGAGTTAGTTACATTCTCAACAGCCAAAAGCCTCGTGCAACTCCAAAATATGAGTGTCACTGAATGCAAAGGGATAACCCAAATTGTGGCAAGGGAAGCAAGTGAAGTTGATGAGGTAATTACTTTCAGCAAACTGACACACTTAAAACTTGATTGGTTACCAAAGCTCACAAACTTTTGCTTGGGAAGTTATTCCTTCATGTTCCCATCTTTGGAAAAAGTGATTGTGAGACAATGTCTTAAGTACTCCAAAGTTAGAAAGAGTACAGGTGATAAAAGAGGATGAATGGCATTGGAAGGATGACCTGAATACCACTATTCATTGGCTTTAGGAAGGCGGTAGTTCATCCATGCATTGGCTTTGGGAGATTGGCCTATGAAACTGCCATGCAATTTTTATCTAGTGAAAGGTAAGTATATATCGTTAGATATATCACCCAATTCCTAATTTTCATTCCGTTCGAAGAAAGCACTTGTTTGAATGTTTACTAGCCGCACTATTTATCCTTTTTCCCCCTTCTAGCAGGTGAAACAAGAAAACAAGATTATTGCTTTCTACGTGAGGATCAGTGGTCTCCTTTGTCATGACATTTTGCCATCTTTAGCTAGAGTGGTTGATGCTTTTATCTTCAATTTGTGGTTTCTTTGTCATGCAAGGTTCAGAAATATTCCCAAGAATTTGAAGATCATCCTTAATATACAGCAGCTAGAGTGTTGTTTTTCTATATTAGGATTATGTTTCTTTATAATTCTGAAGTCCGTTTGGTTAGAGGTCGAAACAAATGCGGTTCACTAGTGGTTTTTTGTGTTGCTATTGCTTCTTTATTTATGATAACTTTCTCTCATTTGACAGTTTTACTTAATTAAATCTAACTGGTTTTTTGTGTTGCTATTGCTTCTTTGTTTATGATAACTTTCTCTCATTTGACAGTTTTACTTAATTAAATCCAACTATACAGTTACAGTACAAGTAAATAATATTTTCAGTTCAATCAAGTAAAAATGACAGTTTCTGATCGAACTCGTCTGAACCTCCAACATATGGCCATTGTAGAACTCGGAATTCTGGGCATTATTAATTGTTTAAGAATATATAGGTATTAAACTAGTAAGAAGATTTTCTCAGGACTTGCACTATTGATCATGTCATGCCAAATAAAGATAGACCAAAGCCCCAGTACTATTCCATTGGTGGAGGACAATATAGGTAATGTTCTACATAAGGTATATCTATTATCTCCATGGCAATCATAGAAAGGCAAAATGCAGAGAGCTATAGTTGTTGTCTAGAATCACTTTCTGGTAGATTTTTAAGAGGTTGAAGAATCTCCAAGTTTTGGATTTGGATTTCACAGACTTGCAATTTCCATCACATCCTCCCTCAGTTTTTCTGATAAACCTCCAAACATTGAATATTCAATATCAAAGAAGCCCAATTTCTAAAAAAGTGATCACATAACACATACTAGGAGGAGAAGACTCTACTAGATGAAACCTAAACATAAATACTATTTTCCTCCGAATTGAATAATCACACATTTTCGTCCCATTTGATTCCACCAGTCTTGTGCACTTGTACAAAATTCTCCGAATTAATCTATGCTATGGATATGATGAACAAAAAAATATAATTGCCAGAACTTTTTGATGTATGTACAAATTAAAGGATAAATTACGATAAACACTCACAAACTACCATTCTAGTTACCTAACCATCCTAGTCGCCAAACTATAACTCGTGGTCATGACTTACCCTCGAATCAATGTCCTACTTTTGACTTGGTTCCCCAACCCAACCAAGTCGCTCTTCCCCTGCTGCAAAAGTACAATTATGCCCTAAAATGTTTTTATTTTTTATTCTTTTTGGCTTGTTACTAATCACTTGAGAAATCTTAAAATCACAAAACATAGTGGATCTCATCAGCTTGGTATCTATAGCAAAATGCAACGTTTTCTTTCGTCTTGCACGAAGGTCACTCTTCCATCTACGGCTAGGTATTCATCAAGATTCTTGTGACACAGCAACGAAAAGATCCAAACCTGTACCCCATACCCTCAGCACTCGCTCTCTTCTATCTGCGGCTAGGTTCGTTTGTTTTGTAATGAATTCAAAACCTTAACTCTGATACAATGTAAATCTACCACTCATCCCAAAAGTCCAAACAGATAAGAAGAGGAAGATTTCATTTTTTGAATTATATTCTGTAACAATAACTATCTCAAAAGACGGGAGAATTACTTTATTGGTTATGATTTGTATTATATATGAACCCTTTCAGTGTTTTATGTTTAATCTCATGGAGAAGATATCGGATCACAAATGATGGTGTTTATTATTATTGTATATATGTTGTTTCTACAATCAATACCCAATCTATTATAATGATATCTAGGGTAGGAATTCATCATGAGGTACGAGTTATGTGAGTCCAACAACACATGAAAGACATAATTTCTTTTTCCTAAATAATGCTCAAATGTAGTCTTACACAACCAAGATATTGACATACTAGTTAAACGTTGGCAGGACAGATACAGAACCATACACGTCAAATTGTAACAAATTCAGAATCATACACTTTAGATTACCTAATCAATAGTTTCTATACATATTATATGATCCAAAAGAATTTTGCATGCTTCGACAACAACAGGAAAATAAAATTTCAAATAATTAATCTCAGTTAACCAGGTAGACAAATATGGACCACAAACAAGAAAAAGAGGCATATTTTGCTAATGAAAAAATGTGTCACTATTAAGCGACATGCACTGAGCAAATCAAATATAGATTGATAATTGGAGGTGACTTGTTTTCTGTTAGCTGTGTATGTATATTTTGTCAGTCACAAAAAGGACAGTACAAGAATTTTTATTTATAGTGACGAAATTCTGGGTGACACATCACCGAATTTTGTCACTAAAATAAACTGTTTCTAAGAAATTTTTAATTTTGTTACTAAAAGTCTATTTTTAGTGATGAAAAATGATTTTATCACAACAGTCTTTATCCATGACGTTATTTGAATTTCGTCACGAGAAGTAAATCTATTGTCACAAAAGTTTCATCACTAAAAATAAATAAAAAATGTTTTAAAAAAATTTGGTGACAAAAACGCTTTTGTGATGAAACTATAATATAAAGTAGCGAGGAAAATACTTTTTACAACAAAATAAAAGGAGCCTTAAGGGTAATCGCCTTAAGGCCACTTAGGAAACAACTCGGTCTGAAAGATTCATCCAAAACTCTCAACCTATAAGACAAGGACTTGGAACTATCCGCGATTTTTTTTTTTTTTTTTTTTTTTTTTTGTGGAAGCTGAGAATTAGCATTCGTAAATCCAAAATTGATCTTAAGTTTATTGCTTCTCAATGAACAGAAATACTTATATACTGATAAGAATAAGTGATGTAAATTTGATGCCAATGTATAGAAAGGCTAAGCATTTTCCCTTCCCCTCGAAAGGCGGCAATGGCACATCAAAAAGCTTCGAAATTTAACATGGAAAGGCCTCAACCTAGACAATGTCATAATTTATCAAGCGTTTATACCTGTGATAATGCTTCTCCATAAACACCTTTGAAGCCCCTTCTACGGTTTTATGCCATGACTTCTCAATGGTTCCCAAGAAGGACCTACTCTTGATATCCCTTGCGCTGAGCCGTGACCTCCCAATCCCAAGTTGCTGAAGCAATGTCGACTGCCTTGTCGCCCCCAGAGAAAGAAGCGACCTCCTCTCCAACGAGCTGGACAGGCTCTCGCATTGTTCACCTTCCTCCATAGCCCTGCTCATTTTTTGGAGTTTTGACACCCTTAACTCTTTCCTCGCCGGTGCCTTTGCCGAACCCGAACCCATTTCGGCAAACTTTATGAGCAATTCATCGGATGACTTCTTGTTTATATGTTGAACCTTGGCGGAGACAGCAAAGTCCATTATCCGAGAATAGAGAGAAATAACTTTAATTTGTATGAGTTTTAGCAAGGGAGGCGAAAGTTTATTTTTTCAAAACAGGAACTTTATTCTTATCAGGAATGAAAAAATAGGAAACACAAAAAGAAAGAAACAAATCAAAGGGGGTCAGTCCCCTTATACAACCAAAACAAATCCGAAAAATGCTCAAAGAAAATGGAGGAGCCTCCAAGAGAAATCTTTGAGGCAGCCCAACAAGCCAAAAGGTGCGCAACTGAATTTGCACCATGATTAACATAAATGGCCCTCCACTCCTACATATCACCTAAAAGAAGATGAATATTAGAAACAACATTGCTGATTCTCCAATCCGTTATTAGAGGAAAACAATTTACAGCCCGCACCACTTCTGAAGAATCACATTCCAGAACTACTTGCCCCCAACTACAATTCTTGACTTTTTCAACTCCCATCTGAGCTGCTATGACCTCCCCAACCAAAGGATGACTAGGCCCCACTTTCTGCACACAAGCTCCCACTACTCGCCCAAGATTATTACGAAGCACAACTGCTACCATAGAAAATTCCTCTCGAATGGCAAATCCAGAATTTATTTTAATAAACCTAGGAGGAGGAGGTTGCCATCTTTGACACCTTGTTGATGTTTTGGTTTTCCAAGCTTCAAAATGTTCTTGAGCAAGCCGATTAATCTATTTAGAAATGAGTTGCACCTCTGTAGACTTATCATCATGGACTTTTTTATTCCTCACTGCCCATATTAAATCAGCCATATTTGTGGCAAAAATTTAGAAACAATGCATCTCCTCAGCATGAAGCCCAAGCAAAGCAACTGGATCAATAATATAATGAACCCATTCCTGCATAGACATATGAGCATAAGCCTGCGAATCCATCTTCCAAAGAGATTGACGCTAAATAATTTTAGCAAATACACAATCCAATAGGAGATGTTGACTAGTTTCTACCCCACACTGACAGAGACCACAAAGAGTATCCTCCTCCTTACTACTCCCACCAATTCTTTCAGCCACCTTATCTCTTGTAGGAAGGATGTCCCATAAAAGTTTTCACAATAGAAGCTTGAGACGATCATGGAGCTTGAAACCCCATAGCCTTTTTCCACGTTTTCTCCATATAAGGAGAATTCACATTAAACCTCTGCTGGACCAAGGCACTATACGTGGATTTTCTTGAAAATTTACTCGAGTTATCAAGAATCCAAACCAGTGCATCTCGTCTACTATCAATCTGGAGAGGAATTTTTAAAATCTCAGCCACTGAGCCACTAGAAAAAGTTGCTCCAACTTAACTAAGTCCCAGCGAGGAGGCTCAAGTAGTATTAAATCTGCCACCATAAGCTCCTCATCCTTAACTCCCCCATAGTCTATTGCCTGCGGAACAAAACTGGGCAAGGAAGGAATCCACGGATCCTTCCATACTTGGGTGTTATGACCATCACCTATAATATTGCAAGCACCAATTTTAAGATCGGCCAGCACACTAAAAATACTTTTCCACACCCATGAAGAATTGTTGCCCACCTCAGATTGCCAATAGGAACCTGCCCGAAAATATTTGCTATGTAATATCTTAACCCACAAGCTATCCTCTTCATGTACCATTCTCCAAGTTAGGCAAGACACCAAGGAAATATTCATTTCATGCATAAGGCGAATGCCAAGACCTGCTACCCTTTTTGGAACACAAATGGACTTCCATGCATGAAGAGTAAGATTTCTGGTTGTTTTAGGGCTAAAGCCCCACCAGAAATGGCAAAGCAGCCTATCAATTTCAGAACATCATGACTTCGAGCATAACAAAACAGCTTAGGGGGTAAGCTAGGATAGCAGTGGCCACCATCTTGATAAGGGTAGTTCTACCCACCTACAATAGAAGCTTAGCACGCCAACTTGAAATTCTATTTAACAGCTGATCTTTTAAATGTTCAACTGCATTAGTTTTCGATCTTGGAATAAGTAATGGAAGACCCAAATGCATAGCTTTGGGAGGCAATTTTTTGAGTCACAAAACATCCAATATAGGAATAGTAGCAAAACCAGTAAAGTTACGACTAAAAAGTAAAGAGGATTTCTCACACTTTACTTTTTGGCCAGACCACTGCGAATATTATTAAGGCATACCTGAATAGCATGAGCATCTCTCACAGTTGCCTTTGCAAAAATTAGAAGGTCATCAGCAAAAAGTAAATGAGACATAACCGGAGAACTCCTACTCTGCTTGATTCCCCGAAGCATTTCTTGCATTTCAGCTCGCACCAAAATCCTTGATAATATTTCAGAACAAATAATAAAAAGGGATAGTGATAGAGGGTCACCTTGACGGAGCCCCCTAGATGGAGAGAGGTTACCATAGAGAGCCCCATTCAAAAGGATAGAGAATGTTGGAGTCGAAATACACTGATCTATCCAACTAAGCCATTTTTCACTGAAATCGAAAAACTTCAGGACCTGAAGAAGGAAACTCCATTCCACCTGATCATATGCTTTCTCTATACCCGCCTTTACCACCATCCACCCCTCTTTGCCTTGTTTATGACCCATGCCATGAAACAATTTCGCTGCCATGATGCAATTGTCCTAAATATTCCTTCCCGGGACAAAAGCAAGCTGAAAAGGTAATATCAATTTTGGCAAAAGACCTTTCCATCATTCTGCCAAAATTTTGGAAATCAGCTTGTATATTACATTACATAGACTTATGGGACAAAATTGGCTTACTTTAGAGGCATTATCAATTTTTGGAATAAGGACCAGATTTCTTTGGTTAATCTCATGCAACAAACAATCAGTAGAGAAAAATGCTTGGACAACATTAATAACGTCTAGTCCCACTATGGTCCAAAAATGCTTAAAAAACATAACAGTTATTCCGTTGGGGCCCGGTGCTTTCTTTGGACTCATCTTCTTAAGGGTGGTGAATATTTCTTCTTCATCCGGTAATCTAGTTAGAGCCTCATTATCTTCAGTTGTAATCCCTAATGCACAAGCCCATCCAAGCCTGTAGGAAAATATGGGTCACTAGATGTGAATAAGTTTGAGAAAAAAGCTAGAAATTCCTCTCCCACAGCCCTCCTACCCGAAATCCAACCCATATGCTCATTTTTCAGTCTGTCTATATGGTTCTTGCACCGCCGAATAACTGTTGAGCCATGAAAAACTTTTGTATTTAGTTCACTTGAGTTGAGCCAATCAACACGAGACTTTTGTTTCCACAAAAGTTTCTCTCGTTTCCTTAACTCATCTAATTCCAACATCAATAAATCTTCCCGATGTAGATTTTCTTCCTAAGGATCTCCCTGTTGACACACCAAAATCTGCTCTTGGGCTGATTTTATAGCCTTATGGATATTACCGAAGTGATCTTTATTCCACTTCCGCAGTGCAAACCTTACCGCCCTAATTTTTCTTAATTAAATGCTCCCAGCACTACAAAAAAATAGGTCTATAACGGGTCGTTAAAAACATCATTTTAGCGGCGTTTTGCAAAATACACTGCTAAAGGGGTCTATAGCGGCGGTCAGTGACTGCTGCGACTGACCCCTTTTAGCGGCGGTTTTTTGAAAACGCTGCTATAAGTTTTACCTTTAGCGGCAGTCATTTTTGTCACTGACCGCCGCTATAGACCCCCTTTAGCGGCATTTTTTTAAAAACGCCGCTAAATGCCTAATTTGTAGCAACGTTTTTAAAAAAACGCTGCTAAAGGTGTACTCTGTAGCGGCGGTTTTTGTAAAACGTCGCTAAAAGTTTTACCTATAGCAGTGTTTGTATACAAGCGCAACTAGAAATTGGGTACCTACAGCGGCGGTCACTGTGACCGCCGCTGTAGGTACCTATCTTTAGTAGCGTTTGTTGACACAAACACTGCTATAGGTATATGTGAAAATAATTTATTTATTTATTAATAATATGTTATTTAATGTTAATACTTTTTTATTTATTTATTTATTCCTTTTAATATATAATTTTATTTTGTGATGTATTTGAAAAAAAATTTATTTTAAAGAACCTACTTAATAAAATATGGAATTAGTGGGATTGTTATGAAAATTGAAGTTGTTATATGATATATTTTAAATTATACCTATTGTTGTTATGGTAATTGCATATTTATTGACTAAATCTAAGTAGTTTAGAAAACATCTATTATCATACTTATAATAAGCATATATATTTTGAATAATTAGTAATATAATAATATATTTAACTAGGACATATCATTTAATTTCAAACAAAAATTTAATGTTAGATTAACTTATGCAATTAAAATACATAACTTAATATATGGTCTTAGAAGCTATGATTTAGTCATTAGGTATAAGTGCAAAAAAAAAAAATTGATATTTATTAATTCTAAGTTATTTAATGTAAATAATTATTTTATATATTATTATTTCCTTTTAATATATAATTTTATTTTGGAATTTATTTGAAAATTTTATTTTAAAGGACCTACTTAATAAAATATGAAATTGAGAGAGTGTTGTGAAAATTGAAGTTGTTATATGATATATTTTAAATTATAATCCATGGTTGTTATGGTAATTGCATATTTATTGACTAAATCTAAGTAGTTTAGAAAACATCTATTATCATACTTATAATGAGCATATATATTTTGAATAATTAATAATATAATATATTTATTTAAATTTCAAAAAAAAATATTGTGAGTATAAATATTTGTTGACAACTATCAGAAGAAGAAAAAATAAAAAGAAATTATTTGTATATCGAATAAAATAGAACAAAATGGGAACTTAGAAAAAAAAAAACGAAGAACAAAATTAGAAAATTTTCATTTAGCGCCAAACGTTTTCACTCCCATAAAAAACGCCTCGTTTATTTTGTCGAATCTCAATCTCTTCTCATCTCTCAGAAAGCAATTCATGATCTACAGGAAGTTCTTCACCGAGAATGACTCAGGCTCAGGCTCAGGCTCTCTGGCAAGCATTTTTATATTCCTCAATTTCTGAAAAGGACAATGCTATGTTCATTTTAAATTCCGGTATTCTTGATTTGTTTTTCCTCTCCTTCGCATTGAATCGTATTACAGCTGGAAATTGCTTTGCAAATCCTCTAGAAGGCGAGCGGTTGCTTTTATAGCCACACTACCAAGTCTTCTAGTTTTGAACGAATCATTGCTGGAAGGCTTTGACGCTAACGCGGCTGGGTAAGTGGAGCTCGAAATTGCTCACTTTTCTTCATTTTCGATTTGACAGCTTTATTCTTTCGTTTAGATGTTATAGGATTTGTGCAATTTGTGTTCACATAGAAGATTACGTTTTCGTTTCTGTTTCCCTTGATACTCCTCTAAACATAGAAGGCCGGCTACTAGTGAATATCTGATCATAAAGGAAGAGTTGAGGAAGGTATTGTCGACAGGAGAGGGGGTAATGTAATATGCCACAAATGGTCCCAAGTTCAAGAGATGGGTAAATGCAGAAGATCCACTGGGAATTTCCCAATAGGGGAGTCAAACTTGTATTTTAGGGTCTTCATTTCCTGAGGCGTGATCCAAATCCAACCTTTTTGCCTGTTGGGATTGTTCTTGTACCCTGACTAAAGCCACTATGGAAACTGAGTGTAGCTTACCTTTGAGAAATGACTCCAGTTGATGCCTTATTAGCGTATTTTATGCTGCTATGCTGGCTAATAATGTTATCTTCTGTTGCTACATGTCATTCGGTAACATTATGTCTTGTTGCTCTCAATAAAATTTTCCCTTTTTATTCATTATGGAAACTAATTGATTGATGAGCTGGTTATGCTTTAGGCTGATGTTGAACTCTGATTTTTAAGGAATGGAAGATTGGATTCCTGGTTTAATGAGTTGCATCTAAACTTATTACATCTACGAGCATATTGAGAAGGAGCTATCAAATTAAATTGTTGGTATTAGTTCAATAGAGGTGGAGAAGTCTATTCTTGAGGACTTAAGAAACCGTGTGCAGTTGAATAGTCTCTCATTGCCATCCATTAGCCTTTATACATTTGTCAACACACACAATGGGTAAGTAAGGTTCATAATGTTTTGTTGTTGGTCTAATATTAGTTTTTGCTTCCATATTAAGTGCTTATCTTTTTCAATAATTTGTTACAGTTTAAATTGCTCATCAATATCCCATGATGGATCTTTGGTCGCTGGTGGATTTTCAGACTCATCGTTGAAGGTTCTATCCGATCTGATATCATAAACAATGTTTTTCTTCTTGTTTTAGTTTTGCTAATTTTGCAAGTATGCCTTAACAGATATGGGACATGGCAAAGCTTGGGCAAGAAGGTGTAAGTCTAGAACAATTAGATCTATTTTCCTTGGAAGGAGATTGATTAATTTATTTTTATTTTCTTAGCTGCGGGTGCAAGTTGCAACAGCATATGAATCTATGGATTTAGTGACAGCATGAAGTATACTGTTAACATGATCTAATCATAGTTTTGGCATTGTGATGAAAACTAACTGACCTTCATCTAACATTGCAGAGTTATATTTCAAGTTACGTTTGGAAAACTAACTGACCTTCATCTAGGTAGTCAAGGTTGTGATTTCATTGCCATCATGAGGACATATTAACAAATTTGGTATGCAAGGTTTTTAAGTTATTGTATAAATATAATTGATTCTTTCTAAATCTCTTGCTAGGATAATCACTAGAACTTTTGATTTTCTTTAGGTAAATTTTTTCTTAATAGTCTGACCCTTGTCTATTGCCTTATACCTTTTAAAAAAGCAAATCAAGTTTTGTCATGATCTAATGTAGGTTCTGTTTCAGGCGTCACTGTAAACTTGCTGATTATGCTAACTTTAGGAACAACAGATCTTTTGGTAAGCTTGCCTTGCACTTTCCCAAAGGTTCCCAGACTTATTGAATTAACATTGTCAGCTCTTGCTTTAGATTGTGCGAATAATGACCAAGTGGTTGTTTGTGATTGACAAGTCTTATCTTAGTGGTTCTGCAATAAATTATTCTCCTTTAAATGTCAAGGTCTATCTGGAAATGTCAAACAGAGGAGAATAAATTTATATCATAGTTGGACTGTAAAAGTATGGACTGAACTCTTTCCAGAGTACATTTTGATTTTAGAAATGAGTTATGGAATTTACGTCAATCTAGTCAAGCTGCTTATTGTGCAATAATCAATATGGTTCTTATCTACGTAGATAGATATTTGCCCGCATACATATCTTCAGGGCCTTCTTACTAAACTGCCACATTTTGCATTCTCAACAAATGTCATTTTGATATCTGAAACAGACGTTTCCCTCAGAAAGGAGTCACCTGCTGCTCCTGTATTCCCTTTAACCTCAAAAACTACAAAAGAGAATGCTGCCATCATTGGAGAGAAAGGAGTTAGGGGGTAGACGCTCAACCTAGTACTGGAAAGTGGCAGGTAGTTCAAATGGCTCAATTTCTGCTGAAGATGGTGTTGGTGCTGATGGTGTACTGAGCTGCATTTGCTAATGCTAAGGATTAAAGTTATTTTTATTTTATGTTAGAAATTTGTATAGACTCTTGTGTTGTAAGACTTGATTATTTAATCAATGATGAATTATATTTGCTTTATTATCATTGTTCTTAGGTTTTTACATCAATGAATTATGGTTATTAAAATAAATTTGTATTACAAATTAAAAATGTAGGTGTTTTTATAAATATAGTTGCTACGTTAAAAAAAAAAAAAAGATAGGTCTATAGCGGCGTTTTCTAAAACTGCTAAAGACTATAAGCTAAAGAAAGACCTGTAGCGGCGTTTTCTAAAACACGGCTAAAGACCTGTAGTAGCGTTTTTCTAAAATGTGTTTTGGGTCTTAGCGGCGGTCGTGACCGCTGCTATAGGTCGCCATAGGTCAAGATTTTCACCAGCGGTCTCAACAAATGCCGCTATAACTTATTGCAACGCACTTATAAAAAAACGTTGCTATAGGTCTTTTTGGACCGTTGCTATAGCTCTGTTTTTTTTGTAGTGACTTCAACTTTCACTGAATATAATCCCCTTTTAGCTTTTGAAAGTTTTGTTTGAAAACGCCTCACAGATTGTGAAAGTGCTTGTGTAAAATTGACAATATTCCCATGGTCAAAACAATCATTTAATAAATGTATTTTTTAAGTATAGAATTGTTGTGGCAACTTGATTAATCTAGGAGGACGTGGAGCTCAATAGAAGACGTTGGAAGCAGCTGGAATGTTGCTGATCACATGTGGAAGGATTGGGAAGCAGTTGCTGATCTGGTGGGACGGTTTTCAGGCAGTTGAGTGAGCCCAGGGTCAGCCTAGCGAAACTTTTACAAACTTCGTGAAAAACCTCCAGAAATACGCCTAAAACAAACATTGACCTGTCTTACCAATATACCCTCACTAAAACAGATTAGAATCCCTTCCAAAATACTTGATGTGATTTGACTTACACCTAGAGCATTGCACTCCAGAAAATTCCCTCTCAAAAGAAAAATCCCCTTTCTCTCTCCTACTAAAAAATAGATCTGTTCATATCTTGCCGTGAGAGTTCAATTACTTCCCTCTGATGGAAGATTTCGAGTATGGAAGTTTGCTGATTGTTGGGTTATTCGTTCCTACTCATTTGGTGTTAAGATTGTGTCTTCAAGAAGAAGGATCTTGAGAAGTTGCTCAAGATCGTTTGCTGCTGTGCACTTTCTAAGAAAAACGAAAGGTCGACGAGTTCGTCGACATTCACTATAGCTGACCAGAGTTGCTGGTCAAAGAATCGGGTGCTGGGCACTGTCCTAAGAGAAGCCTATCTTGGGAGGCTTTACGGAAGAATTGAGGATCTGCGAAAAATGAAAAGGATTTTTCATGATGATCACCATCTTGTAAAGTTTTATAACATCAATGATTCAAGAGATTTTCACTTCGTTCAACAAAAATTTCTTTGTGTTCACTCTTTTTTACATTTTTCTTTGATTAACTAACCAATATCTTGTTTATCATTTTGCAGATATAAAGTGGTGAAGACAAGATCTCATATAAGCATATTAGTTACTGGTGTTTGATCTAGGTGTTAGGCCTGATTTACTTGATATTGATTGATATTTGCTTGCATGACAATCGTTTGAGAAAATAAATGTTTGCAAGTGGATGCCCTTTATTCAAGAACTGATTTTGTGGTTTATAGAAACACAGTAGTAGAAACTATTAATTTGTTAGTTCTCTTGTACCTTGGTTACAGCTTCTACGTAATTACATTTAGATCCATATTCCTAATATTTTATATTAAAATCTGAAGTCCAATAGAGTTAAAGGTGTCCGTCAATTTCAACAGAAAATGATTTTTTGAGTTAAATCACAGAATTTTATCCGTATTCTTCTGTTTTTTCTTGTCCGTCTGAGAGCAAGATTTTTGTAACAGTCTCGCGATATGTATTGTCCTCTGTGCACCTACTGTAGTGGAGCTTCTAGGTTGAAAAGATATTCAAAGTCCATTATCGAGACTCAAACGAACCAATTACACGATGAACTACTTCTCGTGGCAAAAGTCATTATCTCAGTCTCCACTGTCCCCCGCTTCTAACTCGCATAAGTAGTATACCACGGTTTAGTCCTCACGCACATTAATTTTTGAAGTCATTTCAAGCGTTAAAATCAGCGCATGTTTCCGCTAACTCATCCCTTTTGCAACAACGGTTTGCTCTCAAAAATGAATGTTGAACCAGCACATCAGCGCAGTCAGACCCCAGAATGCTTACAAGTTTCCTAGCTTGCAAATCATTGACCTCTTCTAGAACAATTTTGTTGGAAAGCTGCCATTAGAACTTTTGGGCAATCGGAAGGTTTTGAGATCTGCATATCTAACATATTTTAACGTAACCTCGGAGAGCTCAGATGGGTAGAATTGGCATTATATTTACAATTATTATATGACATTGACAAATAAAGGCATAAATATATTTTATGAGAGGGTCCAAGAATCATTCGCTGCTATTGATCTATCAAGCAATGGATTTGTTGGAAGGATTCCAGAATCGATTAGAAATTTTGAGGGGCTTCATTTGCTCAATCTCTCAATAATATTCTCACTGGTCACATCCCACCATTTCTAGGAAAACTGACAGAATTAGAAGCATTAGACCTTTCTCAAAACAAGTTGTTCGAAAAATTTCACAACAGTGACAGTTCTTACTTTCTTGGGATTCTTAAATGTTTCTCATAATCATTAGTTAATGGGACTTTCAACATGAGACAACTATAGCATGGAGAAAGGTGAGTGGAAGTAATAGAGGAATATTTTTTTTTTTTTTTGAAAAACTTGTCTTCCAAAAATGTCATCATTTATTGTTGTGCTTTGTTAATATCTTCTCGATCGTTTGTGGGTGTTTAATGTTCACTTATTTTTTTTTTTTAGGGAGCAGGGGAGGGTGTATCATAACATGGAGAAGTAATAGTTGTTTGTGTGAAGAATTTATCGAGTTCTAGTTATGTTGTGTTGAAAAGGAAAACAAAAGCAAGAAGAAAGTCGCAAAGTGACTGGTCGAGAGATTTTAATCTCCAATTAGTGATAGCATAATTCGAGAGAAAGTACTGCAATTGTAATCAACACATGTTTTTGACTGCCCATCGGTCTACTTATATTATACGTAATTAAAACTTGAAACTTTCTTTTAGAAAGGCATAAGGTCTGCCACGTGTCAAAAATATATACTTTCATACTATTTCTTAACATTTATTCTTGTTATAATGTTTTTTTTTTTCCCTCTGGCACCATGTCTGAATTTTATTAATAATCACTCACTTATAGTGAGGAAACCCGTACATGATAATAATCAAATTTAGCTGGCTACAAAAGAACACCAAAAACAAATTAAAAACCACTTAAGGACTGAAAAAAAAAATTAGTACGAATAGAACCTTCAACTTCTCAAGGTAGACAAACCATTGAGGAATAAATATAATCAAATTAGTTTTATTTGTGGATAAAAAAAATAGTTTCATTTGTGGGCCTTTTGGCCCGGTTGTATAAGGCCCTCGTGGCCAGTTGAGTTGTGGCCTTTTGGAATGTAGCCCTTAGAGCCTTAAAATGTAAAGCATTGGGCTTGCATGCCCTTGTTAATTTTTATTGACTCTGGAAGTCCGATTATACTGAGGACCTTGTAGTCCCCCTTTTATAAAAATGAATTCTACCATTGTTTGAAAAAAAAAAAAAGATACTGCATGGGATGCCTCCTTGTTTCAAATACATTACTATACAATATAATATTTTATATAACATATAAAATAATAATTAACATTAAATAACTTAGAATAATAAATAATAATGTAATCGTCTATAGCTGCGTTTTTTCACACAAACACAGCTATAGAGTGGTAAAAAAACGCTGCTAAAAATACAACATGTGGTGGCTGCTATAGTACACTCTAAGACCGCATTTATGTGAAAAACGCCGTTACAGATATTGTAGCGTTTATAACAAATCAAGTTTTTGGCCTTTTAAAAGCAGTATTCCTAAACTTGGTATTCTGGAGAATTTAATGCTGTCCAAATGTGGTAGAACAATTCCAAGATAAATAACAATCAATGGCGGGCAAACTGAGTCATGACAGAAGCAACACAAGTGTTTTGTGACCGAAAATAATTTTTTTACCTTCTAAAATAATGATTTTATCCCAGAAAAGTATAGCCACCAACAAAAGTGTGAGGTCGGAATTCGATATTTTTCATGCCAAAAAATCTATTTTCCATTCAAAACAATGGAAAATGTTAAGGGTGTAAACAATATGAAATTAATAGTTGGTGGATGAAATAAGACAAAGAAAGATAGTTTTGAGTTCAAAATATCAAATCCCCATAATTAGAGAAAAAAACAATATTTTCCTCTAAGTTTGGATGGAAAAAAAATTAACAAATGTTTTTTTTTTTTTGTAGGCAAGCAAATATTTTCATTGATAAGCACAGTCAGTACATAGAGCAGGCCAGAACCACAAATTTCAAACAACGTTTTTCGAACTCTAATAACTTTTTACAAATTCCAAAAAAATCGACATTACTTGCGCAAAAATAGGGTTGCCTATCCAAACACATCGTTAAGAAATGTCAGCAATGTGTTCAAATTCTTTTCCTTTTCTTTTTTGTACTATGGAAGTATGCAACGTGTTTGTTTTTCGAAAGAAGTCGATGTAAATCTTACAAAGAAACAATAAGTTTTGAAGCTTGAATCAGTAATGGGAATATCCTTAATGATTCAAAAGGGAACAAACATTGACGACAGATGTGAAAACCTATGGGAGGAAGGTAACATTATGCAGAGACGACAAGCTGATGATGAAAAGTACTCCAGAGGGTTATGAATGTGCCCCATAAACAGAAGACAATTGGTCCATAAGGAAACCACATCTGCTGCTCCTCATCTTCCATTGCCACTTTTAATCAGTTACCTAATTTGTCCCGACCGTTCCAAATAATTGGAATAATCTCTCGCGCACTGGCAAAATGTTCATGAACATGACAGGTTGAGCGGTTCTTTCCGCCCCTGATATTTGAGTTTTAGAGTTTTTCTTTTCCTTTTCCTTTAGAAGTCTAACAAAGGAACTCTGTAATGATGGATACTATCTCGTTAAGTGTTTGTATTTTGGTTTAGTCTCCAAAGTAGTTGGTCGCATTTATCAGCTACATTCTCATGTTCCAATCTGTGAGGCGTTTCCAAACAAAACTTTCAAAAGCTAAAAGGGGATTATATTCAGTGAAAGTCGAAGTGCTTTATCTCAGAGCTTAGTTTGTAACGGGCACGAGTCACTAACCGCGTAACAGGGCGATGTTCAAGCAATCAGCGTCATTCTTCTTATGGGTTAGGCCACTTCGACTTCGAGGGGACCTGAACCTCAAACTCTCAATTCAAACGACAATCGTTTGAGGAAATAAATGCTCGCAACTGGATGCCCTTTATTCACGAAATGATTTGTGCTTTATAGAAACGGAACCAACTAGCACGTTGGACGACTTCTCCTGGCAAAGTCATTGTCTGGTCTCCCACCATCACCCCTTGTAACACGGCACACGTATATGACACGGTTAGGACTACTAATTTTTGAAAGTCATTTCAAAGACTTCCAGATCAGCGCGTGTTTCACGCTAACCATCCCTTTTACGATACAACGAGTTTGCTTGTCAAGAGTGAATGCTGAAACTTGAACGCAGCACATCAGGCGCGTAAAGAGTTCACTCCCACTACAAAAAAAAAAACCGGTCTTTTACCGTTGCTAAAGATCAAAACACCACCTATAGATTTAGCAGCAGTTTCGCGACATCCGTTATATGACCATCACTGTAGGTCTATAGCGGCAATTTTAGCGACCGCTAGAATAGATTAGAATCTATAGCGGCGATTGTTTAGTGGCAATCGCAACCCGAATGCAATTCTATTTTTTTTTTGTAGCATATCTTGAAACACTGCTACAAGTCTTTAACAGCACTTGTAAAATGCTTCTATAGACTAATCTACTGCAGCGTTTGTTACTGCTAAATCCAATTTTAAAAACACTACTATATGTCTTTAGCAGCATTTTGTGAACCACCGCTAAAAACATATGCTAATGTTTTTTTTTTTAGTTTGGTTTGGTATGTGCTAACGTTTTTAAAACGCCACTAAATAATTTTTAAAAACACTACAATTGATACATTTGTGTAAAAACCTGCATTTTCTCTTGATTTTCCTGTAATACAAATTTGAATTAATTAATATAAAAACATAAGATGTGTAATAAAATAAAATATATTTCATCATTGACTATATAACCACGTCTTACAAGTTTTTATATAAGTAACTAAACAGTAAAATGTTCAAATGCATCAGAATAATCAATGACAAACTAAAATCTCCCTCCTTGTACTCATCATCAACATCCTCCTTTTCCACTGCCTACAATGGAAAACAAAATATCATGTGAGAACTATAATAAACAATTATAGATATGGTAGCTTAATTCTAAACCTCATCATCATCCTTAGTGAGAATTAGCTCACACGGAAACGCTAAGCCTGTGCACATTGACCTTATGACCGAGAGAGCAAGAGAGAGAGAGAAAGAAGAGAAATGCCTATATACCTTGGCAACAGCTGTTCCTGAACCCATGGCAATTCCTATATCTGTTTTTTTCAATGCAGGTGCATCATTGACGCCATCACCAGTCATTGCAACCTGACAGATTCAAGTAATTGAGTCCAACATTTGAAGGGAACTTCAAGTGTTCCACAGAGAACTATTGACATAGAATGCTAAATGAATCAATAAATATTGATACAAATAGCCACAAGATATACCACTTCAACTACAAGAAAACCCTATCCAGACAATTTGGGTCAGTTACAAGAACCCAGTTCCACCAGTTGCATCACTCTACATAACATTTTTTTGACCTATTAAGGACAAAGCAAAGAAGTGCAAGCAATCCACCAAATCGTTTCCTTCCCAGAACTCTCTCTTTCACACTCCCTCCTTTTTGTCTTCTCAAGTAATCAACACCGACCTTAAGAAGCTTTTCTTATGTGCCTTAAAAGGCCATGCAACACATCCTAACTACTGTTAGTAGATAGTTTACTAAACATGGCCAGCCTTCTTTCCTCCCCGAAATTGCATTTCACTTATCCAAATAATTTCATATGGGAGATGTTGAATGGCATATATTGGGCTCAGAAAAGAAAATAAAGAAAGAGTCATCTCAAGACAAAGAACACTAGAGTTATCCCAAGACAAAAGAACCCAACGTCTATGGAGATTCAACAAATTGTAGCACCTAGACTGTAAATGCCTAAGCACCAGCAAGCTGCCAAACCAAGAAGTATTGCACCAAGCACTTGAACACTAATCTCTACATCTCAACTAAACTAAATAAATCAGGTACCCACAATTAAAAGTGCATGCCCAACTGACAACTAACAAGGTATTACATGCTTATAATCCTACAAACCATCCTGATGATAGACCTACCACTTCGTTCTGGTGCTGTAGCGCCTCAACCAGCATCCTTTTATGAGAAGGTTCAACCCTGAGAATATTAAAGGGAGATGCATATTGAATATCATATATTTCTCTCTGGAACTGCTAATATACAGAGCATGTGGTTACCTGGTGAAGTCAATTCAATACATTTCAAGATAATAAGTTGAGAAGAGAATCCATAATATTCAAAGAAAAAAGAAAAGGCATCAAGTCGTCCAGCAGGAAAGAGACTGCTACCAAAAGACCCAACAAAAAAGAGTACATTTAAATATACACAGAAGAAAATTCGGAACCGAAGATACCCATTTCCAACATTTAAAAATTTGAACATGGAAAAAAAAATTACACAAGGATTGGAAAACAGAAAAATAAAAAAAGTACATCGCCACAAACCTCTTCGCAGATATCATCCGTCTTCTTAGAACTATAGTACCCATCTAAACATGATTATATACTACGTTGGATATGGAAGAAGAACCAACAAGGAAAAAATGCCCAATTTGTCCTCTGACTCCACGTCCCTTTCGGAAACCAGAGGCCAAAATTTCAAACTGAAATTTGGCAAAGCACTCCCCGCAAAACCTAACGATCTTAAAGCTAATCTCTCACTCACTTCGTCTCTCTATGTGTGTGTTTCTCTCTTCCTTTGTCATAGGGCGATATAATGAACCTCCTGAGCAAAGGCAACAGCACTTACCTAATTTTTTGCCGTTGACTAGGCGACATTAGCAAAAGCCCCAAATTTTTGGAGTTGATCAAAACCCTATTAGCACAGAAAATTAAAATCGTTAGTGTGAAACGAAGAAACGAAGAAATAAACGAAAATAATGTAAGAATAGAGAAAGGGAGATGAGGTTGGGTCCGTGGGGCTCCTCCTTTCGCCGGTGCCAACAAACAAAGACTCCAAAGGGTGGGAGCAAGAGACGGATTGGCTGAGAGCACCGCCGGACTGGAGATTAGAAAGAGGGAGCGGCGTGAGACTATGAGAAAGCTGAGAGATGAGGAGGAGAGCCGAGAGTGTAGAGAGAATTGCTCTGATAACGGTGCGCGGGTGTTTTAAAATTTATGGAAATTTTGGCTCTCTAGTTCCCGCGGAAAATTGCTCTGAATATAATACATTTTCCAACTCATTTTTGGATAATTATTTGTTTTGACAAAATTTGAAACATATCAATAAATTAAAGCACTCATATATTAAATAAATCTTATACGTGTATTAGACAAATATATAGATCATATGGCAATTGTAAATTTTCAAACAATTATTCTATTATATTGACTATGCACTATGTATAAAGATATATACACAGTATGTAAAAATCTTTATAGTTAGTATTAAATACATAGCATATTATTTTACACTCTTTTTTATAACTAGTATAATAATCTTAATTAAAATAGGTTGGTAGTAATAATATATAATACTTATAATTTAAAAGTATAATGCCTTCTATATAACATTGCATGATTTGTTATATGTGTTTATCATATACATGATATGTGTTAATTAATCTAAGTACTTTATATGTATGTACCTATATACCTAATGACTAAATCATAGCCTCTAAGACCATATATTAAGTTATGTACTTTAATTGTATAAGCTAATCTCACAATATCTTTTTGTTTGAAATTAAATAATATGTCCTAATTAAATAGTATTATATTACTAATTATTCAAAATATATATGCTCATTATAAGTATGATAATAGATGTTTTCTAAACTACTTAGATTTAGTCAATAAATTTGCAATTACCATAACAACCATAGGTATAATTTAAAATATATCATATAACAACTTCAATTTTCATAACACTCCCTCTAATTCCATATTTTATTAAGTAGGTCCTTTAAAATAAAATTTTTCAAATACATGAAAAAATAAAATTATATATTAAAAGGAATATAATAATATATAAAATAATTATTAACATTAAATAACTTATAATTAATAAATAAAAATATTATTTTTAAATATACCTATAGCAGCGTTTGTGTCAACAAAAGCTGCTAAAGGTCGATATTAATGGCAGTCATAGCTGTAGATTCAAAAATATAGCAGCGTTTGTGTCAACAAACGCTGCTAAAGGTCAATATTTAGCGGCAGTCACTGAGATTGCTGTTAATGCTTACACCTTTAGCAGCGTTTTTTCTTAAAAATGTTGCTAAAAATTAGTGCTTTAGTAGCCTTTTTTTACAAACGCCGCTAAAGATCAAACTTTTAGCGGCGTTTGGGCACAAACGCCACTTTAGGTAAAAATTTTAGCAGTGTTTGTAAAAACAAACTTTTACAAACGCCGCTAAAGGGTGTATTTAGCGGCGGTCAGCGGCCACCATAGGTGGTTTGTAGTGGCGTTTGTGGACAAACGCCGCTAAAGGGTGTCTTTAGCGGCGTTTTTAGTGACCGCCGCTAAAGACCAATTTTTTTGTAGTGTCCCTAGACATACTTACTGTCTATATAAACGATAGACGTTACTTGTTAAGCGAAAGAGAGTTGGTAAACTCAGCGTCATGGCAACTTGTTCCCTCTTTCCCTTCACCTTCATGGGTTTTCTTTTTCAACTCTTGCTACTGCATAATCTCATGTCATTCATTCTTCTTTTCTTACGCAACCCCTCTGCCATGATCACGAGATCTCAGCCTTGTTGCAACTCAAGGAAAACCTCATCGTTAACAAGTTCGCTTCTGGTAGTCCTTTGGCTTATCCCAAGTTTGCCTCTTGGAAATCAAGAGCCAATTATAGCGATTGTTGCTTATGGAATAGGGTCGAGTGCGATGCAAATACAGGTTGTGTAATTAGCCTCGACCTTAGCAGCAGCTGTCTCTATGGTTCTTTGAACTCTAACAGTAGTCTTTTCCGCCTTGTTCACCTCCAAAGACTCAACATTGCCGACAATCACTTCAAGTATTCTCAAATCCCATCCCAGTTATGCGTCCTTTCAATATTAACTTATCTTAATCTCTCTTCTTTTGCATTATAAGAGCACATTGATTACAAGTTGAAGCTCTCTATTTATAGATATATACAAAGCATGATTCGAAAAGATTTTGACATTTAAACTTAAATCTTGATGACGATATCACATTTAAACTCAAATCTTTGATATCGTAATAACAATAATATCATATCAAATACGCAAGATTTGATTATGATAGTGTATATCTCTAATAAATATGATCCTCTACCGTTTGCTATCTGAGTGTGTGTTTAAAAGAGGATGATAATGTAAGCTAGAAACTTTTTATTTCGAAGACAATGAACTATATTAGGATGTCTCCATAAAACGATGACCTTTTTTAGAGGACAAACTATTTAATTTGTATGGAGGGAGTATAAATAGTAATGGTGATGTAGTTTAATATAACTTGGTGTGCTAGTCGAGATAAGTTATTTATGCATCCAACAAGTATTGGAAGTGTCAAGCTTTCAATGCTTGCAAGATGTTAAGCTTTACAGAATGGAGACAAAGCTGTGAGAATTGACTATCTTTGTATATTAAAGGTATGGATACAAGCTGTGATTTTATATTATGTCTAAGGCTAATAAACTAGGAAAGGAGCGGCTGTGCAAGTTCCTTTCATATCATGTTTGATAAGGAAGGAAAATGGTGTACGTGCTATACAAATCTAACCATAAATAAAATAGAGTCATTGCTAACGTTAATACAAGATATCAATCTACAGGTTATTTCCTCTATACAATTCTTCCTTCAGTCAGAAGTGAAGTATACCATCAGTGTAGCATAATCTGTTGGTCATTATTTTCTCCTTCTACCTATTTTCTATAGTCATTAACATGTACATATTATTAGGGGATAGTAGCAAATGTAGACTACAAAATGTCTGGTTTTTGTTGGTCTTGAGAACTTTAATCTAGCATGTTATAAATTACTAAGACAGAAATTGATCTGCAGAAACTCTAATCTAGCACGTTATAATTCATGATATCTGTAGATAATTCATGATATCTATATATAGGAGGCTGATAATTCTCTGAAGGTTTGGAAGTAGAGATTTTATCTAGTGTAGGAAATGTACTTAGTTTCATCAAAACACGTGTATCCCCTAATTAACGAAAGAGGGGGAGGATGTCCATACAATTCTTTGTTTTAGTCTCTTTTCCCTTTGTTTGGGAGAGTAGAAAATATAACCCATGTGCATGCATGTTGTTGCATCGTGTTTTCTTCTACCTTATTCATTACAAAAAAAAAGGCCTACAACAGCGGTCTTTTTAGCACCCCTTTAGCGGCGTTTGTCTACAACCACCGCTAAAAGACAATGTACAACGGCATTTGTGTAAAAAACACAGCTATAGATTTTTATATAGTGGTGCTTTTTTACAAACACTGCTAGAAGTCAAAATTTTAGCGGCTTTTTTTTTACAAACGCCGCTAAAAATTGAATTTTTAGTGGCACTTTTTAAAAAGTGCCACCAAAAGTTTGACTTCTAGCAGCATTTGTTGTAAAACGCCGCAACAGATTGCCTTGTAGCCGCGTTTTTTAGTAAACACTACCACAAGTTTGTGCTTTAGCGGCGTTTGTGGCAAAACATTGCTACAACTTATGCCTGTAGCGGAGCTTTGTAAAAAAAGTTGTTGCAGGTGTGAGTTTTAGTTGCGTTTTAGAGAAAGCGCTGCTATAACTCAAACTTTTGGCAGCTTTTTTGATTGAGCGTCGCTAAAACACGAACTTGGGGCAGCATTTTGTTAAAAATGCTGCTAGAGTTGACACTTTTAACGGCGTTTGTTATAAAAATTCTGTGATATCTGTAGTGGCATTTTTCACATAAACGCAACTATAGAGTGTAATATAACAGCAGCCACATGTTGTATTTTTAGCAGCGTTTGTGTGAAAAACGCTGCAATAGACAATTACATTATTATTCTAAGTTATTTAATATTAATAATTATGTTATATGTTATATAATATATTATATTGTATAGTAATGTATTTGAAACAAGCATGCATCCCTTGCAATATTTTTTTTTTTTCAAACAATGGTAGAATTCATTTTTATAAAAGGGGGACTACAAGGTGCTCAGTACAATCAGACTTCCAAAGTCAATAAAAATTAGCAGGAGCATGCAGGCCCAATGCATTAAATTTTAAGGCTCTAAGGGCCACATTCCAAAAGGCCTTAAAGGCCACAACTCAACTGGCCACGAGGGCCTTATACAACCGGGCCAAAAGGCCCACAAATGAAACTATTTTTTTTATCCACAAATAAAACTAATTTGATTATATTTATTCCTCAATGGTTTGTCTACCTTGAGAAGTTGAAGGTTCTATTCGTACTGATACGTGGCGATCACCTTAGATAAAGTATAATAACCAAATACGTTGTATGGGTTGGCTCTTTTGATTTTTTTTTTCAGTCCTTAAGTGGTTTTTAATTTGTTTTTGGTGTTCTTTTGTAGTCAGCTAAATTTGATTATTATCATGTATAGTTTCATTCTTTATAAGTGAGTGATTATTAATAAAATTCAGACGTGCTGCTAGAGGGACAAAAAAAAAACATCATAACAAGAATAAATGTTAAGAAATAGTATGAAGATATATATTTTTGACACGTGGCGGATCTTATGCCTTTCTAAAAGAAAGTTTCAAGTTTTAATTACGTATAAAATATGTAGAGCGGGCAGTCAAAAACATGTGTTGATTACAATTGCACTTTCCCATGCTTTTCATATACTCTGTAACGAAGCTGAGGCAATCATGCTTCTCAAGTCACGTTGCGAGATGAGTGTGTTCACATGTCTTGTAATCCCACCTATAACTATTTAAGTTTCTTTTCCCCTGCCATGTTTGAGAAGGAAAAAAAAAATAATAATAATAAAGAACACGGCACAGCATATCATTCCTTTCTACACGAATGACCGGCTTTTTGCCCACCTCATTAGAAGATTTTGTCTTCATTTATAGTTTCGGTACCCCAAATTTATTGCTGACCTTGGTCTTTTCTATTATAAGTTCTAGGTTGTAATTTTTATACTTCAATAAAAAGTGAAATGTTTGCCAAAAAAAAAAAAAATTGACATGCACCAACTATGGTAGAACAAGAAAAGTTTAGGATGTCCGGATTAGGGGGCTTCTAAGATTACTAGCAAAATATGTCCTTAGTCCTGAAAGAAGCAACAGAAGTGTTTTGGCCGATGGCAAGGGACACGGCTGCCCACAACTGTCGTGAAGGAAAAGGTCAGGATGCAGAATTGCAGATTATTAGACTCTGGATTTTAGAGACCAATTATCCCCACAACATCCTTTCACGTTTACCTTTGTAACCAAAGAACCAAAATCCACAACCCAAATGCTATCATGCCGTGACAAGAAAGTAAAACAACCATAATGCGTGCTTGTCCTCGGACTAAATTTTATTTTCGAACACCTAACCGATTTTTCTGTATTTACATTTATACATTTTCCCTTAAAATTTTCTGTCATTTGTGACCGAAAATAATTTTTTACCTTCTAAAATAATGATTTTATCCCAGAAAAGTATAGCCACCAACAAAAAGTGTGAGGTCCGAATTGATATTTTTCATGCCAAAAAATCATTTTCCATCCAAAACAATGAAAAATGTTAAGGTGTAAAAGCTATGAAATTAATAGTTAGTGGATGAAATGAGCCAAAAAAAAAAAAAAAAAGTTTTGAGTTCAAAATGTCAAATCCTCATCATTAGAATGAAACAAATTATTTTTCTCAAAGTTTGGATGGCAAAAACATTTTTTAAGAAGCTTTTTTTTTCTTTGTAGGCAAGCAAATATTTTCATTGATAAGCATAGTAAGTACATAGAGCAGGCCCAGAACCACAAAGACCTCTATAGGCAGCTTCATTGACAAACGGCCATGAAGCTCTACAAAGAAAACAAAGTGGGTTAAAAAAACCCGCTTGCTACAAGTGAACCCGAAGGCCCAAGTTGAAAACAGATCGGAACTACGTCCACCGGAGGGGAGGAAGCAACACACATTCCAAACCTTCTTTCCATCGAGATTTGGAGGCCTGAACCTGCAAACAAGGAGCAACTACAGGCTCCCAACCAAAAGGAGGAGAAAGCGCCACAAAACGCTGCCACAAGTTTTGCATTCTGTGGCGTTTGTTCAAAACCGCTGCTAAAGGTCCGAATTTTGCACTGTTTTGCACAAAACGCTGTCAAGTTTGTGCATTTTAGCTGCGTTTTTCAAAACGCCACTATAAACTACGACTTCTAGCAGTGTTTTGGCAAAAAACGCTGTTAAAGCTCACAAGCGCCGCTAAAGCTCATGCCCTCTAGCTGCGTTTTAATAGAAAACGCCACTTCAAAGGGTGAGCTTTAGCGGCGTTTGTGCTATAGATTGATTTTTTAACAGCGTTTGTGCACAAACGCAGCTATAAGTCACGTAGTGGCAGTTTTTGTGACCACCGCTAAAACTTTCACCTTTATCAGTGCTTATTGTAAAAAGCGCCGCTAAAGGTGTAAGTAATAATACTAATTTTATTTATTAATTCTACGTTTTTAATGCTAATAATTATTTTATATATTATTATATTCCTTTTAACATATAATTTTCTTTTGTCAAGTATTTGAAAATTTTTTATTTTAAAGGACCTACTTAATAAATTATGAAATTAGAGGGAGTGTTATGAAAATTGAAGTTGTTATAGGATATTAAATTATAATCCATGGTTGTTGTGGTAATTGCATATCTATTGACTAAATCTAAGTAGTTTAGAAAACATCTAGGTGAAGTAAATTTAATTATGTAAATTAAATAATTACATTAAATTAAATTAAGTGAAGTAAATTAAATTTAGTGAATTTAACGACAAAAGTAATGTTAAATAAATATGCTAGGGGTTTGGACAAAGAATCTCAACGTCCAAACGCCTTTGTTACAGAGGCAGGTGTTCGAATAGAAAGGCTCAACGTCCGGACCGGTATGATGAAAAGACGTTGTTGGAACGGTTGAGTAAACCGTTCAGACGTTATTGTAACCATCGCATGGCTTACACGTGTTTACAGTATACGACGGTTGAAAATAGTTGTCGCCGTCCGAACCATAATCCATCGTCAGGACGTTGGCTCAGCCAAACGTATGCTTCCATGTCGCGTGTTGTTAGTGGAATGCCGTTCGCACGACCCCAAAAACGTCCGACAACTTTATTGTGCCGAACCATTTTAAACGGTTTAAATTTTGGCATTTAATACGAAGTACGTTGATTGGGCCACGTGTGTAAATAAAGTCCGGACGCCTTTAGGGACGTCCGGACGCTATCGACGAATTTGAAAAGTCGACAGTTCGTCATTTTCACAAATACCGAACCATTTCTCATCAAAAAATCTCTCAAAACTCAATTTTTCTTCTCAAATCTTGACGTAATATCACTCTTTTGAGGATCTAATCACATCCAGGTATATTTTGCTTACTTTTAACAAGATTTTAATGGTAAAAATTTCATTTTTTTTAGTTTTACGTATAGAATTTCAATTCCATTTTTTTGCATAGTACTTTGTGTTTTTTATTGATTTTTACGTAGAAATTGATTGTGTTAAGTGTTAGGTTGTTTTAAGTATATTAGTTTGTGTTTTGGTTGTATTTTTGGGCTGTGTGGGAGGTGGAGGGACGCTGCCATGGCTGAGTTAACTCAATCATTCTCCCTTATGCATCCAGACGTTGCCTTGAGTTGTCTGGACGTGGCATTGAGGCTTTCGAACTCATGCCAATGTCGTTCGGACGTATATGTTGTCTTTTTATTTTGTCCAGAAGCTATGTGAAAGCTGTCCAGACTTGATTTATATTAAATTTAAAAAATTTAATTCTCTTTTGTGCGTTCGGACGCCTTGTAGTATCGGGATACATTGTCGTTTTGATTGTGTCCGGACGCTTTTTCAATAGTCCAGACGATTTAATGTTAAATTTAAATAGGTTTTTTATTTGTTTAGGGTTTTGGCGGATATCCAATTATGTCCGAATGCTTCATCGAGCCGTCCGGACGGTTTAACTTAGCATTTGGACGGTTTTTTCATGTTCGGATGTCTTTCTAACCGTGCGAACGCTTTTTGTGCAGATTCTAAAAAATGAGCAAGCGTCCACGTACCAGCGGCAGGCTGATGACGAGCAACCTTCTGCTCAACTTTAATGGTGGAGTAGCATACAATGATCATTATGTCTCGCTCGATTGTTGTCGAGGGGGATATCAAGTTGGCAGATTTTAACGATCTCACATTTGAGGGTCGGACGCTTCCAGAGGTGGTGGAGAGATAGGTTGGCTTCCGTTGATCCATAGGACTGGCTATGCATCGAAGAATATGGTGCGGGAGTTCTATTGTGCTATATTACGGGCGAGGGACAACGAGGAGCCTAGTATGGAGCTCACTGTCCATAACGTTCCGATCATATTCTTGCCGAATGAGCTAGCAAGATTTCTTGGGGTACGAGAGAGATTTGACGCATTCCCAAACTTGCCAATGAGCAAGGAGGGCCAGCCTACTAAGGCTGAGGTATTCGGACTATGCTGGAGATGATACAACTATTTTGGACGGAGCCTATATGGTACACGGCAGCTGCTTCCTTTTTGGCGATCATGCATCTGATCCTATGCTCCTCCATCGACCCGAAGAAGCACACTATGGAGCTGTCTTATAGTCAGGCTGAGTTCATGTACCTGGCAGTTGTACGGGGGCTACCTGTTGATATGGCATCATACATCTACTAGTCCATTCGTGCAGAGGCCTTGAAGACTGATGCTACGATTTCATTGCCGCATGGGATTCTTCTGACCCAGTTCCTGCACGCCATGATGGTACCCGAGGGTGGTGACGAGCCGAGGGCCTTCCACTTGGGTCGATCAACAAGACCACGCTCTCCAAATCGATTGCCCAGACACGTCAGGCGCTGAATGCCGCTCGGGTTGCTAGAGTAGACGACAGGAGCAGCCTGAGGAGGCAATGGAGCAGGGAGGATCCTGGGCAAGCTCGACCCAGGGACTTGGGGCACAGCGGCCGAGTTGGATGGACGTATGATGACGCAGCTGTCTGAGCGGATGCAATCGGTCTTGCAGCCCACCCATTGATGGTCAGTGATATCAGTGGTCGTCTGAAAACTTTGGAGCGAAGGTCATGGACATGGACTCTGGGTGGAAGAAGGAGGTCGCTGCGCTTAAAGAGGTTCTGAAAGGTGGCAACCAGTGCAGAGCTCTTTCCTTGACTCAGCGGGTCGTGCTGATAGAGGAGCACCTTCGTCAAATCCGTGACGTTCTAAAACTCACGGATGATGATGATGATGAGCAGTAGTTTTATTATTATGTTTATTTTTTTATTATGTTTTGAGGACATTTACTTTTATATTATGTTTTGTGGACATGTATTGATTTTATTTGATGTTATTTTGTTCATATTATGTTTTGACGATATTTGATATATTTATGTTATTTCAGTTATGTTATTTGTATTTATTAGAACTTAATACAATATGTTTTTGGACATGTTTCTAATTTCGATACACTCATTCAAAAAAATATTGATATTAGAACTTAACACACTCAAGGTTAACTAACATTGGTTATTTAAAACTTGCTAATAAATACATGGGTTATATTTTCTACTCTCCCAAAAAATGGGAAAAGAGACTGAAACAAAGAATTCTATGGACGTCCTCCCCTCTTTCGTCTGTTAGGGGATACATATGTTTTGACGAAACTAAGTATGTTTCCTACATTGGATAAAATCTTCACTTCCAAACCTTCAGAGAATTATCAGCTTCCTATATATAGATATCATGAATTATCTACAGATATCATGAATTATAACATGCTAGAATAGAGTTTCTTTGCAAATCAATTTCTTTCTTACTAATTTGTAACGTGCTAGATTAGAGTTTTCAAGACCAACAAAAACTAGACATTCTATAGTCTGCATTCGCTACTATCCACTAATAATATGGAACATGTTAATGGCTATAGAAAACAGGTAGAAAGAGAAAATAATGACCAACAAATTATGCTACACTAATGGTATAGATCAGGAAATAACCTGTAGATTGATATCTTGCAAGCAATGAAAGCTTGACACTTCCAATACTTGTTGGATGCATATATAACTTATCTCGACTAGCACACCAAGTTATATTAAACTACATCACCGTTACTATATATACTCCCTCCATACAAATTGAATAGTTTGTCCATTAAAAAAAGTCATCGTTTTATGGAGACATCCTAATTTAGTTCATTGTCTTCAAGATAAAAAGTTTCTAGCTTACATTATCACCCTCTTTTAAACACACACTCAAATAAAAGTAAATGGTAGAGGATCATATTTATTAGAGATATATAATATCATAATAAAATCTTGTGTATTTGATATGATATTATTGCTATCACGATATCAAAGATTTGAGTTTAAAAGTGATATCGTCCTCAAGATTCAAGTTTAAATGTAGTAATCTTTTCCTATCATGCTTTGTATGTCTCTATAAATAGAAACCTTCAACTTGTAATAAATATGCACTAGTAATACAAATCTCTATCTCTCTTTACTTTCTCCTCTCTCCATTATATTTCACTTATGCACTTTTTATCTTTCCTTTCAGTATTGACTTCAAATGATCATTTGGATTGTAATTCGGGATACCACTCGAAAATATATCTTCCCTTTAATTCAAAGGATTGTTGTTCGGTACAATATCAATGCCAAGCTACATTATATTCCTATGTTGCGTTGGCAAGTTGAATTTGTAATCAACAGCTATATTTTTTTTTGTTAAGAAAAAAGATGATGGTATCTCTAAATTCTATTCAAAATACTCACTTATCGCGGAGGAAAACAATAGTTACAAAATAAAACCCTTACAAAAACTAAAAAAATCAACCAATAAAAAAAAATCAACCAAGAGAAAAAGACAGAAACAAAATAAAAGTACAAAACACCAAAGGGAAAATAAATTTCACATGTCCCAAACTCAATATTTTTAATAAATAAAAAATAGAACAAAAAATTTCGCCAATTCCGCGGGAATTTCCAATTTCAGTATATGTTGGAATTAGAACCAAAATTACAGTTCTAAAATCGAGATCCGAAATTTGATTTTGGCCAGAATTTTTGCCCACCCTTAGAGTACTTAAGTGGCTCTGCCAATCAACCACTAGGCTAGTGCCCAAGGAGGCTAGTATTACTAACTTGCTGATGTGATTCAAAATCAAGGGTCTCGGTTTTTGGAGTACCTGAGCCGACAGTCTAACCGGGCCTTCCCAAAACTAGCTAGGCCCAGTCGATTTCGTCCCAATGTTGAACACCTTTACTTCCAAATACATGAAAATTCGTCACCTATTTTGCCAACGGCCAATTAAGTTCTTCTTAAATTCAAGGCTTAATTAGTTCACTAGTCCCTAGGGTATGACCGAATCTCAAACTGGTCTCGAAGGTTTATTTCATCCTAAACTAGTCTTTGAGGAATCTTTCATGTCCTGGAGTGGTCATTCCGTCAACTTTGTTGGCTCTATTAATGAAATAATTCTCACATGACTAAAAGAGACACATCACCCCCAATCACAAGCAGCCACGAGTTATCAATTCACTCAAACTTTCAAATTAGACTAGTTGGTGTTAATTTAAAATCAATATTGAATTCTCTACGCCATATGGACCTGAAACGCCTGCTCATAACGCTATATTGGACAATTTTTTTGTTAAGACAATGCACCCCGAGTGACTTGGAGTTGTGTGGCTATTTGTGTTTGTAAATGTATTTAGTTGGCATAAACTTCTTGTTTGCATTTGTGTCATATTCCTGAAGATTCAAGAGTTCAAGCACTGCATGGTTCAAGTGTTTCAACAAGCAAATGAGTGTGTCTGGAGAATGTGTAGTATGATAGGAGTCTTTCTACTAGTTTGGTGAATATGAAGCTGGAGCGCTGAATGTTTTTATGTTGGCACAATTTATCAGGAGTTTGCTTGAGGTTTACTAGAACTGCGGAAACTAAACCTGAACCCCTCTAACTATTTTAGAAGCGCCTCAAAGTTAACTAATTTCGTGATTCTCACCTCAGTAGCCTAAGGTATAAAAAGCTTTCTCTCCCATTTGGCCAATTACACTGAGAACACCCAAGAATAACATTTCTTTGATTTTAGAAAGTATAAGCCTCCATTGTTATCTTCTCCAAGACACTCTATTATTGTTTCCTAGTTTACTCTGTAAGAACTAAAGCGTACCAGAAAGACTATACCTTTTCTTTAGTTCTATCAGGTTTGTTGATCACGCACAAAGATTACTCGTTGAGGTTTTAGGGTTTACTAGAGTTTTGGTTCCTAAAAAGGTTTACTAGAGTTCTGGTGGCGGGAGTAGTGAAGTTTCATTGGCAAGACTGCGTTTAAGATCAGCGGTGAAGGTGCTAGAGTTGAAAAATGGATGAGACCGGGTCTCAGTCCCAACAAGGTTTGCTTAATCAGATTCAAGATTTGGGTAAAGAATTCAGTGTGTCAGGGTAGCAAGGGTTTTGTGTACTACTAACGAATCACTTTGTATTTCCGAGTTCTCATTCTAGTGGATACCTTTCCAGACCACAAGGCCCATAGATTTTTTCTTCTTAAAGTGTGTCTTCAAGAGATTTCTCTTCATAACCAATTTGTGTGTCAAATGAGTTATGATTGTTGTTGATTTACATTGTTAAGTGTTGATTTTAGATTGAATATCAAACTGTCCATTATTGTCTAAAGTTAAAAGATAGTTTTCTTGAATATTTTGAAGCCTTGATTAAAGGTTTAATTGCTTCAAAGATTTACTTGATTCCGCATATACATATAAATCTTGATAAAAAATTATAGGTTCTTGAACGTACTAATATTCTTATGAAGTGTGCAGCAAAGGGAAAGATCGAAAAATAATCTAAAAGAACCTCTTCACCCCCCTCTATGTTTGGGTGTACTATATTGAGTTTAAAACTGCCTAGTTCAATAATTTGTGGTGATGTATCCCCATTAGTCCCGTGAGATTTATTCTGTTCACGAGGTCAACCGAGTCGACAAAACCACCACTCTAAGACACAAATGATATCAGGGACAAGTTTAGGACGAAATAAATCTTAGCGACAAATTTGAGATTTGGCCATGTTCCAGGGACTAGTGGACTATAAGCCTAAATTAAATTTCAATTTAGTGGATAAATTACAAAGATCCTCATCAGAGAAAAGAAAAATATCCAACCGCCCAATTGGGTGCATCTTAATTCAGCACAGGTGTCTCTTCATATTAAAAAAATAAAATGGAAAAAGAGCATAGCACAGGCTAAAGCATAGCAACCAGGGAACACGGGTTGGCACGAATCCCAGATACACTAGGTACTACAAACAAAATATTGAAACTAGAGTTTTTTTGCTCAGGAGCACTCGAGTGTTACATTCTTCGGTTTCGTAAGCCTCAGGTATGATCTTCTCCTAAATGGTTGTTACTCACTTGATTTTTTTTCTTCCCCGTGATTGCCTCTAGAGAAATTTTGATGGGACTATGCCGAGATTATTACGATGCTCTTTGAAACTGGATCAAGTCATCAAGCTATATTAAAATTGTTATAATTTTCCTTTCAAGTATTTGGTCGTTGTTTATGTAATGTCTTGAATTATCTGTTTTTGTTTACCATCCAAAAGCCAATTATAAATACTAAATTTTCCTGTGTCAGTGTGGTCCTATATCGTTGCTCGGGTAAGAGAATAGGAATTGAATTCTATCTTTTATTTTTACGAAGGCAAGCCTTTTCTTAATCACATTAGAAAATAGGAGTCCCACAAATTCGTTCTTAGGTTTCTTGTCATCTCAAAGGGTGCACGTAGAGGTCACAATGGATAGTGGGTTAGATTGTGGCTTCCTTTATTCCATGATGGACCCAAATGATGCAGCTTGTGATCTTTAATTGAATTTTTAATGTACTCATATTGTGTAAAGCTTCAAATGTTTGAATGTGACTTAGGGTCAAGGCTGCTCGAGTTGTAGCGGCTATTTAGTCTTTATATGGGACAATCAAAACGCTTTTCTTCTTCATTTTTCCAGCCTCTCTTTTTGACACTTTGAGGTTTTATTTCTTTCTTAAAATTTCCAATATAGTTATCTCATGTATACATACTTGTAGCATTTTATGCACTATTTTAGTGAATTCTTAACTGTGGAAGGTACTTGAACCCCCTCCCTCTCCAACAGTACCTAAAAGGAAATACAGTTTATCCTTGTGATAGCAGTAGTGTGAGTCCTTTTGATACCAGTTGTCCTCGGAAACAATCAGCCACAAGCCATATCAATGTTTCCTTTGTGGGTATTGCATGAACTAGCCATCTAGTCATATGGATCTTTGATAGAAAACTGTAACAGTTTTGGGATGCAACTTCAAACTTTTATGGGGAAACTTAATGAAAAATATGTTCTTAGCATTTGAAAGCTATGGATATAGATGATAGAGTGTGATTGATCTTTTCTGTTTGTAAGAACTGTCATTTTATTTGGACGTTCTTAACAACTTACTCCCTAGTTAATTGCCCTTTATGTAATTGATAATGGGTTGTTTGTCTTGGTCTTTTCTGTGTAGACAATAAATTCTGAGGTTAAGCTGCTACAGAAGCCCCATTGGTTTAGTTTTCAGATTCAACTTTTTTGGATCATCTTCCGTTGAGAATTCTTACAAGAAGGGGATTCCAACAGGTCCAAGAAGCATATGCATGCCAGAAGAGAGTATTTGTGATATGCATAAGTGGTATTTCAATGGAAAAGAAATTGAAGATATTTCCCCTTCCAGGAAGGTTGGAATTGACTTTGAGTTTGAGTCACATTTACGGGAATCATATTGCAAATTTATTCAAAGGCTTGGTGAGAAGCTTAAAGTGCAAGTTTATCTTTTCATTCATAATAGTAAAAGCTAGATATGTGAGGTATTTGTTACTACAAGACTTAGTTGGGTGGGATGATTTATTGAATTTCACATGGGATGGTGTTTGATGATGGTGATGTGCTATTTGCATTTCAGGCCTTAGGTGAAAATAGCAAGTGGAATAATGTTGTGCCACCGTTTCTATGTGCATCAGTCTCATGCTATGAATGAATGGCAAGTAGACTTTGATGATGCTTTCTAATTTCTTATCACTGAAAAGCTATAGTCTATGTTTTTTGGATGAACAGGGCTGGATTATATGAACTACACTTGAATATGCTCTTTTAAGACATGATTGAAATCCACCATAGATAAGATTTTCAACTATTCGAAACAGAGAGAGGGATTCAAATGCTCAGGAGATAATGCCCCATTCTGTTTGTCTCATCATTGTCCTCATAAAAAAGACTCAAAGAATGCTTTTCACTTTGCTTGGAATTGAATCGGTAGGTGTCATGGATGAGAAAAGTGAGGAATTTTTATTATTGCTTTCCCCTTCTACTGCTAATAGTGCATCTGACGTAGTTTCTACTTGCATATGTCATTTATGTATATTGTTATACCACAATAGTTATAAAGTGAGATGAATTGTATCCTATTCTGAAGAGTTTATAACCAAAAGCCAAGCAAAATGTGTTGAAAGTTCTAGCTGTGATGCCTCTTTGCAAATTTTACTTTTTAATATGTTGGTGCCATTTGACAGACAATTGGAACTGCAAGCTTGTTTCTTGGGTGTAAAATAGGGGAGACACTACTTTTCTTGAAGAATGTTGTTCTCCTAGCATATAAGATGATGTACAAGTGGGATCCTTTAGCCCCACAACGAATAAGAAAAGGACTTGCAAGTAGAGTTTCCGATGATCACTTATGACTTTCTATGGTTTCCATGATCATAGGTCCTGATTCACCTTTTAATGCTTGCAGAACGTTTATGATAAGCAGAAAGAATTAATCTTAACTAGGGTGAGTCTTTTGTTGTCAACCATCGCTTTTAATTTCGACATTCAACTTCCGTACAAGCCTCTTGTTGAAGCTCTGAAGAAATTGGAGCTTTCTAACTTTGCTAAAGTGGCATGGAATTTTCTGAATGATTCGTAACACCATCTATTCTCAAAGTTCTTTGTGCATGGCCTTGCATAGATGAAAATTTGGTTTTATGAATTAAAATGTCTCCTCTAAATGGGAAATGTATGCTTTGGACAACATTGTGCCTGCAGTATAAACCTCATTATATTGCCGTTGGTTCTGTCTTTCTGGCTGCCACTGTTCTAAAAAATCTGGAATTGCATACAAAGATGAAAGAGTTTTGGTGGCTTGAGTTTGAAGTTTCACCAAAACAGTTAAAAGGTTAGCTATGATATATCTCCACACATGTCTTGTCATTTATTATCATGATTTATGGCGTGTGGATTGAAGTCAACTACATTTTAGTCTTTCTTCCATGTAATCTGGATATAGGAGACATCTTCAACTAAAACTAGGAGATTACGAATAAGAAGTTTGGTTGTTGCCCAAGTGTGTTTGTGTTTCCCCTTCTATTTTTTGATATTTTTTGTTTGTTTGTTTGTATTTGTCTTGAAGCATGGATGATATGGTTACTTTTCATCACTTTATCCTATATACTGGGTGCTTGAATTGAGTTGGATTGTGGTGATTGTGTGTTCAAACTTCCACCTCCCTGGTCATATTGACAGTTGGATTTTTGCTGTTTTTTCGGAATCCTTATTTTTGAAACTTTATGAGCTTTTTCAGAGGTCATCCAGCACATGATGCTCAAGTTATTAAAGAAAGACGGAGAACAAACACCATCAACTGCAGATGGAAGGGTCATTGGATCTAAAACTCTAGTTCAAAAGGTAATGGTTAATAGACCTCAAACATGCAATTATGGTGGATCAGCGGGGGATTATGATTCTAGCCATAGAACCCTGATGGAGGCTGGAGGGGTAAAGTCTAATAATAGCCAGAATCTGGAAAGGGGTGACCATTGTCTTCCTGTGAAAGAAGCTTTTCCACGTCAGAAAACTGAGAAGGCAGTATAACTTCTATTGCTGAGGTTGGTGATAGTCAGGTCAAGCCAAAATACGTGGAATCTGATAAGAAGTTAGGCTACAAGATTTTTCCTATGTAGAATGATTATAGCAAGATTGATGCTAACCGAATCAGAAAGGCATTGAAAAGGAAGAGATACAACGCAGCTGTAAGTGTGAAGCTTGAAAACTCCATAAATGCCAAAATAGATAGTGAGGCTTGGATAGAGAGAGAGAGCTGAAAAATGGAATAGAGCTGGAATACTCCTCTTTAGCGAAGAAAGAAAGGAAAAAGGTTGTAAGCTTTCGAACTTGAATTGGATTTTCTTGCCACTACTTGCGTCTTGCTCAGTATTTTGCATGTGTGAGGTGTCTGTTGGTAGAGAAAAGGGTGTTGACACATATTGTGAATCATCCAATTCTAGTATATTCTTTGTGATCATATTATTGCTTAGTAATACAGTTCACAACCTGGATATTAGAGTTATTGTCATCCATCCTTATAGGTTACTAAGGCTAACTAAATTACGATTCTATCTATTCTCTGTTTTTGGTTATAGGAGCTGTCCATAGCTCGGTAGACTTGATGCAAGAGTAGGATTTTGAAAATAAGAGAATTAGTTGTACTGCTTGAAGACTTCAGCTGCAACGGCTATGATGCTAAGTTGATAGAGAACTAAATAAAAGAAACAGTAAGCAAGCAACATTAGAATGGTACTTTTAGGGGCAGGGTGGCAAAGATGGGCATTGTACAAGAAAAGCTTGACGGTGCACGTGTCCCGCTCTAATTTACTAATTTTGTAACAATAAAGGCATTTTTAATAAATATAGTCATGAATATTCAAAACATACGATTTATTGAACACAAGCTAAAAACAAGGGGAGGGAAACAAAGGTTGTTGGTACATCTAAGTAACATCACTAATTGGAGATTAAAATCTCTCAACTTGTCACTTTGTGGCTTTCTTCTTCCTTTTGTTTTCCTTTTTAACACAACCTAACTACAACTCGATAAATTCTTCACACAAACAACTGTTACTACTCCATGTTAGGATACACCCTCCTCTGCTCCCTGAAAAAAAAGAAAAAAAAAAGGGATAGTGGCGAACATTAAACACCCACAAACAAGAAGGCATTAACAAAGCACAACAATAAATGATGACATTTTTGGAAGACAAGTTTTTCAAAACAAAATTAATAAATATTCCTCTATTACACGAGCCAAATAAGGAGATAGAGTGGAAGGAGCTTGAGGCCAAAGCAGTGGCTACTATCTGGCTTTCTTTGGCGGATGATGTGATGTATCACGTCATGGACGAAGAATCTCCGGTGGCAGTTTGGTTGAAACTGGAAAGCCGATACATGTCGAAGTCGTTGACGAACAAACTCTATCTTAAGCAGCGGTTGTTTGGTCTTAAGATGGTGGAGGGCTCAAATTTGAGCCAACACATCAACGTGTTTAATCAGATTGTTAGCGATCTGAAAAGGGTTGATGTGAAGCTTGAAGACAAGACATTGATGCTGTTGAATTCTCTGCCAACTTCTACTACCTATGAGAATTTGTTTACAACTCTGACATGGGGGAAGGATTCCCTGAGTTGGAGGATGTCACAGGGGCCCTGTTGGCCTTCCATCAAAGGAAGAAAGCCACTTATGAGAGTTATCAGGGGGAAAGGCTAATTGTGAAAGGTAACCAAGAGCTTGGAATAAGCAAAACGAAGGGTGGTTAAAATAGCAAGAATTCTCGGTCGAAGTCCAGAAGTTGGAAAGATATCAATTGTTTTAAGTGTAGTAAGAAAGGGCACATAAAACGGAATTTTCCAGATAAGAAAAAAATTCAGGACTACAAGAATAAAGGTTCCTCAAAATCTGCGAATGTAGTGGAGGAAGACTCAGAAGACATGGATGGTGACATGCTTTTTCTTTCATCTGTTCTAGAGCACCCCATTGATTCTTGGATCATGGACTCAGCATGTTCATTTCACGTAGCGCCCAACCGAGGTTGGTTTGAAACCTACAGGTCAGTTAATTTTGGTATTGTGACAATGGGTAATGGTGCACATTGTAAAATCATTGGCATAGGAGATATCAGAATTAAAATGTTTGATGGTGTGGTTAGAACGTTATGTGATGTTAGACATGTTCCAGATGTAGAAAAGAATCTAATTTCATTAGGTACTTTAGACTCAAAGGGTTTTTGTTACAAGTCTGAAGGTGGAGTAATGAAAGTGACTAAGGGTGTGATGGTAGTGATGAAAGGGCAGAAAAGTTTAAAAAATATCTACAAGTTGTTAGGTAGTACAATTGTAGGGGGAGTTGCTTCTGTGGAGTCTGAGTCTGATAGTACTGTTTTGTGGCATATGAGGTTGGGTCATATGGGTGAGCGGGGTATGTTAGAACTTCACAAGAGAAATCTGTGTTCTGGGGAAGCAGAACCGGGTGCAATTCAAGACAGCTACACACAAGACAGAGGTGTACTTGATTACATTCATTCAGATCTTTAGGGACCAGTGAAGGTAGCATCACGGGGAGGACATGTGTATTTTGTCACATTCATTGATGATTTTTCCAGGAAGGTCTAGGTGTACTTCATGCGGCACAAGTCAGAGACGTTTGCCAAGTTCAAGTTGTGGAAAGCTGAAGTGAAAATCAGACCGGGAGGAAGATCAAGTGTCTGAGGACAGATAATGGTACTGAGTACAAGGATGCAAAGTTCATGGAGTTTTGTGAGCAACATGGATAAAGAGACACTTTACAGTACGCAAGACACCACAACAAAATGGTGTGGCAGAAAGGATGAACAGGTCTATTGCAGAGAGAGCGCGGTGTCTCAGGTTGAATGCTGGACTTGCAAAGAACTTCTGGGCAGATGCAGTGAGTATGACATGTTTCTTGATTAACAGGTCACCGAGGGCAGCACTAGGTTGTAAGGTTGCAAAGGAGGTGTGGACAAGTAATGAGGTAGATTACTCTGGGTTGAGAGTTTTTGGTTGTCCAGCCTATGTGCACATTCCTAGTGAAGAGAGATCAAGCTTGACCCAAAGTCTAGACAATGTATTTTTCTCGGGTATGAGAAAAGAGTTAAGGGTTACAAGCTTTGGGATCCAAAGGCAAACAAGGTGGTGATCAGTAGGGACGTGGTATTTGATGAAAATTCCATGTTGAAAAGTACTCAGGGTAAAGAGAAACAGGTGTTAGAAAGCAGTAGCAGTGATAAGCAGGTGGTGCAGGTGGAGTTAGAGACTTCTATGCAGAAGAACATTGTTCAGGGTACAGAGGCTACTACTTCAGAACCTAAGGAGCATCACAGTATAGCCACAGATAGACCCAGACGCACTATCAGCCACCAGTCAGGTATGGTTATGAAGATATGATTTCATATGCTCTTGTCATTAGCAGTGGAGATCCTACAACTTTTCAGGAGGCAATCAGTAGCCAAGTGAAAAGTAGATGGATGGGTGCTATGGTCGAGGAGATGGAGTCATTGCATAAGAATCAGACGTGGACTTGGTGGAACTTCCTGAGGGGAAGAAGGCGATAGGGTGTGAAGTGGGTATTTAAGAAAGAAAGAAGCAGTATCAGAAAAAGAGGGGAAAAGGTTCAAGGCTCGCTTGGTAGCAAAGGTTTACTCACAGAGGAAAGGGGTTGATTATGATGAAATTTTCTCCCCGGTTGTCAGACACACTTCTATCAGGCAGTGTTGGCATTTGTAGCTCACTATGACATGGTTTTGGAGCAAATGGATGTGAAGACAGCTTTTCTACATGGTGATTTAGAAGAGCAGATTTACATGGAGCAGCCAGAAGGTTTAGTCAACCTGGACATGAGAACTTGTTCTGTAAATTGAAGAAGTCACTTTATGGATTGAAGCAATCTCCGAGGCAGTGGTATAAGCGATTTGACTCCTACATGATCAAAATTGGCTACCAGAGATGTGAGTATGATTATTGTGTATATGTTAAGAGCCTTGATGACGGTTCATTAATTTTTCTATTACTGTATGTGGATGATATGCTTATTGCAGCTAAGAGTATAAAGGAAGTCAACAAGCTGAAGTCCTTGTTGAGTAAAGAATTCAACATGAAGGATTTGGGCGCAGCCAAGAAGATTCTTGGGATGGAGATTCGCAGGGACAGGGATGCCAGGAGATTATGGTTATCTCAGGCCGGCTATGTGGAGAAGGTGTTGGAAAGTTTCAGCATGGGAAATGCAAAACCGGTTAGTACACCTTTGGCGAATCATTTATGTTTGTCTACCTCACAGTGCCCAAAGACAGTTGAAGAAACTGAAGACATGTCAAAGGTCCCATATGCCAGTGCAGTGGGGTGTCTAATGTATGTCATGGTATGTACCAAGTCAGATTTGGCTCATGCAGTCAGCATGGTGAGCAAGTATATGGCAAATCCAGGGAGATAGCATTGGGATGCAGTCAAGTGGATTTTCAAATATTGAGGGGTACTATAGATTATGGTATTATGTTTGGAAGACAGCAGAGTGATTTGTCAGTTGTGGGATATGTAGATGCAGATTATGCTAGTGACTTGGATGGCAGGAGATCTAACACAGGTTATATGTTTACTCTTGTTGGAGGGCCCATTGTTGGAAGTCCATGATTCAATCCGTTGTTGCATTGTCCACAATTGAGGCAGAGTACATGGCAGTCGCTGAGGCTGCTAAGGAAGCTTTGTGGCTTACAGGGCTAGTCAAGGAGCTAACGTTCAGTAAAGTGGAGTTCAGTTACATTGTGATAGTCAAAGTGTCATTTATTTGGCGAAGAACCAGGTGTATCATGCAAGAACCAAGCATATTGATGTGAGGTTTCACAAGATCAGAGAGTTGGTTGCTTATGGTGAATTATTGCTGGAGAAAGTTCACACCTCTGAGAATGCAGCAGACATGTTGACTAACCAGTTATCACAGAGAAGTTCAAGCATTGCTTGGACTTGATAAATATCTCCAGGTGCTAGAGAGAGGAGGTGTTCCAAACCTATTAGTTCTAGGTGGAGGTGAAAACGTGTTTGACTTTCTCCTAAGTAGGGTTGTTCAACCCCGGTGTAGGTGCCGGTTTTGGCCAAAACTGGCACCTACACCGAAAATGCCAGTTTTCAAATATTGGCCACCTACACCTACACAGTTAAGGGCAAAAACCGGCCCTTAGCGGTGGCGGTTTCCCGGTTAACCTACATTCATATTTAGCCATTTTTTTAACATTTTACGCACTTGGCCCAATATATTTTTCTTTCCTTTTTTTCTTTTTTTCCATTGATCACATTTCATAATTCCTTTAGAAGCAAAAGCTATATCCATACACCTCAACAAATCCATTCTAATGCCAAACCTTCTGCACATAATACTCAAAATATAGCCCAACCTAAAGGCATGAAGGGCATAACATTGTTCAACCTCGTGCTTAACACAGAGTACAAAGATACAATTTATACTTGACACCATTGTCCTATGGATATGTAGGTATACTTCTCAAATATGTCATCCATTCTAGTTATGTACCAATTAGTCTCAACACAAATAGTAAGGAAATCAACCCTTGAAAGCAAACTGTGTCCTAAATCACTCAAAAGGCAGAACACCAACACAGATCT
>CM025850.1:29235043-29398274 GCA_003952965.2 Morella rubra | reverse complement strand
GATTGATGAGCTGGTTATGCTTTAGGCTGATGTTGAACTCTGATTTTTAAGGAATGGAAGATTGGATTCCTGGTTTAATGAGTTGCATCTAAACTTATTACATCTGCGAGCATATTGAGAAGGAGCTATCAAATTAAATTGTTGGTATTAGTTCAATAGAGGTGGAGAAGTCTATTCTTGAGGACTTAAGAAACCGTGTGCAGTTGAATAGTCTCTCATTGCCATCCATTAGCCTTTATACATTTGTCAACACACACAATGGGTAAGTAAGGTTCATAATGTTTTGTTGTTGGTCTAATATTAGTTTTTGCTTCCATATTAAGTGCTTATCTTTTTCAATAATTTGTTACAGTTTAAATTGCTCATCAATATCCCATGATGGATCTTTGGTCGCTGGTGGATTTTCAGACTCATCGTTGAAGGTTCTATCCGATCTGATATCATAAACAATGTTTTTCTTCTTGTTTTAGTTTTGCTAATTTTGCAAGTATGCCTTAACAGATATGGGACATGGCAAAGCTTGGGCAAGAAGGCTGTAAGTCTAGAACAATTAGATCTATTTTCCTTGGAAGGAGATTGATTAATTTATTTTTATTTTCTTGGCTGCGGCTGCAAGTTGCAACAGCATATGAATCTATGGATTTAGTGACAGCATGAAGTATACTGTTAACATGATCTAATCATAGTTTTGGCATTGTGATGAAAACTAACTGACCTTCATCTAACATTGCGGAGTTATATTTCAAGTTACCTTTGGAAAACTAACTGACCTTCATCTAGGTAGTCAAGGTTGTGATTTCATTGCCATCATGAGGGCATATTAACAAATTTGGTATGCAAGGTTTTAAGTTATTGTATAAATATAATTGATTCTTTCTAAATCTCTTGCTAGGATAATCACTAGAACTTTTGATTTTCTTTAGGTAGAATTTTTTCTTAATAGTCTGACCCTTGTCTATTGCCTTATACCTTTTAAAAAAGCAAATCAAGTTTTGTCATGATCTGATGTAGGTTCTGTTTCAGGCGTCACTGTAAACTTGCTGATTATGCTAACTTTAGGAACAACAGATCTTTTGGTAAGCTTGCCTTGCACTTTCCCAAAGGTTCCCAGACTTATTGAATTAACATTGTCAGCTCTTGCTTTAGATTGTGCGAATAATGACCAAGTGGTTGTTTGTGATTGACAAGTCTTATCTTAGTGGTTCTGCAATAAATTATTCTCCTTTAAATGTCAAGGTCTATCTGGAAATGTCAAACAGAGGAGAATAAATTTATATCATAGTTGGACTGTAAAAGTATGGACTGAACTCTTTCCAGAGTACATTTTGATTTTAGAAATGAGTTATGGAATTTACGTCAATCTAGTCAAGCTGCTTATTGTGCAATAATCAATATGGTTCTTATCTACGTAGATAGATATTTGCCCGCATACATATCTTCAGGGCCTTCTTACTAAACTGCCACATTTTGCATTCTCAACAAATGTCATTTTGATATCTGAAACAGACGTTTCCCTCAGAAAGGAGTCACCTGCTGCTCCTGTATTCCCTTTAACCTCAAAAACTACAAAAGAGAATGCTGCCATCATTGGAGAGAAAGGAGTTAGGGGGTAGACGCTCAACCTAGTACTGGAAAGTGGCAGGTAGTTCAAATGGCTCAATTTCTGCTGAAGATGGTGTTGGTGCTGATGGTGTACTGAGCTGCATTTGCTAATGCTAAGGATTAAAGTTATTTTTATTTTATGTTAGAAATTTGTATAGACTCTTGTGTTGTAAGACTTGATTATTTAATCAATGATGAATTATATTTGCTTTATTATCATTGTTCTTAGGTTTTTACATCAATGAATTATGGTTATTAAAATAAATTTGTATTACAAATTAAAAATGCAAGGTGTTTTTATAAATATAGTTGCTACGTTAAAAAAAAAAAAAGATAGGTCTATAGCGGCGTTTTCTAAAACTGCTAAAGACCTATAGCTTTTCAAAGAAAGACCTGTAGCGGCGTTTTCTAAAACACGCTAAAGACCTGTAGTAGCGTTTTTCTAAAAAGTGTTTCGGGTCTGTAGCGGCGGTCGCGACCGCTGCTAAGAGACCGTATAGGTCAAGATTTTCACCAGCGGTCTCAAAAACCGCCGCTATAACCTATTGCAACGCTACTTAAAAAAAACGTTGCTATAGGTCTTTTTGGACCGTTGCTATAGCTCTGTTTTTTTTGTAGTGACTTCAACTTTCACTGAATATAATCCCCTTTTAGCTTTTGAAAGTTTTGTTTGAAAACGCCTCACAGATTGTGAAAGTGCTTGTGTAAAATTGACAATATTCCCATGGTCAAAACAATCATTTAATAAATGTATTTTTTAAGTATAGAATTGTTGTGGCAACTTGATTAATCTAGGAGGACGTGGAGCTCAATAGAAGACGTTGGAAGCAGCTGGAATGTTGCTGATCACATGTGGAAGGATTGGGAAGCAGTTGCTGATCTGGTGGGACGGTTTTCAGGCAGTTGGGTTAGCCCAGGGTCAGCCTAGCGAAACTTTTACAAACTTCGTGAAAAACCTCCAGAAATACGCCTAAAACAAACATTGACCTGTCTTACCAATATACCCTCACTAAAACAGATTAGAATCCCTTCCAAAATACTTGATGTGATTTGACTTACACCTAGAGCATTGCACTCCAGAAAATTCCCTCTCAAAAGAAAAATCCCCTTTCTCTCTCCTACTAAAAAATAGATCTGTTCATATCTTGCCGTGAGAGTTCAATTACTTCCCTCTGGTGGAAGATTTCGAGTATGGAAGTTTGCTGATTGTTGGGTTATTCGTTCCTACTCATTTGGTGTTAAGATTGTGTCTTCAAGAAGAAGGATCTTGAGAAGTTGCTCAAGATTGTTTGCTGCTGTGCACTTTCTGAGAAAAACAAAGGTCGACGAGTTCGTCGACATTCACTATAGCTGACCAGAGTTGCTGGTCAAAGAATCGGGTGCTGGGCACTGTCCTAAGAGAAGCCTTCTTGGGAGGCTTTACGGAAGAATTGAGGATCTGCGAAAAATGAAAAGGATTTTCATGATGATCACCATCGTGTAAAGTTTTATAACATCAATGATTCAAGAGATTTTCACTTCGTTCAACAAAAATTTCTTTGTGTTCACTCTTTTTTACATTTTTCTTTGATTAACTAACCAATATCTTGTTTATCATTTTGCAGATATAAAGTGGTGAAGACAAGATCTCATATAAGCATATTAGTTACTGGTGTTTGATCTAGGTGTTAGGCCTGATTTACTTGATATTGATTGATATTTGCTTGCATGACAATCGTTTGAGAAAATAAATGTTTGCAAGTGGATGCCCTTTATTCAAGAACTGATTTTGTGGTTTATAGAAACACAGTAGTAGAAACTATTAATTTGTTAGTTCTCTTGTACCTTGGTTACAGCTTCTACGTAATTACATTTAGATCCATATTCCTAATATTTTATATTAAAATCTGAAGTCCAATAGAGTTAAAGGTGTCCGTCAATTTCAACAGAAAATGATTTTTTGAGTTAAATCACAGAATTTTATCCGTATTCTTCTGTTTTTTCTTGTCCGTCTGAGAGCAAGATTTTTGTAACAGTCTCGCGATATGTATTGTCCTCTGTGCACCTACTGTAGTGGAGCTTCTAGGTTGAAAAGATATTCAAAGTCCATTATCGAGACTCAAACGAACCAATTACACGATGAACTACTTCTCGTGGCAAAAGTCATTATCTCAGTCTCCACTGTCCCCCGCTTCTAACTCGCATAAGTAGTATACCACGGTTTAGTCCTCACGCACTATTAATTTTTGAAGTCATTTCAAAGCGTTAAGATCAGCGCATGTTTCCGCTAACCATCCCTTTTGCGAACAACGGTTTGCTCTCAAAAATGAATGTTGAACCAGCACATCAGCGCAGTCAGACCCCAGAATGCTTACAAGTTTCCTAGCTTGCAAATCATTGACCTCTTCTAGAACAATTTTGTTGGAAAGCTGCCATTAGAACTTTTGGGCAATCGGAAGGTTTTGAGATCTGCATATCTAACATATTTTAACGTAACCTCGGAGAGCTCAGATGGGTAGAATTGGCATTATATTTACAATTATTATATGACATTGACAAATAAAGGCATAAATATATTTTATGAGAGGGTCCAAGAATCATTCACTGCTATTGATCTATCAAGCAATGAATTTGTTGGAAGGATTCCAAAATCAGTTAGAAATTTAGAGGGGCTTCATTTGCTCAATCTTTCCAATAAATTCTCACTGGTCAACATCCCACCATTTATCGAAAACTGACAGAATTAGAAGCATTAGACCTTTCTCAAAGTACAAGTTGTCTAGAAAAATTTCACAACAGTGACCAGTTCTGTACTTTCTTGGGATTCCTTAAAATGTTTGCTCATAATCATTAGTTAATGAGGACTTTCAACATGAGACAACTATAGCATGGAGAAAGGTGAGTAGAAGTAATAGAGGAATATTTATTTTTTTTTTTTGAAAAACTTGTCTTCCAAAAATGTCATCATTTATTGTTGTGCTTTGTTAATATCTTCTCGATCGTTTGTGGGTGTTTAATGTTTGCTATTGTTTTTTTTTTCCAAGGAGCAGAGGAGGGTGTATCATAACATGGAGAAGTAACAGTTTTTTGTGTGAAGAATTTATGGAGTTCTAGTTATGTTGTGTTGAAAAGGAAAACAAAAGCAAGAAGAAAGTCGCAAAGTGACTGGTCGAGAGATTTTAATCTCCAATTAGTGATAGCATAATTCGAGAGAAAGTACTGCAATTGTAATCAACACATGTTTTTGACTGCCCATCGGTCTACTTATATTATACGTAATTAAAACTTGAAACTTTCTTTTAGAAAGGCATAAGGTCTGCCACGTGTCAAAAATATATACTTTCATACTATTTCTTAACATTTATTCTTGTTATAATGTTTTTTTTTTTCCCTCTGGCACCATGTCTGAATTTTATTAATAATCACTCACTTATAGTGAGGAAACCCGTACATGATAATAATCAAATTTAGCTGGCTACAAAAGAACACCAAAAACAAATTAAAAACCACTTAAGGACTGAAAAAAAAAATTAGTACGAATAGAACCTTCAACTTCTCAAGGTAGACAAACCATTGAGGAATAAATATAATCAAATTAGTTTTATTTGTGGATAAAAAAAATAGTTTCATTTGTGGGCCTTTTGGCCCGGTTGTATAAGGCCCTCGTGGCCAGTTGAGTTGTGGCCTTTTGGAATGTAGCCCTTAGAGCCTTAAAATGTAAAGCATTGGGCTTGCATGCCCTTGTTAATTTTTATTGACTCTGGAAGTCCGATTATACTGAGGACCTTGTAGTCCCCCTTTTATAAAAATGAATTCTACCATTGTTTGAAAAAAAAAAAAAGATACTGCATGGGATGCCTCCTTGTTTCAAATACATTACTATACAATATAATATTTTATATAACATATAAAATAATAATTAACATTAAATAACTTAGAATAATAAATAATAATGTAATCGTCTATAGCTGCGTTTTTTCACACAAACACAGCTATAGAGTGGTAAAAAAACGCTGCTAAAAATACAACATGTGGTGGCTGCTATAGTACACTCTAAGACCGCATTTATGTGAAAAACGCCGTTACAGATATTGTAGCGTTTATAACAAATCAAGTTTTTGGCCTTTTAAAAGCAGTATTCCTAAACTTGGTATTCTGGAGAATTTAATGCTGTCCAAATGTGGTAGAACAATTCCAAGATAAATAACAATCAATGGCGGGCAAACTGAGTCATGACAGAAGCAACACAAGTGTTTTGTGACCGAAAATAATTTTTTTACCTTCTAAAATAATGATTTTATCCCAGAAAAGTATAGCCACCAACAAAAGTGTGAGGTCGGAATTCGATATTTTTCATGCCAAAAAATCTATTTTCCATTCAAAACAATGGAAAATGTTAAGGGTGTAAACAATATGAAATTAATAGTTGGTGGATGAAATAAGACAAAGAAAGATAGTTTTGAGTTCAAAATATCAAATCCCCATAATTAGAGAAAAAAACAATATTTTCCTCTAAGTTTGGATGGAAAAAAAATTAACAAATGTTTTTTTTTTTTTGTAGGCAAGCAAATATTTTCATTGATAAGCACAGTCAGTACATAGAGCAGGCCAGAACCACAAATTTCAAACAACGTTTTTCGAACTCTAATAACTTTTTACAAATTCCAAAAAAATCGACATTACTTGCGCAAAAATAGGGTTGCCTATCCAAACACATCGTTAAGAAATGTCAGCAATGTGTTCAAATTCTTTTCCTTTTCTTTTTTGTACTATGGAAGTATGCAACGTGTTTGTTTTTCGAAAGAAGTCGATGTAAATCTTACAAAGAAACAATAAGTTTTGAAGCTTGAATCAGTAATGGGAATATCCTTAATGATTCAAAAGGGAACAAACATTGACGACAGATGTGAAAACCTATGGGAGGAAGGTAACATTATGCAGAGACGACAAGCTGATGATGAAAAGTACTCCAGAGGGTTATGAATGTGCCCCATAAACAGAAGACAATTGGTCCATAAGGAAACCACATCTGCTGCTCCTCATCTTCCATTGCCACTTTTAATCAGTTACCTAATTTGTCCCGACCGTTCCAAATAATTGGAATAATCTCTCGCGCACTGGCAAAATGTTCATGAACATGACAGGTTGAGCGGTTCTTTCCGCCCCTGATATTTGAGTTTTAGAGTTTTTCTTTTCCTTTTCCTTTAGAAGTCTAACAAAGGAACTCTGTAATGATGGATACTATCTCGTTAAGTGTTTGTATTTTGGTTTAGTCTCCAAAGTAGTTGGTCGCATTTATCAGCTACATTCTCATGTTCCAATCTGTGAGGCGTTTCCAAACAAAACTTTCAAAAGCTAAAAGGGGATTATATTCAGTGAAAGTCGAAGTGCTTTATCTCAGAGCTTAGTTTGTAACGGGCACGAGTCACTAACCGCGTAACAGGGCGATGTTCAAGCAATCAGCGTCATTCTTCTTATGGGTTAGGCCACTTCGACTTCGAGGGGACCTGAACCTCAAACTCTCAATTCAAACGACAATCGTTTGAGGAAATAAATGCTCGCAACTGGATGCCCTTTATTCACGAAATGATTTGTGCTTTATAGAAACGGAACCAACTAGCACGTTGGACGACTTCTCCTGGCAAAGTCATTGTCTGGTCTCCCACCATCACCCCTTGTAACACGGCACACGTATATGACACGGTTAGGACTACTAATTTTTGAAAGTCATTTCAAAGACTTCCAGATCAGCGCGTGTTTCACGCTAACCATCCCTTTTACGATACAACGAGTTTGCTTGTCAAGAGTGAATGCTGAAACTTGAACGCAGCACATCAGGCGCGTAAAGAGTTCACTCCCACTACAAAAAAAAAAACCGGTCTTTTACCGTTGCTAAAGATCAAAACACCACCTATAGATTTAGCAGCAGTTTCGCGACATCCGTTATATGACCATCACTGTAGGTCTATAGCGGCAATTTTAGCGACCGCTAGAATAGATTAGAATCTATAGCGGCGATTGTTTAGTGGCAATCGCAACCCGAATGCAATTCTATTTTTTTTTTGTAGCATATCTTGAAACACTGCTACAAGTCTTTAACAGCACTTGTAAAATGCTTCTATAGACTAATCTACTGCAGCGTTTGTTACTGCTAAATCCAATTTTAAAAACACTACTATATGTCTTTAGCAGCATTTTGTGAACCACCGCTAAAAACATATGCTAATGTTTTTTTTTTTAGTTTGGTTTGGTATGTGCTAACGTTTTTAAAACGCCACTAAATAATTTTTAAAAACACTACAATTGATACATTTGTGTAAAAACCTGCATTTTCTCTTGATTTTCCTGTAATACAAATTTGAATTAATTAATATAAAAACATAAGATGTGTAATAAAATAAAATATATTTCATCATTGACTATATAACCACGTCTTACAAGTTTTTATATAAGTAACTAAACAGTAAAATGTTCAAATGCATCAGAATAATCAATGACAAACTAAAATCTCCCTCCTTGTACTCATCATCAACATCCTCCTTTTCCACTGCCTACAATGGAAAACAAAATATCATGTGAGAACTATAATAAACAATTATAGATATGGTAGCTTAATTCTAAACCTCATCATCATCCTTAGTGAGAATTAGCTCACACGGAAACGCTAAGCCTGTGCACATTGACCTTATGACCGAGAGAGCAAGAGAGAGAGAGAAAGAAGAGAAATGCCTATATACCTTGGCAACAGCTGTTCCTGAACCCATGGCAATTCCTATATCTGTTTTTTTCAATGCAGGTGCATCATTGACGCCATCACCAGTCATTGCAACCTGACAGATTCAAGTAATTGAGTCCAACATTTGAAGGGAACTTCAAGTGTTCCACAGAGAACTATTGACATAGAATGCTAAATGAATCAATAAATATTGATACAAATAGCCACAAGATATACCACTTCAACTACAAGAAAACCCTATCCAGACAATTTGGGTCAGTTACAAGAACCCAGTTCCACCAGTTGCATCACTCTACATAACATTTTTTTGACCTATTAAGGACAAAGCAAAGAAGTGCAAGCAATCCACCAAATCGTTTCCTTCCCAGAACTCTCTCTTTCACACTCCCTCCTTTTTGTCTTCTCAAGTAATCAACACCGACCTTAAGAAGCTTTTCTTATGTGCCTTAAAAGGCCATGCAACACATCCTAACTACTGTTAGTAGATAGTTTACTAAACATGGCCAGCCTTCTTTCCTCCCCGAAATTGCATTTCACTTATCCAAATAATTTCATATGGGAGATGTTGAATGGCATATATTGGGCTCAGAAAAGAAAATAAAGAAAGAGTCATCTCAAGACAAAGAACACTAGAGTTATCCCAAGACAAAAGAACCCAACGTCTATGGAGATTCAACAAATTGTAGCACCTAGACTGTAAATGCCTAAGCACCAGCAAGCTGCCAAACCAAGAAGTATTGCACCAAGCACTTGAACACTAATCTCTACATCTCAACTAAACTAAATAAATCAGGTACCCACAATTAAAAGTGCATGCCCAACTGACAACTAACAAGGTATTACATGCTTATAATCCTACAAACCATCCTGATGATAGACCTACCACTTCGTTCTGGTGCTGTAGCGCCTCAACCAGCATCCTTTTATGAGAAGGTTCAACCCTGAGAATATTAAAGGGAGATGCATATTGAATATCATATATTTCTCTCTGGAACTGCTAATATACAGAGCATGTGGTTACCTGGTGAAGTCAATTCAATACATTTCAAGATAATAAGTTGAGAAGAGAATCCATAATATTCAAAGAAAAAAGAAAAGGCATCAAGTCGTCCAGCAGGAAAGAGACTGCTACCAAAAGACCCAACAAAAAAGAGTACATTTAAATATACACAGAAGAAAATTCGGAACCGAAGATACCCATTTCCAACATTTAAAAATTTGAACATGGAAAAAAAAATTACACAAGGATTGGAAAACAGAAAAATAAAAAAAGTACATCGCCACAAACCTCTTCGCAGATATCATCCGTCTTCTTAGAACTATAGTACCCATCTAAACATGATTATATACTACGTTGGATATGGAAGAAGAACCAACAAGGAAAAAATGCCCAATTTGTCCTCTGACTCCACGTCCCTTTCGGAAACCAGAGGCCAAAATTTCAAACTGAAATTTGGCAAAGCACTCCCCGCAAAACCTAACGATCTTAAAGCTAATCTCTCACTCACTTCGTCTCTCTATGTGTGTGTTTCTCTCTTCCTTTGTCATAGGGCGATATAATGAACCTCCTGAGCAAAGGCAACAGCACTTACCTAATTTTTTGCCGTTGACTAGGCGACATTAGCAAAAGCCCCAAATTTTTGGAGTTGATCAAAACCCTATTAGCACAGAAAATTAAAATCGTTAGTGTGAAACGAAGAAACGAAGAAATAAACGAAAATAATGTAAGAATAGAGAAAGGGAGATGAGGTTGGGTCCGTGGGGCTCCTCCTTTCGCCGGTGCCAACAAACAAAGACTCCAAAGGGTGGGAGCAAGAGACGGATTGGCTGAGAGCACCGCCGGACTGGAGATTAGAAAGAGGGAGCGGCGTGAGACTATGAGAAAGCTGAGAGATGAGGAGGAGAGCCGAGAGTGTAGAGAGAATTGCTCTGATAACGGTGCGCGGGTGTTTTAAAATTTATGGAAATTTTGGCTCTCTAGTTCCCGCGGAAAATTGCTCTGAATATAATACATTTTCCAACTCATTTTTGGATAATTATTTGTTTTGACAAAATTTGAAACATATCAATAAATTAAAGCACTCATATATTAAATAAATCTTATACGTGTATTAGACAAATATATAGATCATATGGCAATTGTAAATTTTCAAACAATTATTCTATTATATTGACTATGCACTATGTATAAAGATATATACACAGTATGTAAAAATCTTTATAGTTAGTATTAAATACATAGCATATTATTTTACACTCTTTTTTATAACTAGTATAATAATCTTAATTAAAATAGGTTGGTAGTAATAATATATAATACTTATAATTTAAAAGTATAATGCCTTCTATATAACATTGCATGATTTGTTATATGTGTTTATCATATACATGATATGTGTTAATTAATCTAAGTACTTTATATGTATGTACCTATATACCTAATGACTAAATCATAGCCTCTAAGACCATATATTAAGTTATGTACTTTAATTGTATAAGCTAATCTCACAATATCTTTTTGTTTGAAATTAAATAATATGTCCTAATTAAATAGTATTATATTACTAATTATTCAAAATATATATGCTCATTATAAGTATGATAATAGATGTTTTCTAAACTACTTAGATTTAGTCAATAAATTTGCAATTACCATAACAACCATAGGTATAATTTAAAATATATCATATAACAACTTCAATTTTCATAACACTCCCTCTAATTCCATATTTTATTAAGTAGGTCCTTTAAAATAAAATTTTTCAAATACATGAAAAAATAAAATTATATATTAAAAGGAATATAATAATATATAAAATAATTATTAACATTAAATAACTTATAATTAATAAATAAAAATATTATTTTTAAATATACCTATAGCAGCGTTTGTGTCAACAAAAGCTGCTAAAGGTCGATATTAATGGCAGTCATAGCTGTAGATTCAAAAATATAGCAGCGTTTGTGTCAACAAACGCTGCTAAAGGTCAATATTTAGCGGCAGTCACTGAGATTGCTGTTAATGCTTACACCTTTAGCAGCGTTTTTTCTTAAAAATGTTGCTAAAAATTAGTGCTTTAGTAGCCTTTTTTTACAAACGCCGCTAAAGATCAAACTTTTAGCGGCGTTTGGGCACAAACGCCACTTTAGGTAAAAATTTTAGCAGTGTTTGTAAAAACAAACTTTTACAAACGCCGCTAAAGGGTGTATTTAGCGGCGGTCAGCGGCCACCATAGGTGGTTTGTAGTGGCGTTTGTGGACAAACGCCGCTAAAGGGTGTCTTTAGCGGCGTTTTTAGTGACCGCCGCTAAAGACCAATTTTTTTGTAGTGTCCCTAGACATACTTACTGTCTATATAAACGATAGACGTTACTTGTTAAGCGAAAGAGAGTTGGTAAACTCAGCGTCATGGCAACTTGTTCCCTCTTTCCCTTCACCTTCATGGGTTTTCTTTTTCAACTCTTGCTACTGCATAATCTCATGTCATTCATTCTTCTTTTCTTACGCAACCCCTCTGCCATGATCACGAGATCTCAGCCTTGTTGCAACTCAAGGAAAACCTCATCGTTAACAAGTCGCTTCTGGTAGTCCTTTGGCTTATCCCAAGTTTGCCTCTTGGAAATCAAGAGCCAATTATAGCGATTGTTGCTTATGGAATAGGGTCGAGTGCGATGCAAATACAGGTTGTGTAATTAGCCTCGACCTTAGCAGCAGCTGTCTCTATGGTTCTTTGAACTCTAACAGTAGTCTTTTCCGCCTTGTTCACCTCCAAAGACTCAACATTGCCGACAATCACTTCAAGTATTCTCAAATCCCATCCCAGTTATGCGTCCTTTCAATATTAACTTATCTTAATCTCTCTTCTTTTGCATTATAAGAGCACATTGATTACAAGTTGAAGCTCTCTATTTATAGATATATACAAAGCATGATTCGAAAAGATTTTGACATTTAAACTTAAATCTTGATGACGATATCACATTTAAACTCAAATCTTTGATATCGTAATAACAATAATATCATATCAAATACGCAAGATTTGATTATGATAGTGTATATCTCTAATAAATATGATCCTCTACCGTTTGCTATCTGAGTGTGTGTTTAAAAGAGGATGATAATGTAAGCTAGAAACTTTTTATTTCGAAGACAATGAACTATATTAGGATGTCTCCATAAAACGATGACCTTTTTTAGAGGACAAACTATTTAATTTGTATGGAGGGAGTATAAATAGTAATGGTGATGTAGTTTAATATAACTTGGTGTGCTAGTCGAGATAAGTTATTTATGCATCCAACAAGTATTGGAAGTGTCAAGCTTTCAATGCTTGCAAGATGTTAAGCTTTACAGAATGGAGACAAAGCTGTGAGAATTGACTATCTTTGTATATTAAAGGTATGGATACAAGCTGTGATTTTATATTATGTCTAAGGCTAATAAACTAGGAAAGGAGCGGCTGTGCAAGTTCCTTTCATATCATGTTTGATAAGGAAGGAAAATGGTGTACGTGCTATACAAATCTAACCATAAATAAAATAGAGTCATTGCTAACGTTAATACAAGATATCAATCTACAGGTTATTTCCTCTATACAATTCTTCCTTCAGTCAGAAGTGAAGTATACCATCAGTGTAGCATAATCTGTTGGTCATTATTTTCTCCTTCTACCTATTTTCTATAGTCATTAACATGTACATATTATTAGGGGATAGTAGCAAATGTAGACTACAAAATGTCTGGTTTTTGTTGGTCTTGAGAACTTTAATCTAGCATGTTATAAATTACTAAGACAGAAATTGATCTGCAGAAACTCTAATCTAGCACGTTATAATTCATGATATCTGTAGATAATTCATGATATCTATATATAGGAGGCTGATAATTCTCTGAAGGTTTGGAAGTAGAGATTTTATCTAGTGTAGGAAATGTACTTAGTTTCATCAAAACACGTGTATCCCCTAATTAACGAAAGAGGGGGAGGATGTCCATACAATTCTTTGTTTTAGTCTCTTTTCCCTTTGTTTGGGAGAGTAGAAAATATAACCCATGTGCATGCATGTTGTTGCATCGTGTTTTCTTCTACCTTATTCATTACAAAAAAAAAGGCCTACAACAGCGGTCTTTTTAGCACCCCTTTAGCGGCGTTTGTCTACAACCACCGCTAAAAGACAATGTACAACGGCATTTGTGTAAAAAACACAGCTATAGATTTTTATATAGTGGTGCTTTTTTACAAACACTGCTAGAAGTCAAAATTTTAGCGGCTTTTTTTTTACAAACGCCGCTAAAAATTGAATTTTTAGTGGCACTTTTTAAAAAGTGCCACCAAAAGTTTGACTTCTAGCAGCATTTGTTGTAAAACGCCGCAACAGATTGCCTTGTAGCCGCGTTTTTTAGTAAACACTACCACAAGTTTGTGCTTTAGCGGCGTTTGTGGCAAAACATTGCTACAACTTATGCCTGTAGCGGAGCTTTGTAAAAAAAGTTGTTGCAGGTGTGAGTTTTAGTTGCGTTTTAGAGAAAGCGCTGCTATAACTCAAACTTTTGGCAGCTTTTTTGATTGAGCGTCGCTAAAACACGAACTTGGGGCAGCATTTTGTTAAAAATGCTGCTAGAGTTGACACTTTTAACGGCGTTTGTTATAAAAATTCTGTGATATCTGTAGTGGCATTTTTCACATAAACGCAACTATAGAGTGTAATATAACAGCAGCCACATGTTGTATTTTTAGCAGCGTTTGTGTGAAAAACGCTGCAATAGACAATTACATTATTATTCTAAGTTATTTAATATTAATAATTATGTTATATGTTATATAATATATTATATTGTATAGTAATGTATTTGAAACAAGCATGCATCCCTTGCAATATTTTTTTTTTTTCAAACAATGGTAGAATTCATTTTTATAAAAGGGGGACTACAAGGTGCTCAGTACAATCAGACTTCCAAAGTCAATAAAAATTAGCAGGAGCATGCAGGCCCAATGCATTAAATTTTAAGGCTCTAAGGGCCACATTCCAAAAGGCCTTAAAGGCCACAACTCAACTGGCCACGAGGGCCTTATACAACCGGGCCAAAAGGCCCACAAATGAAACTATTTTTTTTATCCACAAATAAAACTAATTTGATTATATTTATTCCTCAATGGTTTGTCTACCTTGAGAAGTTGAAGGTTCTATTCGTACTGATACGTGGCGATCACCTTAGATAAAGTATAATAACCAAATACGTTGTATGGGTTGGCTCTTTTGATTTTTTTTTTCAGTCCTTAAGTGGTTTTTAATTTGTTTTTGGTGTTCTTTTGTAGTCAGCTAAATTTGATTATTATCATGTATAGTTTCATTCTTTATAAGTGAGTGATTATTAATAAAATTCAGACGTGCTGCTAGAGGGACAAAAAAAAAACATCATAACAAGAATAAATGTTAAGAAATAGTATGAAGATATATATTTTTGACACGTGGCGGATCTTATGCCTTTCTAAAAGAAAGTTTCAAGTTTTAATTACGTATAAAATATGTAGAGCGGGCAGTCAAAAACATGTGTTGATTACAATTGCACTTTCCCATGCTTTTCATATACTCTGTAACGAAGCTGAGGCAATCATGCTTCTCAAGTCACGTTGCGAGATGAGTGTGTTCACATGTCTTGTAATCCCACCTATAACTATTTAAGTTTCTTTTCCCCTGCCATGTTTGAGAAGGAAAAAAAAAATAATAATAATAAAGAACACGGCACAGCATATCATTCCTTTCTACACGAATGACCGGCTTTTTGCCCACCTCATTAGAAGATTTTGTCTTCATTTATAGTTTCGGTACCCCAAATTTATTGCTGACCTTGGTCTTTTCTATTATAAGTTCTAGGTTGTAATTTTTATACTTCAATAAAAAGTGAAATGTTTGCCAAAAAAAAAAAAAATTGACATGCACCAACTATGGTAGAACAAGAAAAGTTTAGGATGTCCGGATTAGGGGGCTTCTAAGATTACTAGCAAAATATGTCCTTAGTCCTGAAAGAAGCAACAGAAGTGTTTTGGCCGATGGCAAGGGACACGGCTGCCCACAACTGTCGTGAAGGAAAAGGTCAGGATGCAGAATTGCAGATTATTAGACTCTGGATTTTAGAGACCAATTATCCCCACAACATCCTTTCACGTTTACCTTTGTAACCAAAGAACCAAAATCCACAACCCAAATGCTATCATGCCGTGACAAGAAAGTAAAACAACCATAATGCGTGCTTGTCCTCGGACTAAATTTTATTTTCGAACACCTAACCGATTTTTCTGTATTTACATTTATACATTTTCCCTTAAAATTTTCTGTCATTTGTGACCGAAAATAATTTTTTACCTTCTAAAATAATGATTTTATCCCAGAAAAGTATAGCCACCAACAAAAAGTGTGAGGTCCGAATTGATATTTTTCATGCCAAAAAATCATTTTCCATCCAAAACAATGGAAAATGTTAAGGTGTAAAAGCTATGAAATTAATAGTTAGTGGATGAAATGAGCCAAAAAAAAAAAAAAAAAGTTTTGAGTTCAAAATGTCAAATCCTCATCATTAGAATGAAACAAATTATTTTTCTCAAAGTTTGGATGGCAAAAACATTTTTTAAGAAGCTTTTTTTTTCTTTGTAGGCAAGCAAATATTTTCATTGATAAGCATAGTAAGTACATAGAGCAGGCCCAGAACCACAAAGACCTCTATAGGCAGCTTCATTGACAAACGGCCATGAAGCTCTACAAAGAAAACAAAGTGGGTTAAAAAAACCCGCTTGCTACAAGTGAACCCGAAGGCCCAAGTTGAAAACAGATCGGAACTACGTCCACCGGAGGGGAGGAAGCAACACACATTCCAAACCTTCTTTCCATCGAGATTTGGAGGCCTGAACCTGCAAACAAGGAGCAACTACAGGCTCCCAACCAAAAGGAGGAGAAAGCGCCACAAAACGCTGCCACAAGTTTTGCATTCTGTGGCGTTTGTTCAAAACCGCTGCTAAAGGTCCGAATTTTGCACTGTTTTGCACAAAACGCTGTCAAGTTTGTGCATTTTAGCTGCGTTTTTCAAAACGCCACTATAAACTACGACTTCTAGCAGTGTTTTGGCAAAAAACGCTGTTAAAGCTCACAAGCGCCGCTAAAGCTCATGCCCTCTAGCTGCGTTTTAATAGAAAACGCCACTTCAAAGGGTGAGCTTTAGCGGCGTTTGTGCTATAGATTGATTTTTTAACAGCGTTTGTGCACAAACGCAGCTATAAGTCACGTAGTGGCAGTTTTTGTGACCACCGCTAAAACTTTCACCTTTATCAGTGCTTATTGTAAAAAGCGCCGCTAAAGGTGTAAGTAATAATACTAATTTTATTTATTAATTCTACGTTTTTAATGCTAATAATTATTTTATATATTATTATATTCCTTTTAACATATAATTTTCTTTTGTCAAGTATTTGAAAATTTTTTATTTTAAAGGACCTACTTAATAAATTATGAAATTAGAGGGAGTGTTATGAAAATTGAAGTTGTTATAGGATATTAAATTATAATCCATGGTTGTTGTGGTAATTGCATATCTATTGACTAAATCTAAGTAGTTTAGAAAACATCTAGGTGAAGTAAATTTAATTATGTAAATTAAATAATTACATTAAATTAAATTAAGTGAAGTAAATTAAATTTAGTGAATTTAACGACAAAAGTAATGTTAAATAAATATGCTAGGGGTTTGGACAAAGAATCTCAACGTCCAAACGCCTTTGTTACAGAGGCAGGTGTTCGAATAGAAAGGCTCAACGTCCGGACCGGTATGATGAAAAGACGTTGTTGGAACGGTTGAGTAAACCGTTCAGACGTTATTGTAACCATCGCATGGCTTACACGTGTTTACAGTATACGACGGTTGAAAATAGTTGTCGCCGTCCGAACCATAATCCATCGTCAGGACGTTGGCTCAGCCAAACGTATGCTTCCATGTCGCGTGTTGTTAGTGGAATGCCGTTCGCACGACCCCAAAAAGCGTCCAGACAACTTTATAACGTCGAACCATTTTAAACGGTTTAAATTTTGGCATTTAATACGAAGTACGTTGATTGGGCTACTTGTGTAAATAAACGTCCGGACGCCTTTAGGGACGTCCGGACGCTATCGACGAATTCTGAAAAGTTGAACAGTTCGGCATTTTCACAAATACCGCACCATTTCTCATCAAAAGTCTCTGAAATCTCAATTCCTTTCTTCTCAAATCTTGACGTAATATCACTCTTTTGAGGATCTAATCACATCTAGGTATGTTTTGCTTACTTTTAACAAGATTTTAATGGTAAAAATTTCATTTTTTTTAGTTTTACGTATAGAATTTCAATTCCATTTTTTTGCAAAGTACTTTGTGTTTTTTGATTGATTTTTACGTATAAATTGATTGTGTTAAGTGTTAGCATTGTTTTAAGTATATTAGTTTGTGTTTTGGTTGTGTTTTTGGGCTTGTGTGGGAGGTGGAGGGACGCTACCATGGCTGAGTTAACTCAATCATTCTCCCTTATGCATCCAGACGTTGCCTTGAGTTGTCTGGACGTGGCATTGAGGCTTTCGAACTCATGCCAATGTCGTTCGGACGTATATGTTGTCGTTTTTATTTTGTCCAGAAGCTATGTGAAAGCTGTCCAGACTTGATTTATATTAAATTTAAAAAATTTAATTCTCTTTTGTGCGTTCGGACGCCTTGTAGTATCCCTACAGGGATACATTGTCGTTTTGATTTTGTCCGGACGCTTTTTCAGTATAGTCCAGACGTTTGAATGTTAAATTTAAATAGGTTTTTTATTTGTTTAGGGTTTTGGCGGATATCCAATTATGTCCGAATGCTTCATCGAGCCGTCCGGACGGTTTAACTTAGCATTTGGACGGTTTTTTCATGTTCGGATGTCTTTCTAACCATGCGAACGCTTTTTGTGTAGATTCTAAAAAATAAGCAAGCGTCCACGTACCAGCGACTAGGCTGATGACGAGCAACCTTGTGCTTCAGCTTTAATGTTGGAGTAGCATACAATGATCATTATGTTGCGCTCGATTGTTGTTGAGGGGGACATCAAGTTGGTGGATTTCTACGATATTACATTTGAGGGTCGGACACTTTCTAAGGTGGTGGATGAGATAGGTTGGCTTCTGTTGATCCATAGGACTGGTTATGCATCGAAGAATCTGGTGCGGGAGTTCTATTGTGCTATTTTATGGGCGAGGGACAACGAGGAGCCTAGTATAGAGCTCACTGTCCATAACATTTTGATCGTATTCTTGCCGAATGAGCTAGCAAGATTCTTGGGGTACGAGAGGGATTTGATAGCATTCCCAAACTTGTCAATAAGCAAGGAGGGCCAGCCTACTAAGGCTGAGATATTTCGGACTATGCTCGGAGACGATACAACTATTTTTAACGGAGCCTATATGATACACAGGCAGCTGTGTCATTTCTGGCCGATCATGCACCTGATCCTATGCTCCGCCATCGACCTGAGGAAGCACACTATGGAGCTGTCTTATAGTCAGGCTGAGTTCATGTACCTTGTAGTTGTACGGGGGCTACCTGCTGATGTGGCATCATACATCTACTAGTCCGTTTGTGCAGAGGCCCTGAAGACGGATGCTATTAATTCATTGCAGCACGGGATTCTTCTGACCCAGTTCCTGCACGCCATGCTGGTACCCGAGGGTGTTGACGAGCCGAGGGCCGTTCCAATTGGGTCGATCAACAAGAAAACGCTCTCCAAATCGATTGCCTAGACACGTCAGGCGCTGAATGCCGCTCGAGCTGCTAAAGTTAGATGACAGGAGCAGCTTGAGGAGGCAATGGAGCAGTAGGATCTTGGACGAAGCTCAACCCAGGGATTTGGGGCACAGTGACTGCGTTAGGATGGACGACATGATGACGCAGCTGACTGAGCGGATGCAATCGGTCTTGCAGCCCACCCATGAGATGGTCAGTGATATCAGTGGTCGGCTGAAAACTTTGGAGCGTAAGTTCATGGACACGGACTCTGGGTGGAAGAAGGAGGTAGCTGCGATTCAGGAGGCCATGATGAGAGTGACAACCAGTGCATAGTTATTTGCCTTGACTCAACGGGTCGTGCTGATAGAAGAGCACCTTCGTCAAATCCGTGACGTTCTAAAAATCACGGATGATGATGATGATGAGCAGTAGTTTTATTATGATGTTTATTTTTTTATTATGTTTTGAGGAAATTTACTTTTATATTATGTTTTGTGGACATGTATTGGTATTTATTTGATGTTATTTTGTTTATATTATGTTTTGACGATATTTGATATATTTATGTTATTTCAGTTATGTTATTTCTATTTATTAGAACTTAATACAATATGTTTTGTGGACATGTTTTTAATTTTGATACACTCATTCAAAAAAATGTTGATATTAGAGCTTAACACACTCAAGGTTAACTAACATTGGTTATTTAAAACTTGCTAATAAATACATGGGTTATATTTTCTACTCTCCCAAAAAATGGGAAAAGAGACTGAAACAAAGAATTCTATGGACGTCCTCCCCTCTTTCGTCTGTTAGGGGATACATATGTTTTGACGAAACTAAGTATGTTTCCTACATTGGATAAAATCTTCACTTCCAAACCTTCAGAGAATTATCAGCTTCCTATATATAGATATCATGAATTATCTACAGATATCATGAATTATAACATGCTAGAATAGAGTTTCTTTGCAAATCAATTTCTTTCTTACTAATTTGTAACGTGCTAGATTAGAGTTTTCAAGACCAACAAAAACTAGACATTCTATAGTCTGCATTCGCTACTATCCACTAATAATATGGAACATGTTAATGGCTATAGAAAACAGGTAGAAAGAGAAAATAATGACCAACAAATTATGCTACACTAATGGTATAGATCAGGAAATAACCTGTAGATTGATATCTTGCAAGCAATGAAAGCTTGACACTTCCAATACTTGTTGGATGCATATATAACTTATCTCGACTAGCACACCAAGTTATATTAAACTACATCACCGTTACTATATATACTCCCTCCATACAAATTGAATAGTTTGTCCATTAAAAAAAGTCATCGTTTTATGGAGACATCCTAATTTAGTTCATTGTCTTCAAGATAAAAAGTTTCTAGCTTACATTATCACCCTCTTTTAAACACACACTCAAATAAAAGTAAATGGTAGAGGATCATATTTATTAGAGATATATAATATCATAATAAAATCTTGTGTATTTGATATGATATTATTGCTATCACGATATCAAAGATTTGAGTTTAAAAGTGATATCGTCCTCAAGATTCAAGTTTAAATGTAGTAATCTTTTCCTATCATGCTTTGTATGTCTCTATAAATAGAAACCTTCAACTTGTAATAAATATGCACTAGTAATACAAATCTCTATCTCTCTTTACTTTCTCCTCTCTCCATTATATTTCACTTATGCACTTTTTATCTTTCCTTTCAGTATTGACTTCAAATGATCATTTGGATTGTAATTCGGGATACCACTCGAAAATATATCTTCCCTTTAATTCAAAGGATTGTTGTTCGGTACAATATCAATGCCAAGCTACATTATATTCCTATGTTGCGTTGGCAAGTTGAATTTGTAATCAACAGCTATATTTTTTTTTGTTAAGAAAAAAGATGATGGTATCTCTAAATTCTATTCAAAATACTCACTTATCGCGGAGGAAAACAATAGTTACAAAATAAAACCCTTACAAAAACTAAAAAAATCAACCAATAAAAAAAAATCAACCAAGAGAAAAAGACAGAAACAAAATAAAAGTACAAAACACCAAAGGGAAAATAAATTTCACATGTCCCAAACTCAATATTTTTAATAAATAAAAAATAGAACAAAAAATTTCGCCAATTCCGCGGGAATTTCCAATTTCAGTATATGTTGGAATTAGAACCAAAATTACAGTTCTAAAATCGAGATCCGAAATTTGATTTTGGCCAGAATTTTTGCCCACCCTTAGAGTACTTAAGTGGCTCTGCCAATCAACCACTAGGCTAGTGCCCAAGGAGGCTAGTATTACTAACTTGCTGATGTGATTCAAAATCAAGGGTCTCGGTTTTTGGAGTACCTGAGCCGACAGTCTAACCGGGCCTTCCCAAAACTAGCTAGGCCCAGTCGATTTCGTCCCAATGTTGAACACCTTTACTTCCAAATACATGAAAATTCGTCACCTATTTTGCCAACGGCCAATTAAGTTCTTCTTAAATTCAAGGCTTAATTAGTTCACTAGTCCCTAGGGTATGACCGAATCTCAAACTGGTCTCGAAGGTTTATTTCATCCTAAACTAGTCTTTGAGGAATCTTTCATGTCCTGGAGTGGTCATTCCGTCAACTTTGTTGGCTCTATTAATGAAATAATTCTCACATGACTAAAAGAGACACATCACCCCCAATCACAAGCAGCCACGAGTTATCAATTCACTCAAACTTTCAAATTAGACTAGTTGGTGTTAATTTAAAATCAATATTGAATTCTCTACGCCATATGGACCTGAAACGCCTGCTCATAACGCTATATTGGACAATTTTTTTGTTAAGACAATGCACCCCGAGTGACTTGGAGTTGTGTGGCTATTTGTGTTTGTAAATGTATTTAGTTGGCATAAACTTCTTGTTTGCATTTGTGTCATATTCCTGAAGATTCAAGAGTTCAAGCACTGCATGGTTCAAGTGTTTCAACAAGCAAATGAGTGTGTCTGGAGAATGTGTAGTATGATAGGAGTCTTTCTACTAGTTTGGTGAATATGAAGCTGGAGCGCTGAATGTTTTTATGTTGGCACAATTTATCAGGAGTTTGCTTGAGGTTTACTAGAACTGCGGAAACTAAACCTGAACCCCTCTAACTATTTTAGAAGCGCCTCAAAGTTAACTAATTTCGTGATTCTCACCTCAGTAGCCTAAGGTATAAAAAGCTTTCTCTCCCATTTGGCCAATTACACTGAGAACACCCAAGAATAACATTTCTTTGATTTTAGAAAGTATAAGCCTCCATTGTTATCTTCTCCAAGACACTCTATTATTGTTTCCTAGTTTACTCTGTAAGAACTAAAGCGTACCAGAAAGACTATACCTTTTCTTTAGTTCTATCAGGTTTGTTGATCACGCACAAAGATTACTCGTTGAGGTTTTAGGGTTTACTAGAGTTTTGGTTCCTAAAAAGGTTTACTAGAGTTCTGGTGGCGGGAGTAGTGAAGTTTCATTGGCAAGACTGCGTTTAAGATCAGCGGTGAAGGTGCTAGAGTTGAAAAATGGATGAGACCGGGTCTCAGTCCCAACAAGGTTTGCTTAATCAGATTCAAGATTTGGGTAAAGAATTCAGTGTGTCAGGGTAGCAAGGGTTTTGTGTACTACTAACGAATCACTTTGTATTTCCGAGTTCTCATTCTAGTGGATACCTTTCCAGACCACAAGGCCCATAGATTTTTTCTTCTTAAAGTGTGTCTTCAAGAGATTTCTCTTCATAACCAATTTGTGTGTCAAATGAGTTATGATTGTTGTTGATTTACATTGTTAAGTGTTGATTTTAGATTGAATATCAAACTGTCCATTATTGTCTAAAGTTAAAAGATAGTTTTCTTGAATATTTTGAAGCCTTGATTAAAGGTTTAATTGCTTCAAAGATTTACTTGATTCCGCATATACATATAAATCTTGATAAAAAATTATAGGTTCTTGAACGTACTAATATTCTTATGAAGTGTGCAGCAAAGGGAAAGATCGAAAAATAATCTAAAAGAACCTCTTCACCCCCCTCTATGTTTGGGTGTACTATATTGAGTTTAAAACTGCCTAGTTCAATAATTTGTGGTGATGTATCCCCATTAGTCCCGTGAGATTTATTCTGTTCACGAGGTCAACCGAGTCGACAAAACCACCACTCTAAGACACAAATGATATCAGGGACAAGTTTAGGACGAAATAAATCTTAGCGACAAATTTGAGATTTGGCCATGTTCCAGGGACTAGTGGACTATAAGCCTAAATTAAATTTCAATTTAGTGGATAAATTACAAAGATCCTCATCAGAGAAAAGAAAAATATCCAACCGCCCAATTGGGTGCATCTTAATTCAGCACAGGTGTCTCTTCATATTAAAAAAATAAAATGGAAAAAGAGCATAGCACAGGCTAAAGCATAGCAACCAGGGAACACGGGTTGGCACGAATCCCAGATACACTAGGTACTACAAACAAAATATTGAAACTAGAGTTTTTTTGCTCAGGAGCACTCGAGTGTTACATTCTTCGGTTTCGTAAGCCTCAGGTATGATCTTCTCCTAAATGGTTGTTACTCACTTGATTTTTTTTCTTCCCCGTGATTGCCTCTAGAGAAATTTTGATGGGACTATGCCGAGATTATTACGATGCTCTTTGAAACTGGATCAAGTCATCAAGCTATATTAAAATTGTTATAATTTTCCTTTCAAGTATTTGGTCGTTGTTTATGTAATGTCTTGAATTATCTGTTTTTGTTTACCATCCAAAAGCCAATTATAAATACTAAATTTTCCTGTGTCAGTGTGGTCCTATATCGTTGCTCGGGTAAGAGAATAGGAATTGAATTCTATCTTTTATTTTTACGAAGGCAAGCCTTTTCTTAATCACATTAGAAAATAGGAGTCCCACAAATTCGTTCTTAGGTTTCTTGTCATCTCAAAGGGTGCACGTAGAGGTCACAATGGATAGTGGGTTAGATTGTGGCTTCCTTTATTCCATGATGGACCCAAATGATGCAGCTTGTGATCTTTAATTGAATTTTTAATGTACTCATATTGTGTAAAGCTTCAAATGTTTGAATGTGACTTAGGGTCAAGGCTGCTCGAGTTGTAGCGGCTATTTAGTCTTTATATGGGACAATCAAAACTCTTTTCTTCTTCATTTTTCCAGCCTCTCTTTTTGACACTTTGAGGTTTTATTTCTTTCTTAAAATTTCCAATATAGTTATCTCATTATCATACTTGTAGCATTTTATGCACTATTTTAGTGAATTCTTAACTGTGGAAGGTACTTGAACCCCCTCCCTCTCCAACAGTACCTAAAAGGAAATACAGTTTATCCTTGTGATAGCAGTAGTGTGAGTCCTTTTGATACCAGTTGTCCTCGGAAACAATCAGCCACAAGCCATATCAATGTTTCCTTTGTGGGTATTGCATGAACTAGCCATCTAGTCATATGGATCTTTGATAGAAAACTGTAACAGTTTTGGGATGCAACTTCAAACTTTTATGGGGAAACTTAATGAAAAATATGTTCTTAGCATTTGAAAGCTATGGATATAGATGATAGAGTGTGATTGATCTTTTCTGTTTGTAAGAACTGTCATTTTATTTGGACGTTCTTAACAACTTACTCCCTAGTTAATTGCCCTTTATGTAATTGATAATGGGTTGTTTGTCTTGGTCTTTTCTGTGTAGACAATAAATTCTGAGGTTAAGCTGCTACAGAAGCCCCATTGGTTTAGTTTTCAGATTCAACTTTTTTGGATCATCTTCCGTTGAGAATTCTTACAAGAAGGGGATTCCAACAGGTCCAAGAAGCATATGCATGCCAGAAGAGAGTATTTGTGATATGCATAAGTGGTATTTCAATGGAAAAGAAATTGAAGATATTTCCCCTTCCAGGAAGGTTGGAATTGACTTTGAGTTTGAGTCACATTTACGGGAATCATATTGCAAATTTATTCAAAGGCTTGGTGAGAAGCTTAAAGTGCAAGTTTATCTTTTCATTCATAATAGTAAAAGCTAGATATGTGAGGTATTTGTTACTACAAGACTTAGTTGGGTGGGATGATTTATTGAATTTCACATGGGATGGTGTTTGATGATGGTGATGTGCTATTTGCATTTCAGGCCTTAGGTGAAAATAGCAAGTGGAATAATGTTGTGCCACCGTTTCTATGTGCATCAGTCTCATGCTATGAATGAATGGCAAGTAGACTTTGATGATGCTTTCTAATTTCTTATCACTGAAAAGCTATAGTCTATGTTTTTTGGATGAACAGGGCTGGATTATATGAACTACACTTGAATATGCTCTTTTAAGACATGATTGAAATCCACCATAGATAAGATTTTCAACTATTCAAACAGAGAGAGGGATTCAAATGCTCAGGAGATAATGCCCCATTCCCCTGTTTGTCTCATCATTGTCCTCATAAAAAAGACTCAAAGAATGCTTTTCACTTTGCTTGGAATTGAATCGGTAGGTGTCACAAAGGAGGATGGATGAGAAAAGTGAGGAATTTTTATTATTGCTTTCCCCTTCTACTGCTAATAGTGCATCTGACGTAGTTTCTACTTGCATATGTCATTTATGTATATTGTTATACCACAATAGTTATAAAGTGAGATGAATTGTATCCTATTCTGAAGAGTTTATAACCAAAAGCCAAGCAAAATGTGTTGAAAGTTCTAGCTGTGATGCCTCTTTGCAAATTTTACTTTTTAATATGTTGGTGCCATTTGACAGACAATTGGAACTGCAAGCTTGTTTCTTGGGTGTAAAATAGGGGAGACACTACTTTTCTTGAAGAATGTTGTTCTCCTAGCATATAAGATGATGTACAAGTGGGATCCTTTAGCCCCACAACGAATAAGAAAAGGACTTGCAAGTAGAGTTTCCGATGATCACTTATGACTTTCTATGGTTTCCATGATCATAGGTCCTGATTCACCTTTTAATGCTTGCAGAACGTTTATGATAAGCAGAAAGAATTAATCTTAACTAGGGTGAGTCTTTTGTTGTCAACCATCGCTTTTAATTTCGACATTCAACTTCCGTACAAGCCTCTTGTTGAAGCTCTGAAGAAATTGGAGCTTTCTAACTTTGCTAAAGTGGCATGGAATTTTCTGAATGATTCGTAACACCATCTATTCTCAAAGTTCTTTGTGCATGGCCTTGCATAGATGAAAATTTGGTTTTATGAATTAAAATGTCTCCTCTAAATGGGAAATGTATGCTTTGGACAACATTGTGCCTGCAGTATAAACCTCATTATATTGCCGTTGGTTCTGTCTTTCTGGCTGCCACTGTTCTAAAAAATCTGGAATTGCATACAAAGATGAAAGAGTTTTGGTGGCTTGAGTTTGAAGTTTCACCAAAACAGTTAAAAGGTTAGCTATGATATATCTCCACACATGTCTTGTCATTTATTATCATGATTTATGGCGTGTGGATTGAAGTCAACTACATTTTAGTCTTTCTTCCATGTAATCTGGATATAGGAGACATCTTCAACTAAAACTAGGAGATTACGAATAAGAAGTTTGGTTGTTGCCCAAGTGTGTTTGTGTTTCCCCTTCTATTTTTTGATATTTTTTGTTTGTTTGTTTGTATTTGTCTTGAAGCATGGATGATATGGTTACTTTTCATCACTTTATCCTATATACTGGGTGCTTGAATTGAGTTGGATTGTGGTGATTGTGTGTTCAAACTTCCACCTCCCTGGTCATATTGACAGTTGGATTTTTGCTGTTTTTTCGGAATCCTTATTTTTGAAACTTTATGAGCTTTTTCAGAGGTCATCCAGCACATGATGCTCAAGTTATTAAAGAAAGACGGAGAACAAACACCATCAACTGCAGATGGAAGGGTCATTGGATCTAAAACTCTAGTTCAAAAGGTAATGGTTAATAGACCTCAAACATGCAATTATGGTGGATCAGCGGGGGATTATGATTCTAGCCATAGAACCCTGATGGAGGCTGGAGGGGTAAAGTCTAATAATAGCCAGAATCTGGAAAGGGGTGACCATTGTCTTCCTGTGAAAGAAGCTTTTCCACGTCAGAAAACTGAGAAGGCAGTATAACTTCTATTGCTGAGGTTGGTGATAGTCAGGTCAAGCCAAAATACGTGGAATCTGATAAGAAGTTAGGCTACAAGATTTTTCCTATGTAGAATGATTATAGCAAGATTGATGCTAACCGAATCAGAAAGGCATTGAAAAGGAAGAGATACAACGCAGCTGTAAGTGTGAAGCTTGAAAACTCCATAAATGCCAAAATAGATAGTGAGGCTTGGATAGAGAGAGAGAGCTGAAAATGGAATAGAGCTGGAATACTCCTCTTTAGCGAAGAAAGAAAGGAAAAAGGTTGTAAGCTTTCGAACTTGAATTGGATTTTCTTGCCACTACTTGCGTCTTGCTCAGTATTTTGCATGTGTGAGGTGTCTGTTGGTAGAGAAAAGGGTGTTGACACATATTGTGAATCATCCAATTCTAGTATATTCTTTGTGATCATATTATTGCTTAGTAATACAGTTCACAACCTGGATATTAGAGTTATTGTCATCCATCCTTATAGGTTACTAAGGCTAACTAAATTACGATTCTATCTATTCTCTGTTTTTGGTTATAGGAGCTGTCCATAGCTCGGTAGACTTGATGCAAGAGTAGGATTTTGAAAATAAGAGAATTAGTTGTACTGCTTGAAGACTTCAGCTGCAACGGCTATGATGCTAAGTTGATAGAGAACTAAATAAAAGAAACAGTAAGCAAGCAACATTAGAATGGTACTTTTAGGGGCAGGGTGGCAAAGATGGGCATTGTACAAGAAAAGCTTGACGGTGCACGTGTCCCGCTCTAATTTACTAATTTTGTAACAATAAAGGCATTTTTAATAAATATAGTCATGAATATTCAAAACATACGATTTATTGAACACAAGCTAAAAACAAGGGGAGGGAAACAAAGGTTGTTGGTACATCTAAGTAACATCACTAATTGGAGATTAAAATCTCTCAACTTGTCACTTTGTGGCTTTCTTCTTCCTTTTGTTTTCCTTTTTAACACAACCTAACTACAACTCGATAAATTCTTCACACAAACAACTGTTACTACTCCATGTTAGGATACACCCTCCTCTGCTCCCTGAAAAAAAAGAAAAAAAAAAAGGGATAGTGGCGAACATTAAACACCCACAAACAAGAAGGCATTAACAAAGCACAACAATAAATGATGACATTTTTGGAAGACAAGTTTTTCAAAAAAATTAATAAATATTCCTCTATTACACGAGCCAAATAAGGAGATAGAGTGGAAGGAGCTTGAGGCCAAAGCAGTGGCTACTATCTGGCTTTCTTTGGCGGATGATGTGATGTATCACGTCATGGACGAAGAATCTCCGGTGGCAGTTTGGTTGAAACTGGAAAGCCGATACATGTCGAAGTCGTTGACGAACAAACTCTATCTTAAGCAGCGGTTGTTTGGTCTTAAGATGGTGGAGGGCTCAATTTGAGCCAACACATCAACGTGTTTAATCAGATTGTTAGCGATCTGAAAAGGGTTGATGTGAAGCTTGAAGACAAGACATTGATGCTGTTGAATTCTCTGCCAACTTCTACTACCTATGAGAATTTGTTTACAACTCTGACATGGGGGAAGGATTCCCTGGAGTTGGAGGATGTCACAGGGGCCCTGTTGGCCTTCCATCAAAGGAAGAAAGCCACTTATGAGAGTTATCAGGGGGAAAGGCTAATTGTGAAAGGTAACCAAGAGCTTGGAATAAGCAAAACGAAGGGTGGTTAAAATAGCAAGAATTCTCGGTCGAAGTCCAGAAGTTGGAAAGATATCAATTGTTTTAAGTGTAGTAAGAAAGGGCACATAAAACGGAATTTTCCAGATAAGAAAAAAATTCAGGACTACAAGAATAAAGGTTCCTCAAAATCTGCGAATGTAGTGGAGGAAGACTCAGAAGACATGGATGGTGACATGCTTTTTCTTTCATCTGTTCTAGAGCACCCCATTGATTCTTGGATCATGGACTCAGCATGTTCATTTCACGTAGCGCCCAACGAGGTTGGTTTGAAACCTACAGGTCAGTTAATTTTGGTATTGTGACAATGGGTAATGGTGCACATTGTAAAATCATTGGCATAGGAGATATCAGAATTAAAATGTTTGATGGTGTGGTTAGAACGTTATGTGATGTTAGACATGTTCCAGATGTAGAAAAGAATCTAATTTCATTAGGTACTTTAGACTCAAAGGGTTTTTGTTACAAGTCTGAAGGTGGAGTAATGAAAGTGACTAAGGGTGTGATGGTAGTGATGAAAGGGCAGAAAAGTTTAAAAAATATCTACAAGTTGTTAGGTAGTACAATTGTAGGGGGAGTTGCTTCTGTGGAGTCTGAGTCTGATAGTACTGTTTTGTGGCATATGAGGTTGGGTCATATGGTGAGCGGGTATGTTAGAACTTCACAAGAGAAAATCTGTTCTGGGAAGCAGAACGGGTGCAATTCAAGACAGCTACACACAGAAGAGAGTGTACTTGATTACATTCATTCAGATCTTTAGGGACCAGTGAAGGTAGCATCACGGGGAGGACATGTGTATTTTGTCACATTCATTGATGATTTTTCCAGGAAGGTCTAGGTGTACTTCATGCGGCACAAGTCAGAGACGTTTGCCAAGTTCAAGTTGTGGAAAGCTGAAGTGGAAAATCAGACTGGGAGGAAGATCAAGTGTCTGAGGACAGATAATGGTACTGAGTACAAGGATGCAAAGTTCATGGAGTTTTGTGAGCAACATGGATAAAGAGACACTTTACAGTACGCAAGACACCACAACAAAATGGTGTGGCAGAAAGGATGAACAGGTCTATTGCAGAGAGAGCGCGGTGTCTCAGGTTGAATGCTGGACTTGCAAAGAACTTCTGGGCAGATGCAGTGAGTATGACATGTTTCTTGATTAACAGGTCACCGAGGGCAGCACTAGGTTGTAAGGTTGCAAAGGAGGTGTGGACAAGTAATGAGGTAGATTACTCTGGGTTGAGAGTTTTTGGTTGTCCAGCCTATGTGCACATTCCTAGTGAAGAGAGATCAAGCTTGACCCAAAGTCTAGACAATGTATTTTTCTCGGGTATGAGAAAAGAGTTAAGGGTTACAAGCTTTGGGATCCAAAGGCAAACAAGGTGGTGATCAGTAGGGACGTGGTATTTGATGAAAATTCCATGTTGAAAAGTACTCAGGGTAAAGAGAAACAGGTGTTAGAAAGCAGTAGCAGTGATAAGCAGGTGGTGCAGGTGGAGTTAGAGACTTCTATGCAGAAGAACATTGTTCAGGGTACAGAGGCTACTACTTCAGAACCTAAGGAGCATCACAGTATAGCCACAGATAGACCCAGACGCACTATCAGCCACCAGTCAGGTATGGTTATGAAGATATGATTTCATATGCTCTTGTCATTAGCAGTGGAGATCCTACAACTTTTCAGGAGGCAATCAGTAGCCAAGTGAAAAGTAGATGGATGGGTGCTATGGTCGAGGAGATGGAGTCATTGCATAAGAATCAGACGTGGACTTGGTGGAACTTCCTGAGGGGAAGAAGGCGATAGGGTGTGAAGTGGGTATTTAAGAAAGAAAGAAGCAGTATCAGAAAAAGAGGGGAAAAGGTTCAAGGCTCGCTTGGTAGCAAAGGTTTACTCACAGAGGAAAGGGGTTGATTATGATGAAATTTTCTCCCCGGTTGTCAGACACACTTCTATCAGGCAGTGTTGGCATTTGTAGCTCACTATGACATGGTTTTGGAGCAAATGGATGTGAAGACAACTTTTCTACATGGTGATTTAGAAGAGCAGATTTACATGGAGCAGCCAGAAGGTTTAGTCAACCTGGACATGAGAACTTGTTCTGTAAATTGAAGAAGTCACTTTATGGATTGAAGCAATCTCCGAGGCAATGGTATAAGCGATTTGACTCCTACATGATCAAAATTGGCTACCAGAGATGTGAGTATGATTATTGTGTATATGTTAAGAGCCTTGATGACGGTTCATTAATTTTTCTATTACTGTATGTGGATGATATGCTTATTGCAGCTAAGAGTATAAAGGAAGTCAACAAGCTGAAGTCCTTGTTGAGTAAAGAATTCAACATGAAGGATTTGGGCGCAGCCAAGAAGATTCTTGGGATGGAGATTCGCAGGGACAAGGATGCCAGGAGATTATGGTTATCTCAGGCCGGCTATGTGGAGAAGGTGTTGGAAAGTTTCAGCATGGGAAATGCAAAACCGGTTAGTACACCTTTGGCGAATCATTTATGTTTGTCTACCTCACAGTGCCCAAGACAGTTGAAGAAACTGAAGACATGTCAAAGGTCCCATATGCCAGTGCAGTGGGGTGTCTAATGTATGTCATGGTATGTACCAAGTCAGATTTGGCTCATGCAGTCAGCATGGTGAGCAAGTATATGGCAAATCCAGGGAGATAGCATTGGGATGCAGTCAAGTGGATTTTCAAATATTGAGGGGTACTATAGATTATGGTATTATGTTTGGAAGACAGCAGAGTGATTTGTCAGTTGTGGGATATGTAGATGCAGATTATGCTAGTGACTTGGATGGCAGGAGATCTAACACAGGTTATATGTTTACTCTTGTTGGAGGGCCCATTGTTGGAAGTCCATGATTCAATCCGTTGTTGCATTGTCCACAATTGAGGCAGAGTACATGGCAGTCGCTGAGGCTGCTAAGGAAGCTTTGTGGCTTACAGGGCTAGTCAAGGAGCTAACGTTCAGTAAAGTGGAGTTCAGTTACATTGTGATAGTCAAAGTGTCATTTATTTGGCGAAGAACCAGGTGTATCATGCAAGAACCAAGCATATTGATGTGAGGTTTCACAAGATCAGAGAGTTGGTTGCTTATGGTGAATTATTGCTGGAGAAAGTTCACACCTCTGAGAATGCAGCAGACATGTTGACTAACCAGTTATCACAGAGAAGTTCAAGCATTGCTTGGACTTGATAAATATCTCCAGGTGCTAGAGAGAGGAGGTGTTCCAAACCTATTAGTTCTAGGTGGAGGTGAAAACGTGTTTGACTTTCTCCTAAGTAGGGTTGTTCAACCCCGGTGTAGGTGCCGGTTTTGGCCAAAACTGGCACCTACACCGAAAATGCCAGTTTTCAAATATTTGGCCACCTACACCTACACAGTTAAGGGCAAAAACCGGCCCTTAGCGGTGGCGGTTTCCCGGTTAACCTACATTCATATTTAGCCATTTTTTTAACATTTTACGCACTTGGCCCAATATTTTTTCTTTCCTTTTTTTCTTTTTTCCATTGATCACATTTCATAATTCCTTTAGAAGCAAAAGCTATATCCATACACCTCAACAAATCCATTCTAATGCCAAACCTTCTGCACATAATACTCAAAATATAGCCCAACCTAAAGGCATGAAGGGCATAACATTGTTCAATCCTCGTGCTTAACACAGAGTACAAAGATACAATTTATACTTGACACCATTGTCCTATGGATATGTAGGTATACTTCTCAAATATGTCATCCATTCTAGTTATGTACCAATTAGTCTCAACACAAATAGTAAGGAAATCAACCCTTGAAAGCAAACTGTGTCCTAAATCACTCAAAAGGCAGAACACCAACACAGATCTTCTTAGGAAGCAAAGCAAATAGACCAATATATTTGACTCTTTTCCTCTGTCACTACGAAGGTACATTAAGGGCATTACCCGGAATGGGATGGATAGCATGTGCCCTCCTTATTGTGCTAGGGCTGGCTTCAGATAGACCAATATATTTGACTTTTCCCTCTTCTACCAGTTTCTTAAGTTCACCAATCTACAAAACAGTAAGTGTATCTAATCAGTTCCTTCACCTAGATCCCACCATCACTAGGAAATAATGATTGTCCAAACAAAGGAACAAGGTACAAAGAGAACTCACTGCATCTCATTTAAGTAGGTTCTTGTAGTCCTATTAACACTCCTGACAAGGATGTGATGCTCAATATCCAGTTCTCAGAAGTGTTTTCATAGCCCTCGAATGCCTGCACGAGTTATAAACCATAAAGCTTTGATCTCTTCAACTTAAAGCTGCATCAGGCTGCTTTTGATATCTAATTTCAACTAACCTTACCAGCGAGCATTTGCTGCAAAAGACGGGCAACCTGCGCTCAGGCCGAGTGCCCCACAAAGTGAGCAGGGTGATCCTCATCCCATTCCGGGTAATGGCCTGTAGATCCAAATAAAGAACAATCACAGAGACGTCAAAACCCAAACCAAAAATAATCAGAAAAAATGAACCATTCCATCAAAACACAAAATTCAATCACACGGCACACAGACAAATGCATATATGGGTAACCAAGCAACAGATCTAAAGATTCAAACGAACAGATCTACTTTAAGTTAGAAAAAATTGTCCAAACGAACAACCAAGCAACAGATCTAAAGATGGAAGAGAGAGTAATGATTCAAAACGTGAGGGAGAGGAGAATAAATTATCAAAACCCTAAAAATTGCAAAAAAATAGGAAAAAATTAACATGAGGGAGAGGAGAAGATGAGAGTATCTGCAGTGGTCAGTGAAGGGAGGCACAGCCGCCGGTGTGGTGGTCGGCGAAAAGTTAGGGCGATTGCAGAGGGAGGGGAGGGACAGAGAGGTTGTCTACATTGAGGAGGGGAGGGACTGTCGCATAAATGGGAGGGACAGGGTGGGGAAAAACGTTGTTTTTCTAAAAAAATAAATAAAAACCCGGTTTCCCAGTACCCGGGAACCCGGTGCCGGGTAATCCACCGGGTTTTTCAAAAAATAGCAAACCTGCACCGGCACCGGTGAGGCCGGGTACCGACAACCCGATGCCGGTGTAGGTACTGGTGCCACCGGATTTTTCCGATGGCACTGAACAGCCCTACTCCTAAGGAGCAATTTCGCCAAGGTGGAGATTGTTGGATAAAGATGGCTCCTACTTTTAGGATATCCAAGTATTTGAGTTCTAAGGGCTTGTTTGGAAATGGGTTGTGGTTGTGATTTTGGTTTTGGTTTTGGGTAATTTCAAATTTCAAAATTTAAGATTTAAATATTGTTTAGTTGTAAGGATTTGTTTGGTTGTTTAAGATTTGGAATGATTTATATGTTAATTAAATTAAATAATATTAACTTAAAGTTATTATAATATTCAAAAATAAGAAAAATGATTTTAAAAAATAAGAAAATATATAATTTAAAAAATAAGTAGAAAATATTTCATAAATATCAAAAATTATAAAAATAGATAAATATGAAACTAATAAAAAAATATCCATAAAAATTAAAATACCCGAGATAAAAATGTGCAAGTTTTATAAAAAAATAAATTTTACATTACCTTAACATTACCTTATTTGTTTTCTTGGAATTTTCCTAACATGCTGTTAATTTTTCTTTTCCTTTTTTTACCAAGAATGTTAATATTTTCTTGCTTTATCCTTTTTTTTAGCATACATCTCTATTTTCTCTAAAAATTGTCAATATATTATTTGCACAAAATGAAAAAGAAAAAAGAAAGAAAGAAAGAAAAAGATATATACAATTGTCCTTTTGGTTAAGTATCTCACCAAATAAAATCATTTATGTGGCATTTATGACGTCAACAATTCATTAATATTTCCTAATTTCATTTGTAGAGTATATCGCCCAAAAGAATGAATTAAAAACCAAAAACAGGAAAATATGCTTTTATGGGTTGTTGAACAAGAGGCTAGAGATATTTTATCTAAGTCTAGAGATAGGATACAATTTTATCACGGTTATAATGATTTCAATTACATAATATGACCTTATTATCATAAACACACTTATATGAATATGTAACTAGTGCAAATACCTAACATGAGACCAAACAATGCCATAATGTTTTTTTTTTTTTTTTTTAATAATCAAATTTTAGTTTTTTTATTATATTTGTCAATTTTTATTTATTTTATAAATTTTACACGATTTTTATCTATCTTTTAATTTTTGTGGATTTTTTTTATTAGTTTCATATTTTATCTATTTTATAATTTTTTATATATATGAAATTATTTTCTACTTATTTTTTGAATTATATATTTTCTGATTTTTTTAAATCATTTTTTATTTTCTTTATTTTTTGAATATCATAATAACTATAAATTAATATTATTTAATTTAATTAAAATATAAATCATTCCAAATCTTAAACAAAATCAAACAAATCCTTACAACTAAACAATATTAAAATATTAAATTTAAAATTTGAAAGTTGAAACCAAAAACCAAAATCAAAACCAAACCACAACCCATTTCCAAACAAGCCCAGGTTTGGTCTGGGGTTTCTTATAAATAGTCAGTCTATGACGTAACCCAAGGATTATTCTAGATAGTAAAATCTTTGGCCGTTATCTCCTGTGGAAGTAGGCATATTGCTGGGCCACGTTAAATCTCTATCTCTCTCTCTCTCTACCTCTCTCTCTCTCTTCAATTTCCGTATATTGTTCATCATTGGTGTCCACGGTAACAACATAACTTGATAGCATGCGACTCTCCATAACACAAAAGAATCATATTCTGCATGGACACTACAAAATCAGTTGCCCATTTGTAAGATCGTACTTCTCACATTGGCTTCGTCGGCGCCATACCATCCTTTGGGATCTCATTAAGAGCGGAACTCGTGACCGATGACTGGCGATTGAACAGTAGTCAACTTCTGCTAGCGTTCTAGAACACTTTTTATTGCTCTAAATGTAGGATATTATTTTAATATCTATGGTCCACACATTTTTAAAGTTGTAATTAGATTGAGTTGTTAGAGATTTATTCCTATAAAGATTCCATTAAGACCCACATATTTTTAATGTTTTAATTAGATTGAGTAGTTAGAGATTTTTTTCAAAAAAGATTCTAGTAATGGAGTTTCAAATTTAAATACATATTTATTCATAAATATTTAAAAGTTAAATTCAATTGTGGGTCTAGCTTATAAATACTTGCATGTATATTTCATTAATACCGCTATAAGTTTAGAAATAGACTAAAAAATCCCTCATTGCAGATTTGCAGACCTCCAAATGCAGATCAACTATGGAGTAACAAGAGTTGAAAAAGAAAAGCCATGAAAGTGAAGTGAAAGAGAGAACAAGCCAGGATGTTGTGTTTACCAGCTCTCTTGGCTAATTAACAAGTAACGTCTATCATTTATATAGACAGTAATTATGTATGGTGAGTGAATTCTTGACGCGCCTGATGTGCTGGGTTCAACATTCATTCTTGAGAAGCAAACTCGTTGCATCGCACAAGGGAAGGTTAGCGGAAACACGCGCTGGTCTGGAAGTCTTTGAAATGATTTTCAAAAATTAATAGTGCACGGAGTGCTCACCGTGTCATGTACGTATGCCGTGTTAGAAGCGGTGATAGTGGGAGACTACATAGGTACAGTTTGTTTTCTAATATTTTGAGGCATGAAAATTTTAAAAAATAAATACATATTCTAATTTTTTAACTTTTACACATAATATACTTACCACTTTTAACAAACTCCAATAAATCTCAATAAAGTAAGATTTTTAAAATTTCGAGATATTCCCTAAAATTTTGGAAAACAAACACCCCAATAATGACTTTGCTTCTTTTTTTTTCTCCTCAAACACCCTGCATCACGTTAAGAAGCTAGGCTGAAACGGACCCAGCATCACAATCTGTTATAGAGTCTGGCAATAAATCCAAACTAATACGACCAGATAAGTCAAGATTAATACACCAACTAGCCAAATTATGGGCAGCATAATTCCCCTCCCTCGGGGTCCAAACGAAGCTCCAGGTCGAATGAGTGTCCAGAAGACTTCTAATAGTCTCCACCTCCCCTACAATTTCCCAATCTCGTGCATCATCCCGTGAGCTCACTTGGTTCACCCGCTCAAGACAATCACCCTCAATACAAATAGGGGAGTTCTCAAAACATTCAGCAATACAACAGGCCAGCCTCGCAGCCCGTGCCTCCTTTAAGGGGGTTTCTGCCCTTCAAAACAAACTCGGTAGACACTGGCCAAGGTCCAGTTCGCCAAAGCATAACACTCCATTGGCAGGCAAGAAATAAATGGGATGCAGTCTCAGAAAACCCCCTGCATAAAGGGCATAATCCACCATCTGGATCATCCCGCCAAAGTCCCATCTTACCTCGAAGAGGTAAAGCTTCAGAGGTGACCTTCCAGAGCATCAACTTAAGTCTGTGTTGCAGCTTTAATTTCCAAATCTTCCGCCATTGCTCCCTAGTCAAAGGGCTAGAAACAGCAGCTCTACTGTTATGGATACACTCATAGGCAGATTTGGCAGTGAGTGTGCCCTTACTATTATAAATCCATAAAGGTAAATCAACATTTGGGTTGGGAGTTAGCGGGATGTTAATTATCGCTTCCGCAGAGGTAGAATCAAACATTTGCCTAATAAGAGGCTCATTCCGGTATGGGTCTCCACCCGAATCAAGTCTTTCACCACATTCACCCCACGGCTAACCAGAGCACCGGGCAAAATTTTAGGGACAAACCCATCCACACTTGGGATCCAAGGATCACACCAAAAATTGATCGCAACCCGCCCTCTGATTTTCCAGCAAAACCCCGCTGAAATAATATCGCGTACCTTCAAAAGGCTACGCCAAATCCATGAGACACCCCCAGAAGTGGGAACGGAAAGAAAAGTAGAGCGCTTGCAATACTTCGCTTTAAGGGCTTTGACCCAAAGAAGGTCTTTGTTACGGATCATATTCCATCCTATTTTTGCCAAAAGAGCTCTGTTAGTATCCTCCATGCTGCGAAGACCCAAGCCATCCTCCATGCTGCGAAGACCCAAGCCGCCCCTATCCTTGGGCGTGCATATTGACCTCCAGGCTTTGGATGAAAGTGCCTTTTATGATCATCATCAAAACCCCCCACCAAAATTTTTTGAGTCGGGTATCAAGGAAATGAAGAACCTCCTTCGGCAGCATGAAACCGCCATATAATGAGTAGGTAAGGCAGTAGCTACAGCTTGAATAAGTACGGTACGCCCAGCTTGAGACAAAGATTTGGCTTTCCATCCCGAAACTCGCTTGCTAACCTTCTCTTTGAGTTCTCGACACGCCTGACTACGCGATCTGGGGATACACAGAGGTAAGCCCAAGTAACGGCCCTCTAAATGTCCATGCTGTAAGCGCAACAGTTGGGCAATATCTTCTCGGGCAGGTTGGCTCATATTCCTACTAAAATGCAAGTAGGATTTCTGAGTATTAATAAGCTGCCCAGACTATCTCTCAAAAGTGGAAAGACAGTGATGCAGTCTCGAGACTTCTCTTCCATTAGCCCTGCAAAACAACATCACATCATCTGCAAATAGAAGATGAGAGATAGGGGGAGCATGCCTAGCAATTCGGATGCCATGGATTTGGTTGGCCGCTTCTTCCTTGTGCAACATCCTAGAGAGAACCTCCGTAATCAAAACGAATAGAAAAGGCGACAACAGGTCCCCTTGTCTCAAACTCCGACTAGGTCTAAACATCCCATGAGGTGACCCATTTAATAATATGGAGAATGAAACTGTGGATATGCACTGTGAAATCCATTGTCTCCAAGTCGCGGAAAAACCAAAACATTTTAGAATTTCCAGAAGAAAATCCCAATCCAATTGTCATACGTCTTCTCCATATCAATCTTAGCCGCCATAAGCCCGCCCCGCCCTTGCTTCCTTTTTAAAGTATGCATGAGCTCATGAACCAGAATAATATTTTCCTGGATGCTAAGACCAGAGACAAAAGCATTCTGGTTACCAAAAATTAACTTGGGCAAAACTACATTCAACCGAGAGGATAAGATTTTCGAAATAATCTTATAATTCACATTGCACAAGCTAATAGGTCGGAATTGACCTATTGAGCTTGGGTTTTCCAGATTTGGGATCAACACAATATTCAAACAGTTCATTTGACGGAGAAGATATCCGTTCTCGAAAAAACTGCGCACTATCTTTATCACCTCCATCTTGACCACGCCCCAATATTTTCTGATAAAATAAGGCTGTAAAACCATCCGGCCGGGGGCCTTCGTCGACCCCAAACTTCGAACAGCCCGCCATATTTCTAGATCATCCGGAACTGAACATAGCATAGCATTATCCGTCTCCGTAATGAGTTCGGGAATTAACCCATTTAAATCCCGAGGATATTGGGTATTAGTACGGGCAAATAGCCTCTCAAAATGAGACTGAATGTGACTTCCAATGGCCTCTCGTTGATGGAGCCAAACTCCAGCGTCCGTTTTAATAGCATCAATGCTATTCCGCCTCCTTCTGACAACAGTAGACAAGTGAAAAAAATTTAGTATTTAAATCGGGGGCAGTGAGCCAAGTTACCCGAGATTTTTGCTTTCAAAGGGTCTCTTCCTCCTTCTGGGCAAGCAAGAGCTGCAGCCTAACCTCTCTCTCTCAGTATTCTGCAACAAAGGAAAATTATCGCTGCCCTGAATAAAATTCAGCTCCTCCTGAAGATGATGGATCTTAGATTGAATGTTGCCGAATACCTCCTTGTTCCATTTTCTTAAGGCATCCTTGGTTGCCTTAAGACGTTGGCACAAGGCGTATGCCGGCGAGCTGCCCCTCTCAAACGGCCACGCCTCCTCCACCACCTTGTTTACTACAGTCATTAGCCCAAAAAACCTCAAACCGAAAAGGGCGAGACCCCAACCCCAACTCACCCAAGGTGTCCCGTAATATAGGAGAGTGATCAAAGGCCACTCTTGGTAGATGCCGCACCAGAGTTCGGGGAAATAAGCTACGCCAATCACCGTTGGATGTACCTCTATCAAGACGCTCTTGGATGAGTCCTCTCCCGTCTACCATTGCACCAAGTAAAACGATTGCCCACAAAACCCAAATCGGTCATACCCGTATTCAAAGCAAATTGACGCATAGCACCAGCATTTTAAGACCCCACCCTCCTTCCTCCAACTTTATCACATTGATCCAGCACTGCATTAAAGTCACCCATGCAAAGCCATGGACCACCAAATGCCAAACCATTACATTCCAGAGCATACCAAAAACTATCTTTATTCATCCAATCAGGGGGTCCATATACAAAAGACACCAGCCACTGCTGGTTTGGGGGATCAGAAATGTTTGGGTTTTGTTGTTTTGGCATCATTCTGTGTCAAAATATATCTTGATCGAGTTGTAATTTTGGTTCACACATTTGTTCAAGAGTTAAAGTCAATGGTCTGTCCAAAGTCTTCATCACGTTCAACAAGTGCTCGAGCGTCCTTTGAAAAATTCATACAGAGCATCACGTTCAACCAGTTTCAACAAGCGCTCGAGCGCTCAGTTAAAATTTCAGACAGAAACATAAGCGTTCGACGAGCGCTCGACTTCGAGCGACTTCCGGCGAATTTCAAAAATTGCTAAATTTTTGGATTTTCCTTTGAAAACTTGTGAAACCCTACTAGGTTTCGGGAGGCCGTCTAGAACATATTGAGGCTTCCTTTGAGATATTTGTGCCTCCTTCCTTGAGAGAAAAACCTGAGAAGATTTGTGCTTCAAGATTGATGAGTTTTTCTCTATTCTTTTTCCATTACTTTGTAACCTTCATAGTGTTGAAGGTGTGTTGAAGAACAAGGTGTTCGTGAAGAATCCATAAGAAGATCCTCAAAGGTTGAGGGGAATGCTACGGAGCGGGTCTAAGCAGGGGGCTTAGATTATTACATCAGGGTTGTCAGAGTCAAGCAACTGGGGTTGCCCGTGTCTGAATCACTGTTTGTAAGGTTTTCTTCTTAGTGGATTTTGGTGGCTGCTAGCCCGGAGTGGTTTTTCCTTTGAATGGTATTTCAAAGGTTTTCCACTTCGTCACCAAATCCTTGTCTCTTGTGTGTTTGAGTTTTTTTAATTTTATTGCTTTGTTGATTGAGTTGATTGATTGATATATCTAGACTGATCAATTTTAGAACTTGTTTTAAAATTGATATTGAATCATTAATTTTTAGATTTCACCTATTCACCCCCTTCTAGGTGAAGTTAGGATCTAAATTAAGTTTTTCAATAAAGTACAATAAGATTCAAAATATGGTCGTTACAAAAACTAACAGAGCAAACAACCCCAAGCTTCCAAGCTACCGTCAAACCTCCTTTGGTGCCTCTAGGAGGGATTTCAAAACAGTCACTGAACCCCATCGAACGCAGAGTACTCCCACTCCCCTGAGATTTGGTTTCGGCGTGGCAAATAATCTCAGGTTGGTGTTGCCGCACCACCTTCCTGAGATGCCGAATTGTCGTGGCTCGACCAAAGCCACGGCAATCCCAATAAAGTGTTTTCATGGTGAGAGGGGGGACGGGTGCATGCCGCCCATCCCAATCATGAGGAATTCGCTTTCAGCCTGCTCCTCATCACGCAGAGTAGGTCCTTCGAAAGTCACTGTACCTGTATGGGTAGCTAATCCAGCCTTGCCTCCCTTCTGAAGCTTCCTTGATGTTCCGTTGATGCTAGTCTTCTTCGGCTTGCGAAGGGTGCGCTTACAAAGATTGCAAAGAGGACTTTGGACGTTCACTTCGACCTGGGTAGGTTGCTCATCTCCACTGCCAATGCTCAGACGCTTCAGGACCTGTCCGTGAGTGGGTTCCTCCGCCCATCCCCGTTTCTTCCCTTGATCCGGACTTGATTCGGTATGGGGTTACGTCTCCCGTGTGTTGTCCCTCTCTCTTCACAATATGGGCTTTCCTCCTTGTCGATTTAACGTTGGGCTCATGCAGGAGAGGGGCTTTGCCCTTTGGGTCTATAATAGCAGCAGGGGCGACGTCCAGAGACAGCTTCAGAGAAGATTCCTGGGTGACCAGTATAATGGGGGCAGTCCAAGGCATGACCTCCCTTCGCCTCACTACAGGGCCCAGATCCAGCACTATCAGCCCCCGGGTCCACCTGAGCTTGGGCCCCACCTAATTGCCCTGCCCGTGGGTCCGTCACATTCTCGACTGAACCACTGCTTGCAATCACCTGGAGTGGGTTCTCAACCGTATGAGCTGTCCCCTTCTGCTTAGCCGCTGCTTCCCACTCCCCCATCATCACTTATAACTCCTCCTCGTCATCCCATTCTTCAATTGTCTTATCAGCATGCATTTCATCTATAGCCGTTCGGTGCAGATTGCGTGTGGAAGCTTCTTTCACAGTACTAGCAGCACCAAACTCAAGTATTACTGTTCCCGAGGCTGTGAAGTACAGAGGCGCCTTTCCACCACTAGACACGGCACCGCCTGCCATCTGGGGAGTCGTGGGGCATGAAATCATCGCCCTGGTTGGCTCCATCGTTGGCAGCCCACTGGATGGCCTTTGCTAGCCGCTGCTTCCAGATGTACCCGGGAGACTAGAGACTTGAGGCACAGACACCTTCCCATCAGGAAGAGCTAAGACCTTGGGTGCCACCACGAATTCCTTTTTGCTGGTGCGAAAAAATCCCTTGCTTGGCAGTGGACCAACAGCCTTCATCCAAGGACCATAGACAGATTCACCTGCTTGGATGTTACTAGATGGGCATAAAAACTGCATGTGTCCCAACATACCGCATGAATAACAAAAACCAGCAAGCCGCTCGAACTTGAACTGGACATAACTCCTCAGTTTCAGACCTCTGCAGATTATGACCAGATGGGAGGGGTTTTCGGGAGTCCAGTAGAACCTTAACACGTATGAATGGCTCGCACCAAATCTTCTTCTCCTTCTTGCCATCAATTTCCAAAACTTCTCCTACCGTCCCCATAATATCCCGAGCAGTAGATTCATTTGAGCGTTCCAGGGGAAACCCGTGAATTTTGATCCAAACGGGAAAGGTCGTGAGGTCTATCTCCCGCCAGGTAGATCCAGAGGGCCAAACTTTAAGGATGAGAGAATACCCTTTAACATTCCATGGTTGACGATCCAGAGCTTTGTCACGGTTGATTTTCAAACTAAATTCGAAAATGAAAATGTTGGAGGCAAGTTCTTCCACTACGAGCTTGGCATCAAAAGCCCATGCTTTGATGAGAATACCACGGACAGCATGGACGGGCAGGTGTTTGTGGGAAATGATACGCCCCACCAAGACACTCCCTGAGATTTCATCAACTTCAGCCGAGGGATGCGCCTCACGAGGATTCCCAGAACTCCAATTAAGCTCCGCCGTGCGTTTAGTAATCTGCTTCACCTCTTGGTGCAAATTGTCCATGAGAACTAATCGAGGATGCAGGTTCAGGTAAATGATGAAGAGAAGTAGATGAGAAATCATGGATTGAGGAGGACCGAAGATAAATAGACAAAGCAGCACCCAAGCTGCTGGCTGAGCTAGGGACAGAAACGACAGCGCCGCCCAAGCAGGAGGTGGTGCTGGAGGAGCCGCCCAACAAAGACGGCGGATGGGGACGCAGGGGGTCGTAGTACCCAGACAAAAGACTGATAACTCGGGTTCCCAAAAGGGTTGTACGGAGAGCACACTAAGCTCACGAAATTTACATAATAATGCCAGAAGTCGTCCATCGTGCGAATTGTTTCCGTTTGAGTCAATTGACTTATAAATATCTTTTCCAAGACTAGAAGCCCTCCACTATGGTAGGTGAACAAGAGGACCAATCAACATGTCACGAGACTTCGTTACAATAACTTGCTCTCCACGGCCAAAAAGACAAAGAATGGATAAGGATAAAATTGTGATTTCACACTCTAAAAAATCACTTTCTGTTGAAATTGACGGACACCTTTAACTCTATTGGACTTCAGATTTTAATATAAAATATTGGGAAATTTTGAAGTTGTGTGGGTGTTTTTTCATTCGCAGTTATTTCAATTTCCTGAGAGAAGTGTTTGTTATTTGGAACAATATAAAAAAGAGCCTTCCTTCTAGCATTTGCAAAAACTTTGGGTGTTGAGATTGGAGAATAAAGTTCACTTTGTTGGTATCCCATGCACTTGACCCCTCAAAGCTTCTTCATCGCCTGAGTGGGGACGCAAGGGCGTGTGAAGCTCATGGAACTTTGTGAATCAGTTGCCCTTTTGTCAGATTGTACTTCTCACGTCGGCTTCGTCGGCGCTATACCGTCCTTTGGGATCTCATTAAGCGCGGACCTCGTGACATATTTATGACTCGCGATTGAACATAGTCAACTTCTGCTAGCATTCTAGAACACGTTCTATTCCTCTAAATAGACTAAATTCATTCGCAAAGGCCAAAAGTTTTTTCAAAAAATAATCTTGTGGCAGGGCTTGCCCGGGGCTTCATAGAGGGCTCTGCTTTCGCCGGTGGGTTTTAGAAATGACACGGTCACAAGAAATCATGAGCTACCACCGTCGTTTTACAGCTGTTGAATTTAACTCCAGGCAAAAACTTACATCTGGTGGCCTTCTGAGACAGATTTCTTTATTCATGTGGGTTGACAAGTAACTTTTGGATTACTTGTAATTTTGTGATTTGTACAATATCAAAACGTGTTTGGATAACAAATATTTGTCATTCTTCATATAGCTATTGAAAATAATTTTTGGATGCATTTTTCAAGTATTTTGAGGCATTGCCATAAATTTAGTTACAGCTCCTAATATTTTAGGGCATAAAAATTTTGTAAAGATTCTCAGTAATTTTGGCATACCTCCAGCTGGAACTGTTTGAGTAAACTGCCAAGTACATATTTACAGATATCGGTGCATACCGGGGGGATATCTCTTTCACCTGTCTTCAGTAAAATCAGGTATTCTGTAATGAGCTTAGGATGTCAAATTCTGATGTACACCGCAGGCTTCCACCTCTCCTATTGGTTGCTGCATATGTGCTAAAGCCAGAGCTGTACAGAGGCGAGGATGCACCCTCTTCTCTTGCAGATTCAGGCACAGTGGCCACAAGACTCTCCCACTTCTTCAGCTTAGCTGCTTCTTCCCTTCTTTTGTGTCCAAACCAAGCTGCCTGTATAAAGCAGGCAGCCCATGTCCTCCACTGGTGTGAGTGAAACCTAAATTTGTGCCTTAGATGCTTGCTGTGTAGCCTTCGGAATTGGGCTGCTACAAACTTCAAGTCCTCGGGAAGTAGAGCAAAAGCTTCAACTTCAGTGATAGCTTCCACCGTGCGCGTAGACGAGGGAAGCACAATGGGTCGAGGGTCCAGGGTTATGGTAGCAATTCCTCACCACAAAAGTCGCCTGGGCCAATGCAGCACGAATTGAAGAACCCAGTGCGGCCACCATTGGTGGTGTAAGAATCTAAGCGGCCTCTGAAAATGATTAAATGCGTCTCATTGAGTGAGGATCCCCTCGGAAATAGGCAAGTGCCGGGTGCTGCATAGCGAAGGTTTCAGCCTTGTGGCAATCCAGCTGTATTTTGTAGATAAAAAAGCAGCAGTTGTTTTACCTCTAATTTATGATGAAATTTTAGAGTCAGAGATAAGATGTTCGTTAGCATTAATGAAAAAGTGTTGTGACAGCTCTCTATTTCCTAAAATAACAAAGTGACTTCAAAATCAGTGATGGCTTCGTCCGCTAACAAGGTATTCAGGTACGAAGGGGGACCATACGACAATTGAATGACAATTCGCAATGGAAAATGCAGCACTTCAATCCTAGAACTAGTTCACAGAATCTTAGCAGCTAAGATTAACTAGAATCAATAACTGCACTAGTACGTCGTCGAGGAGTTTAGAACAGCAGTTAGCTAATGAATGTTCAGAGAGAAGAGCATCTGTTGAACTAGATCAAGACAGATCACATATCTCGCCTCATATCCTTTGGAAGGTCACCTGTTTCGTTGTCAACCAGAGTTGCACAATCGTATTGATCATACCTTCGGACTCTCTGCTTCAAATCATGTAATAAATCTGTATGTATCCATTGCTCTGTATCACCTATAAGATATTGTAACAACTATTGGAGGTACATCTGTTGATGAAATAACAACTCGCTCATATAAAACATTTTTCACATTGCCATAAATTTAGTGTCTTGAACTGCAGAGTGGTAAGGTATTCCAAGTACATATTTACAGATATTTTCGGTGCATACCGAATAGGGGGATATCTCTTTCACCTGTCTTCAACAGTAAAATCAGGTTCAACCGGCTTCTGTAATGAGCTTAGGATGTCAAATTCTGATGTACACCGCAGGCTTCCACCTCTCCTATTGGTTGCTGCATATGTGCTAAAGCCAGAGCTGTACAGAGGCGAGGATGCACCCTCTTCTCTTGCAGATTCAGGCACAGTGGCCACAAGACTCTCCCACTTCTTCAGCTTAGCTGCTTCTTCCCTTCTTTTGTGTCCAAACCAAGCTGCCTGTATAAAGCAGGCAGCCCATGTCCTCCACTGGTGTGAGTGAAACCTAAATTTGTGCCTTAGATGCTTGCTGTGTAGCCTTCGGAATTGGGCTGCTACAAACTTCAAGTCCTCGGGAAGTAGAGCAAAAGCTTCAACTTCAGTGATAGCTTCCACCGTGCGCGTAGACGAGGGAAGCACAATGGGTCGAGGGTCCAGGGACCATGGTAGCAATTCCTCACCACAAAAGTCGCCTGGGCCAATGCAGCACGAATTGAAGAACCCAGTGCGGCCACCATTGGTGGTGTAAGAATCTAAGCGGCCTCTGAAAATGAAAAGCGTCTCATTGACAGGATCACCCTCCCGAACTAGGCAAGTGCCGGGTGTGCATAGCGAAGGTTTCAGCCTTTCACATATGGCATCCAGCATTCTATTTTCCATCTGATAAAAAAGTGGCACCTGTTTTACATTTATGAGAAATTTTAGAGTCAGAATAAGATGTAATCGTTACATTAATGAAAAAGAACTATTGTGACCTCTCTATTTCCTAAAATAATAAAAAAGTGAGGCGAAAATCACCTTGATGGTAATCTCCATAACAAGGTATTCAGGTACTGAAGAGTACATGACATTCTAGGAGTTGAAGGCAATTTAAAGGAAAACATTCTACTCTGACCAGAACAGGCGACTATCCAGTTTAGCAAATAACATGGTAGAAAAATAAGTTAACTAGAATCAATAACTGCACTAGTATAAGTCGTCGAGGAGTTTAGAACATCGATTAGCTAATGAAAAGAGAGAAGAAATGAAAACTTACTTGTCGAACTAGATCAAGACAGAGGTGGCGTTTGATATCTCGCCTGATATCCTTTGGAAGGTCTTTAAGAATAGCTTCCTCGTCAACCCCCCGAGTTGCAACCCATCTGTATTGATCATACCTTCGGATTCTCTGCTTCAAATCATGTGGTAGCTGCCTGTGATGCATCCATTGCTCTGTATCTGTCCTACTAATCCTCCATTCTTCCAGTCTCACTGTAGTGGATTGGAGGTACATCTGTTGATGAAATAATGTATCGCTCATAAAAACTATTGCACATCGGTATTCTAAAATCACTGGAATAGAAATACGCGAATAACTAGAAGGGAGGATGTGACCTTTAACAGCCACAGAGAATAATTTCCAGTAGCTTAAGTCAACAGCTTAACAAAACTTATAACGTAGAATTGACTAAAACACAGATAGTCCAGAGGAACAGTTCACAATTCTCCTCCATAATCTGTTAGCCTTTACCTCTAATGGTGGAAACAAGGGGGAATAAGCTTCTGGTGGGATGATTCAACAGACAACGGAAGAAAACTTCGAATGATTTTATAGCATCCTCAAGGAATTGGTATGGACATCCCAGAGAAAACCTAAAAATCTATATAGTTTTACAATTCCTATAGGGCCAAAATGAGCAGCAGAAAGCCTATGCTAAAGATGATTTTCTAGGGCCTGCAGAAAGTTTTCTACCAGCAAGACGTACCTGCATGTTACCTATAAGCAGCCCGAAAAGCACCAATCCAAGTACTGCAATGATAACAGCAAAATTTATTTCTCCAATATCAGTGCTTGTGAAGAGATTCTGACCCAAAGAGCTGCAATTTTGGTCAACATAATTGGTTAGAGTACAAAACACTGGAAGGCAGACCAGATTGACATTAGACTGCGGTCTACACTACACTGCAGAGCACATAATGTTGTTTCTCATTGCATCCGAGAGAAATCTATCCCTTAACAATTACCAATTAATGTCGAGAACTTCAAAAGGAAGAGCTTGTTGGAATTATGTTATATTGACTGGTACTGATTGTATCTTTCCCAAATAAATCCATTTGGAAAGATTGTGGTACAATCAAATAAATGGGATTAAAATAAGGAAAAAAACCCACCAATTAGTTACCTTAGATTTCTCAGGCCCCACCAAAGACAATAGTAGTACTTACTGAAGAAACTTGAACCTGTAACTCCAAAAATCAATGAGTCATGATAAATGCCAAACTGAAAGAAGTCACTTCTTGCACCGCATAGACTTGAGATATTGCTTGTTTTGAACCAAGCGGCTCTACTGGGGTGATTCATTGCACGGCAGTAGAAAAACGAATGTTGGCAATCTTGTTGAAGACTACAAACTTTCTTCCAACATTCTTCTTGTCGTTCAATGGATAAGAGGTACCAACAGGATCCTAAAACCTTTTCAAAAACAAAAAGCACGAGTGGAGTCAATTATGTACTACTTGAGACAGTCAATTAGCAACTACACCCTAAACCAAGAGAATTTGGAAAGTAAAAAAAGAAGCAGAAATTAATTCTGATTTCTCTACAACAGACAATCAGAAATCCTATTTTAAGAATCGTGAACCAGACTTAGGTACTCGTCCAATAGACTCTTAGAAACAATGAAGAATTGCAAAGATTATTTCAGTATGTCTTGAAGAACTTATTGAATCCTCCAGAAAGTCATTTATAAAACGTACATGACTTGCCAACATATAGAGCATCAGGTTATATGCTGCTCCAGCCCATGCTGTCTCCATTACCACCCCCTTGGCCTTGACAATTTGGTAGGTGAGGGGAAAGATGAGATACAGCCTCAGAAGGTACTGGAAAATTATAAGTAAGCGAAGAACAGTACTTGTAGGGGTCATTTCCGAATCCCTTATACTCGGGATTGCAGCCCAAAGCAGCACCTGCCATAATATGCATTAGCTCAGAAAGGCAATGAATTCTTGCAACCTATATGATCAAATCACAAGTGGACTGATAACATCCTTTGCATACAGTAGATAAGGATATTATCCCATCCTGACTTTCATAAGCCTCCCCCAACCCCCCAAAAAAAAAGCATCATGTGCATAAAATCCCAAAAGAGAAGTTGAATTATGTAGTAGCACAGTTGTAAAGTTAACTCAAATTAGAAATGCAGGCAAACCTGAATTGGAATGTTCTATTCACATTGATAATTCCTGAAGTCCAAAGAACTACATACCAAACATGAAATGGAACTATAACTATCTACATACCTGTGGAAGGGGTAGGGCAGCTAAAAGGTCAAGCCAAAAATTCTTATGAAGGTATCTTGAAGTGATCTTTCGAGGGTCAATAACAAGCTCTCCTCTCCCAAATACCAGAGAGGATGGAGCAACATAAGCAGTTCGAAACCGAACAAAAATCTGAACAACATAAAATGCATCAACCAGTGACCGGATGACTGTGAGGGCTACTTCAACGGATATGGTGACATCAATGCATGCCTCTTCCTTAGCCTCTGGTAAGTACAAAAACAGAGGGTCCACGAAAAGTGAAATCAGACATGCCAATAACAAGACTTTGTTCCACCTGTTGGCAACAGGGCCCCGAGGATCCACTATTATTTTCTCCACCGTATCATAATCCTCAGAGAAGACTCTGGAGAGTTCTCTTCCATGAAAGCACTTGCCTGTTGCATCCTTCTCGATCCTATAGGTCAGTTTATCCAGATGACTAGTGTTGGATGGTGCGGAGTTTGCATTTTCAAGATCATCTTGAAATCTGAAAGCCCGGAGAATTAAAAACTTCAGCACAAATTGATGTAGAATGATGAGCGGAGAATGTCAACATTTTTATGATTGATTCTCGAGGGTTTATGATCAGTGATGCTATAAACAGAAAAGAGAAGGAATTTTCCGTTGGAGCATGATAACATAAAATAATAGATACCATGAACAATGAATTGTTGTCCACTAGTTGTCTGTGACAGTCATTGAAAGAGGAGTTGGCTTACAAACCTTACAGATCTTGATCTACCGGAAGCCATTGCATTTCATTCAGTGGATTGCATTTCATCTGCAATGAATATATAGCACCGCACCACATTTGTCAAGCCATTAACCACCACAAAAAAGAATGAATTCGAAAACTCAACCAAGAGTCGAGCAACTAACTTTTCCGTACATAGTCTTGTTAAGGATCATGTGACAGGAAACGTGGAACAACTTTTTTCAGAAGCTAAAAGTGAAATCTCATGTTTTATAAAGAAAGACCAAGTAAACCAGTGAGTTTCATGAGATCAGCGGACAAGTTGAAGAAAGTAATTGTCATACTCTCATATGAATGGGAAAGTAAAGGAGACAGCTACCCAGAGGCCGAAAAGTTTTGCCCAACGTAAGCCGGTAAATTGTAATTACTAATTCTTGCCAACATACCAGTTCGGATTAGGAGGAAAGGTTACTTAAATTAACAATAATATTAAAAATCTAGAATTTAAATTAAATGAAAGTTTAACAAACAACACTACTCCGTTTCTCTTTGTCTGTGTGCGTGTGTGGTGGGGGAGAGGGGCGTGGGGCTGTGCGTGCTACATTCTTCCGTTTGCTGATTTCTCTAATCGGTCACCCTCGTCCTTCCCATCTCCAGTCTCTCCCCACCCGGCTTAAAAAAAAAAAAAAAAGGGTCAAAGAATATAGAGAATAACTCAAAAAGACAGTCTTGAAAACTTACAGTCATGGCATGTTGAAAATTCTCTCTCGATCGCCATATATATATGTTCCTCCCAGTCAATGATTTAAAGCATATCATGGGGTTTCACCTCGTGAGAGGGAACACAAGGGAGTGTGAAGCTCGTGGAACTTATAATATGTATATAGAAACAGAAAAGAAGAGGTGAAGGTATATGGGGATTATAAGGCACTTCGCGTACCCCTGTTCCTCTTCATTTTACCAATTTTAATAGGTAAACAGATCTTGCTTTGTTTCCCACGCCAATTTGAAAATCTTTTTAGTTTTTCCATTTCAAGGAAAAGGCATCAACTAGCATTACCAACAACCACTATAACTCTTAGTTGAGGTACGGACTACGGACAGATGGTCAGGGTAAACAAGTTGAGCTGAAAGTCTATCTTCAACAAGTACACATGCAATTAAAGGCCATATTCAGATCAATAGTAGACATTATTTCAAGTGAGCTCCCAACCGTATATCAGGAGTTTCCTTAATCCTTAATGCCCTTCCTAGGATCCACTTCAAGCTTCCCAAAAGATAAACGTGCATGAAAGAGTTCACTTAAACCGTGTAGGACCCATATGATATGGAGTTTGACAATATCACGAAATATTGACCAATAGCAAATCAAGACCAGTTGAATACATGGACCTCCTTTCCACTATTTCCCGACAGAGGAGAGAATCGTATTTTTAAAAGCAACATGAGAATTACCGCTCGTTTACTTCTACTGCCACAAGTAACCTCAGTTTTGATTCTATGTTATTTCTTGCTTGGTTTGAGAAGAAAAAAAAAAAAAAAAAGGACAAAGAAAGAAAGAAAGAAAGAAGAAGAAGAAGATACAACAGGTAGCGTTATTGAGCTTTTTTAGCTATGCTTGATGGTATTAAAATGTGTAGAAATCTTGGTTATATATGATGGGGAAAGGTTGTCGAGGCTCGATAAGAAGGAAAGTGGATCCTAGGCCAAACTAAAAAGAGTTGAAACCCACTCCAATACAAACAAAACTCTCGTCAAACAAAACTCTCGTCAATTGAAAAGATAGCTACATGGAAAAGCATGACAAACCTCTTCAATCAGATCTCATTAAACGTAAAAAGTAAGGCCTAAAAAGAATTAATCATACAATTCCTAACAACATCAATACTAGAAAGAATAAAATATAGTCATTAAATGAGCAAACAAAGACCGTCTTTCCTGATAACTAATGGGAAGAAAAAAGGGCAAAATGAGAATAACAGACTGAGGCTCAATACAACCCGGCCCAGAAAGAAAAGAAGAAAGATATATAGAGAAAGAGAAGAAGAACAGAGGAGGTACACAAAAAAAGACTACCTCTCAATTTTTTCTCTTATTAATTATCAAACCATAGAAAAAAGAAAAGATTTGAGAATAATGACAACTGATAATGTCATCGGAGAAATCTCTCTACGAGAAGGATTCTGAGTTCTAGCGTATTATTTTGCTTACAGCAGGAAGGAAAAAAGAGTTTAGGCCTTTCAACCCATCTCAAGTGTTGGACTTCAAGTATAGCTCCCTCGGCTTCTTGATCCAATAGACGTTGTGATGGACAGGTTTAAAATGGCTCCATCAATATACATATTAAAATTGAAAGCAACTATCAGGTGATAATTAATTGGATTCATCATAATAAATATACATTGTGGTATCTATGGGATTTTCGGAAAAAATTGATAACCCAATTAGATTGCCTTTCTCTCAAGATTAATCATGTGTATAGAGAGGCTAATTTGTAGCAGATATTTTGACAAGGTTCGGGGCAGCATGAACAATTTTAGGAGGTTAAGAGATATGCCTAAAAATGTTGTTAACTCTTTCAGATTAAATATTCATATTCTTCCTAATTTGCGCAAATAAGTCTTTCCTTGTGTAGGGGTTTTGATTTGTTTTTGCTTGGTTTTTAGTATTTTCATTTATGTAGTTGATCAAATATTATTATTATTACAGTATTTCTCTGTCACAAATAAGATTATCTAATACATTATGAATGTACAGTAGTCCTTTAGTAAAAAAAATATTATTATAAAGTTTATTCAAAATTTTATATATACAATATATTAAATAGTATAGAAATTTTTATCGATCCTGTATCCCATTCAGATAAAGAATCCGAATCGAATCAGTTCCAGCCATGACTTATCCAAAGGACAGATCAACGATTACCCTGTTTAATCATAACCTGATAGTATCCGACTCGCCGTATCACGGGGGCTTCCAAGGCGGTGTCCTTTTGTATCTCAACAGGCACGGGCCCGATGACCTATGACTCGCGAAGGAACAATTGTCAACTCGTGCTAGCATTCTAGAACACTTTCTTATTGCTCGAGATTTGTTTCAAAAGGTCAAAAGTAGATGAAAAGAAAATCTTGTGGCAGGGCTTGCTTGGGCCCTTGGGGTGTCATACAAGTGTCTGCTTTTACTACTGGTGGCCTTATCACACAGATTCCTTTATTTTTGTGCTTTGGCAAGTGGGCATAGTAATCCTCTTGTTCCTTGATTTTTTTTATTAAAAACTAATCTTTCATTAGAGTCAAGAATTTGACAAGGGGGTGTAGTAATCATTAAGATCACTTGGCACAAAGATTTGGTCACAGAATGAAAGAAAGCAAGATAGTGGAGGTCGAAATAAAATTAGGAAACTAAAATTATTATTATTTTGGATGACCAAGGTATCTGAAATTTCGCCGTGACTAATTTTTATAAACTTGTACAGTCTTTCAGTACTAAAATTAGATTTCACACACTAAATTCTTCAAAAAAAAAAAACATTTCATTATAAATCTCTAATTGTTCTACTTAATAATCTTTGTGCTCTCTGAACCATAGCATGGAAAGAGTGGCAAGTGTGATAGTTGCATAATTCTCTTAGCCCGTATGATTTATCAGCCATTAATAGGAAAAGGCTTTTGCATCAAGTGTTCTAAATTAACTTGACATTCTTGAATACTATCTTTTCTATGACATAATTTTTAAGAAATTTCTCACACAAAAAAAAAGTGCAAAAATGCAAGATACTTTCAACATTTTAGTTCTAATTCTAAAATATTTTGATATCGTAAGTGGACAGTATGATCAAAATTTTGTATTTGAATGTCAATTACGTATATTGATTGTTTGAAAATCATATTATAAAACAATGGTAGTTAGATCATGGTAGGTATAACCCTGCCTAAGTTTGTCTCATGGACTAAACTTGAGAATAAAGTTTATAAGTTTAATTCGGATGGGAGTAGTTTTGGTAATCCGGGTATGAGTCATGGAGGTAGTGTAATTTGGAATAATAAAGGTGATATCATTATTGGGTATGCTAGGTCCTATGGTATGAGGACTAATAATTGTGTAGAACTTCGTGTTGTACTTGATGGACTTAGCTTGTGTAAAACGATGGAGATTTTTAATTTAGAAGTGGAGTGACTTGAATTTGGTAGTTTCTTAGCTCATAAATGGTTCTTGTACGTTGTGGTATTTGTGGAATTATTGAGATAAAATTCGAGAGTTACTTCCTTAGTTTAATTTTTGGGTATCTCATATTTAGCAAAATAGTAATATGACAGCAGATTTATTAGCTAAAGAAGGGACTTCAGGAAGAAATGTCAACTTTGGTGACAATGAAATTTATCCAGTTATGCAATATGTTGGTAATCAGCGAATACAATGTGTGGGTTTCGATGCTTTGTCGTATGGTATAAGAGGCATTTTTCATTTTGATAGTATTAGATTTTCGGACGATTGGTTTTGTTGTTGGTCTGCAGTTTTATTTTTGTTATTTTGGGCCTTCATTTTGTTTTCAAACGTGCCTAGTTTTAGATTTAACCACGATATTCCTCGCACAAACGACATAGTCAAAACCTACCCGCCCTCGAAAGCGCACAAAAAAGGAAACAAAACAAACAAGGAAAAAACATTTTGCTTGAGCTCGACTTGAATTTATTGAAGTGTCCATCTGCAAAAGGGCCTAAAATACTTGCTTTATTTTGCCCCGGTCCGAGGCCTACTACAACAGGTAAGCAAGAAAAACTGGGCACCAAAGAAGGGGAAGAGAGAGAGCTCGAGTTCCAGATGTTGCTATGACCATTAAAGCTCCATCTGCGTATTCCAAATAGAGGTACTTCCATTTCATGAGCCTCAGAACAAGCCACTTGCGGTGTCTATTGTGGTAGTTGGCCGCCAACTTCATAAATGGGGAACGAGGGTCAGCTGGGGTTCAGATTTATGCATTATGGAGCTGGTTCTGGATTAAAGCTTAACAATCCCAATTTAATCTGAGAACTCTGAACCAAAAGTTGGTTGAAAAAGCACATTCAATTCCCAACAGTAAGAATAAATCATAGTTTCATCCTTTCGCGTCAATAGTATTTCCAGAACATAGAGAGGTAATTTGTAGGTGTTTGGGTCGGTAAATGCTTTGTTTTTTTTCTTTTTGTAGTAATATTCATTCTGGCTAAAAGCCTAAAACTTGGTGAAAGAATACCGGGTTCCAATGGCTAACCTCGAAGTATTGTGGTCACAGGATGTTTTATGCTTGGCCAGCAAACTTGTCCAAATTCGGAATCTTGGATCGAGTATTTAACCAGGTAAAATCCATCTCAAACACAATTGTTAAAGCTAAATAATTGCTCAAACATTGGATCTATCAAAAATGGTGAAAAGATGGACAACACATCAGCGTCTTATCTGGGTCATGGAATCCAGAACATACAAAATTAATAATCCTTCAGAACATGGATATCAGTTCTTGTCCATCTGCAGTGCCATGAAAAACGTCCGTATATTCCAGATGGACAAGCAATAGGTCGCAGCTTGCAGAGCTCCATGTCCCTTTAACAAAGATGATAAGCAGATTCGAGTTCAAAAAATAGTAAACAACCATCAGAGAAAGAAAGAGAAACAAATGCAGCAACAAGGTAACCAGGTAAAGGTCATCTTAATTAAGATAACAAACAGCAAGTACCTCCGAACCTGTACAGCTAGAGAATGGACAACAATAAAATAAAGATCTCCAGCAACGTGTTTACCAGAAAGAAAATAGACACGAGGAATGGATAGGGAGGGGTCAGCACAGAATAATTTTAAAACCGAACTTATAGGAGAATCGGCTAAGAGTAATACCCAATGTCATTAGTCGTTCAAGGACATGCAAAAGACTCAAAAACTCTGACGTCTTGGCTTAGCTTCTGCCGCACTGACTCGAAGTGCTCTCCCATTCAAGTCCTGCTCCAACAAATATCATAACAGGGAAATTGTAAATATAGATAGAAACAAGATGCAAGCAAGTTACTCTGACCCTAAGAAAAAAACCTGAGATCACAAACCCGTTGCATATGTTTACTACCACAAAATTACCATTCAAAATACATTGGAATGATTTGTATAACATTGCTCAAAACTACAAAAAGAGCTTAACATTTGAGAATTGAGTGATACTCTTGATTCTGCCAATGTAAATTGTATCTCTCAGTCATAAATGAACATGTTACCTCGCAAAATATTGAGCAACTAGCCATAACCCGCATACAACTAGTTTTCATATTCAGATTAGTATACCTATCTAGATTAGTAGCTATATATGCAGAAATATAGACAAAGAGTCATGACAGATACAACAGACCAGTTTGCATACTCAGATTGATATACCAACCAACATTGATGCAGCAAGAGCTCATAAACCTTACCAGGATATAAATGTCAGATTGACAATATCTATTTACTCATGAAACAGAATCACATGATCCATATAACATTCAATTTGTGTTTTCTCCTTTTGAGACTTATAACCATATAACATGAATTTGATGAACTCCCAATCCACTTGTAAACTGAAAGTCGCCGAGGTTCAGAAAATGCATCTACCAGACAAACATGCTGTTTACAGAAGGACTATTTGAAGTGAACCCAATTAGTCATGTGCCCAACATAACTGTCATTCAGAAGACAAAAGGGTCGAGTATCATAAAGTTTATACCGGCCACAAACTTGTTTTGACTATTCACTGAAACTCCTACGTGGTAAATCTAAATTAAAAATGGACCAAAGTCAAATAAAAGAAAGTCATCACAACTGCCAATTAACAGTATTGGAGGTTATATGATCAAAGAGTTATTTCCCTGAGACTTCTCCTTGTATCATGAGACTCATAAATAAAAGAACACACAGACAAACATCTATCAAGAAAAACATGCATACCATGACAACATTTGAAAAATAAAAAAGACAAAGGAAATAATATACTTACAACGCCATTCAAGGATTCAATAGCACTGTTGACCTCTTCAGCAGAACTGTAGGTTACAAAACCAAAACCTCTCGATCTACCACTCTCCCTATCATAAACCACCCTCGCTTCCAGAACCTTTCCTTGCTCACTAAACAAAGACTCGAGTGCCAAATCATCAACACCCCAGGCAAGGTTACCCACATGAACACGGTTACCACCACCACCACCACCAAAACTTGGCCCCCCTCTGCTACCTCTAAAGGAGGATTCCTCCCTCCTAGGTGGAGGAGGTCCAGCATTTACTCTCAACGACCTTCCATCAAGTTCCTGAAAAAGTCAGTTATGTTTTGGTCAGATATCATCAACCCACTAACGAGGTGCTCAAAAGAATGTTCTTGACGCTTTTTGTTTTTTTGGGTAATTTTGTCTTGACGCTTGACTGAAACCAAATAAGCTTCAAAACTACATTTTTGTTCCCCTTCAAACCAAACTTGACCTAGGTTCTAATTCAGATCAAACTCTTTACAACCAACAAATTTTTGGGTCACAAGAATATTCTAATTCGATTCGTTTCGAAAATTAGGAGTTGATACACCGTGTAAAATATATAATGAACCGATGTCAAAATTTTCTATTTTATTTTTTATAATTTTGACATACACATCTACAGCAATCGGAACGTTCGAAATAGCATGGACATAAAGAATAGACCGCACATTCAAATCAATTACACAGAATATTAAGTACTTACATAACCATTGAACTGTTGAGCAGCAGCTTCAACTTCCTCAGCAGTAGACATTGTTACAAATCCAAACCCTCTGCTTCTTCCAGTCATCTTGTCATAAATCACCTGCCAATAATACAGACCTCATCAAATATACACACCGGTTTGTTCCCTTTCAGCATCTCTACAAGACAAACTTTTCATTTCTCACAAAAATGGTTTGCGAGAAACAACTCAATTCCAAAACAACCAAAGGAAAGCCACTAAAGCCGACGTAAACAAGAAATCCACCTCTTCTATTTCACCATATGTCCTCATACAATGGAAAGTAATTTAATTTGGGACGAAAAATTACCTCAACCATTTCAACGTTTCCAGCGCTTTCGAACAACCCGGCGAGCTGAGCACTGTCCGCTGTGAAAGGAAGATTACCCACGAAGAGTTTGAGGTCAGGGGAGAAGCTGCGCTCGTCTCCATCGCTCAAGACATCCTCTTCCTGGTCGAACTCCGACGAAATGGCGACTTTCCGGACGACCCGAGAGGTCAGGCTGTGGGAGCCAGGCGCAGAGTGAAAAAACGAAGCGGAAACGGAAATGGGCTTGCAACGAAGGCTGAGAGCAGAAGGGAAGAAAGAGAACAGAGAGACCGAAGTCGGTTTGGAATTGCAGAAGCATAGGGTTTTAGGGGTTAAAGATGGGAGGGCCAGGGAAGACGCAGTGGTAGACATCTTGGGTTGGTTGCGCTCTTTCTAACAGATAAGGTTCAAAGGAGAAAAAAGTTAGCAGTCCCGGGGATGACCTAAAGATATATATGCGCAGCGGTGCTGTGAAGTAAAAATCCTAAGATCGTGACCGTCCAATTTGAAAGGGCAATCAAGGAGGCACGTAGTCGGAGAGCATGGCAGTAAAGGACAAGAGAATGGAGATATTTTTTTGTGTTTTTTTTTTTTTTTTTTCAGCGGAGTGGAGATTTTTTTTTGGCTCATCAGCAACTCTGAGGCCAAAAGTTGCGACCAAATTCAAAAAAGGCAGAGGATAGGATAAGGAAATTATGGGCTTGTAGCCTCAAGCCCATTTGTTGGTCCAACCAGCTGCCCAAATGGGCTTCTTGGATTGCCAGCCACATGTACTGGCCCCTTAGCAACAAAAGGGTTAAGTCAGTGCGGAAAAGTAGAAAAGCACACAAATTGCGTCAAGGTCATTGGTCTCTGGATCCAGCGATACATGTTTGGGGGACTTTGACGAGTGTCTGTACTGAAATTTTGAGTGGTTAAAATTTTATGGTGCAGAAATTAATAAGAAACTGAAAATAATTTATGAGAATTGATAAAACGTAAAAATATTTTACGAGAATCGATAAAAAAAAAGATAAAAAGAGAAAAAATTTAAATAAATATTTAAATAAAAAATATAATTTAATAAAGAAGAGATTATTTTTTAATTTTTTTAACTGAGGCCAACTCAGACGCAAACGGTACCGACCCTTTTTGTAAACTTGTTATTGTAGTTGAAAAAGAAAAGAATGGCCTAAAGCACACGTGGCCTAGACCTATAGCGTAGGGATAGCATCCGTTAGGATAGTGCACATGAACTGCCATACAGCAATAGGATGACTCAGACCCACACTCAAATACTATAACATGGTATGTCTATGTACTTAGAAGTTTTGTCTCCTAACCATGCAGCTAATTTTTTTTTCTCATGCCAATATCATCTTGACCACCAGCAGAATTGATTGAAAGATAGGCTCTCCTTACTCTAAGAAGATGTGTCGAGCAAAATATTGTACTTTATATATATAGAATGTACAAGCTGTATATGTTCATATAGGGTTCTTTTGTGTACATTCAAAACAAAATATGCAGAAGATGGGAGAAAACTATATAACAATAATACATCTATTCCGTCCAATAATCTAGATCAAGCTTAGTCTTTAAGCTATATCCAGTGATTCCAATCCTGTGCAATTTCTGGACAAAGCTAAACCTTTAAGCTTTTTTGTTTTGAATTGGCAATCAGTTTGGATAGAAGAAGTAACTACCTCGTGGGCGACTTCCTTGTTGGCAACAAAATCAACATCATCTTCTTTGTCAGCAACATCAATATACCATATTTTACACTCAGAAGGTTCGGTGGATGGTAACTTCTGAGTTCATATTTTTAGTAATTAAATTTAGGACAAATTACAATTTTCTCTCTTAAACTACCATCTGATTTTTAAATATCTTTACAAACTTTAACTCGTTAAACTTCACTCAAACAATGCTTCTCGTTGGAGCCATTATGTCATTACCGTCATTATCGTTTTCACCCCACGTGACCGGCACATGACTTTTTTTCTTTGTGTGAAAAGATAAATTTAATTTCATTTAAGCCTTCTTAACCTTATTATAGTGCTTCTTGCGATTTGTAGACCCAAGAAATAATATATAGTTAGCTGATTTTTCTTTATTAAAATAAAAAAGACGACTCAATTAGAATTGATGTAGGCAAATATTTTCATATAAGAAGAAAGTCACTTTTTGTTCACGTGGACAAAAATCGTTTGACATAACTGCTCCAACAGGTTAGGGAATTGAATCACAACAAGAAACATTATTTGGAAGTGAGTTATAACAAATTAAAGTTTATGGAGTATTTGAGAATTGAGTGATAGTTTGAAAGAGTATATTGTAATTTATTCTTAAATCTATGCCCCTATTTCTAAATTTACGATTTTCAGTTATAAATGTTCCCTTTTGTTTTTTTGAGTCTTTTTGTTCCGTAAAGAAACAATGAATTCACATTAAACAAAATAGTAGGACAGAAGGCCCAAAACCAAACAGATCCCTTCGATAATCCAATCCCTCTCACTTAACGAAATCTATCGACGTGGCTAATGAAGCCCACATAAGCACCAATAACAAGTCAACATGTGCCCTTCATTTTCCCTCTCTCTCTCTCTCTAAACGGCACCACATTCAGATGTGAAGTCAAATTAAAGGAGGGACATAACTGAAAAACTTATTAACCCCAGGACCAATTCAAGCCAAAGTAAAACTATAGTGATTTTTTTTTTAGAAAAACGTTAAACCACATTGACCCGTGGTGCAATGAAGCCTTTATGAAGCCATTTGTACTTTAAAAACGAGTCCTTTATGAAGTTTTTTCTTGGACAACATTGTTCCACTTCTTTTATGAGAAGCAGCAAATCTTCGTATCATTCGGTAAACAACTCTCATTACTAGAAAGAATTTGTCATATGTTAGAATTTTTTTGTTAGTGAAGACGCCTTACATCCTGTCCCAAAAAAGTTAGTACCGGACAAAAATACCACTTCTAATAATAAAAGGTGCAAGTGAACTCCCACTAAACATTGGAATCCTTCCAAGACCTTCAAATGTTTCGACGCAGATGAAATCTCCCTTGAGAAATCCAGGAACACATCCTCTGATAAATTATTGGAACATCTATGTTTTAAAGTAGAGTGTTTGTATTTTCGTCATCATTTCTTCTCCAAATAACATTAGCATCACAAATCTTGTCAACGAAATGATCAACTATGCAATGCTATTCAAACATAGACACAATTCAAATTAATACCATGAAATAAACACAGTCGCTTACCGAAGAACTATAAGAGGAAGCACATAATTTTCTAAATTATTAACTTTAAAGGTTTAATTGCTTCATGTGTCCTTATGATTTAACGTTTTCCTAAAAAATTCTATGTGGTTTAAAGTTTTCCCAAAAAAAGTCCATATTATCATTTGACATGGCACCATTTGGAAAGAGAGAAATGAAGGGCAAATGCCAACGTGTTATTGGTGCTTACGTGGACATCGTTAGCTACGTCAACAGATTCTGTTAAGTCAGAAGAGTCGAATTAATGGAGGGATATAACTGGAAAACTTATTAACTCAGGACCAGTTCAATCCAAAGTGAACCACATGGACTTTTTTTTGAGAAAACGTTAAACCACGTATATTTAATACATATACCCGTAGAGCAATTAAGCCTTAAAAATAAGAGAGAAAAGACAGGCAATAGGAAGTCGCTTCCTAAAAAAGTTAGCCAAAAAGGGTTAAGGCAAGCAATAGGAAAGATTGATCGGTTCCTCCACCACCGTTCATGTTTGCTTGAGCTGCTTTCCTAGCCAAAACCTGACAACATAAGATATGTATACCAAGCACAAGGGCTATATTGGTACTGCATGTTCTTGAGATGCTTTCCCACCCGCAACCTTATTTATCTTCAAACTGTTTTAGCATACACTACCATGGTTTTTTTTTTTTTAATACATAACTGTGCACTAATTCCGCGCTTTGCCAAACAAACCTTAAAACAGATAAAGAGCGCGCACGTAAAACCTCTGGACATATGCAGGATCCCTTCTCCGCACCATTTCATTCGTGGAGGGAGACTGGAGTTGTGAGGGATTGAACTAGGACTTGGCCGCCACAGGTGGTATCCCAAGCCAATCCGTCAGGCGAGGGGCACAATGGTATCCATTTCTTAACACTTTATGGGACAGAATAAATGGAAGATGAAGTAATGGCTGTGTAATATTCAACATCAAACTCCCACTATTTCACAAATAAAGCTAGGCTCAGACCACAAAATTTCAAACTTGCCAACGGTTTCCATAGGTTGAAAAAGACAGCTGCAGGCCTGCCTAAGCTTGCAAAACAGAAGAGACAAGTCTAGGTGTAAAGAAATGATAAGGTGAAGCAAACATTTCAAGCTCAACCATGGGTGGATAATCAGATGCATATTCACGAGCAGACGCAAGAAATTAGGCTTTATTGAGCTGACTTCAGCATCACTTCCATTGGAAGATTGCCGATAATTAGAAAAATAAGAATTGACAAAATTTTCTTTTCTTAGGGGGTTTAAAAAGAAAAGAAAAATTACATTAGCATTATCATTCAGCATTCTGCATGGTATAATCAAATGACCTGCAGGTGAGGGAGGGCCAGTATGGCTCAAGTAATGGCCATATGCTTTGACAAGAATTCTTAACAGTTGATTTGCAAGGCATCACAGCATGGCGCTCAAGCTTAAACCGGAAGCAAGGTACTCTTTCAACTGATATTCCACAAACTCTAGCAGGCCGTATAAGCAGCAAGTCATTTTGGCCAAAGTTATGACTGCAAAGACCAAGGGGTCCTATATGCTGGTACTAGACCAACAAAGAGAATGGGGTAATATGAAGCCAACATTACGCAGCTTGATCTAACTTATACCCAATTTGTCCCCAAACGGGTCAATTACTCTCATCCCAGTACCTCCAAAGAAATTTGAGGGGAGGACTGAAAAACATGAAATTTGTAGAGAGGAATCACAACCCTGGAATTGAAATGACGACACTAACAGATTACACCACTTTTCATAACTTATTCCAATCAGGATGAAACTTTTCTTGCTGTTTTCAAAGCAAAATTGAAGCCTGAATGCTCACCTCAAACTGAGTGAAGGAAAATGGACAGGCAGCAATTAGGCGGCAACAGTAGCATGCTTTTTATCTTTTCTGCTCCCATGGAATTTCTCCCCACCTTTTATCATTCTAGAAAGAATATCTGCTTGCTTTGTGTTGCCCTCCTTATTAAGGCTCCTGATCAGATCCTCACAACTACTCCAATCTGTGACTCCTCCTCTCTCCATTATTTTGCACAATATTGAATAAGCATTGAGGGTCTTCCCTGATGCCAATAAAGCATCCAACACCTTTTCGTAGCTCGTAAAGTCCACAGTACAGTCTCTCTCCAATGCAAAGTCTAACAACTTAAGAGCAGCAATTGTCTTCCCCTTTTCACAAAGAACTGATAGAAGAGAATCAAAATCAGGTGAGCACCCGCTATGCATAAGCAGATCAATTCGTCCCAGGGCTTCCTCAACATGACCTCTCGTGAAGAGGGCTTCCAAGATCTTAGCAACTAAGTCCATATTCTCCTTCACCCCCTTCTCCAACATACTCTTCATCACTCGGCTTGCAGTTTGAACCCTCCCATCTTCAAATAAACTCTCCATCACGAACCTGAATAATGATGAATCTGGGAGATGCCCAACTTCAATCATACCATCCAAAGCTGTCTTAGCATCAGCTGGTTCACCTTTATTCAAGTAGCTCTTGATAAGCAATTTATAGGAATCTGCATCTCTAGGGACCCCTCTCCTACCCATGATCTTTAGAATTTCAAAAGCAGAATCAGGACTCCCTTCTTTGGAATGCCCACAGATCAAATTATTAAAAGCGACTGAATCCAGAACACCCTTTTTCATCAGTTGCCGGAAGAACATCTCTGCTTTCCCTGTCTGCCCATGGTTGCATAGATACTGAATCATTGGGTTATAAGCACTAGGCTCCATCTCCAAAGAACTCTGTGGTCTCAAGATGATCTCCTTCTCAATAAGCTTATCCAACAACTTAACAGCCCTATCATACAACTCACCCCTGCAAAAGTTCTCAATTAGAACCCCATAATGACTAGCCTCAGTGGGTATGCTCAATCGAATCATCGCCTTCAGCACATCTGCAGCAGCATCCAAGTCACCAGATTTACACTGGCATGTTAACAGTCTCATAAATATGGAGTTATCTTTGGGAGTCAAATGCCTCTCAACCATCTCCTTTAACAACTTTTGAGCTTCAGGCATTTTCTCTGCATCACAAAGCCCGGGCAGCAAGGTCGAGTATGTGACAGCATTGGGCTTAATACCGTAAGAGTTCATCTCATCCAACAATCTCAACCCATCATCAACTCGTCCAACCGAAATATACCCTTTTATCATGGTAGTGTAACTTATAACTGTAGGAGCTATGTTCCTCCCCTTCATCTCTGTAAACAATTTCTCTGCCTCATCCATCATCTTAAACCGATGGTATCCATTAATCATAGTATTATAAGTAACTACATCAGGCGAAACCCCTCTACTCTTCATATCTTCATAAAATCTTTTAGCAGTCTCCAATCTCAAGGACAAAAAGAATCCCCAGAGCATAATATTGAAGGTATGACGTGTAGGCTCAATACCTTCATTCAACATCGCATTAAAGTACCTCTTTGCCATCATATAACGTCCCCGCCTCAGAATCACCTTAAACAACGCATCGTAGGACTTTACACTCCTCTTTACGCCCAATTCCTTCAGTTTCTGAAACATCTTGACAGCCTCCTGAACAATCCCGGCTTTACCGTAGCTCTCAATCAGCAAAACAAACAAGTCCTCGTCCAACTCCACACCCTTCTTTGGCATATCAAATAATATACACCTGGCATGGTTGAGCTTCGAAGCTCGACCCAAAATCTCAATCATTTTCAAATGGCTATCACGGTCGTGATGAACCAGCCCGGCCCGCTCAACCCACCGGAAGAACTGGAGCGCGTGCTCCGAATTCTTAGCTGCGTGCAATATATTCCAAACAAGGGAGTTATCGAATTCGGGCACCAACGCCCGGATCGAATTCTGCAACCGGGTCGTCCAAGCCCGGCTTGCCATCATTCTACAAATGATATCCTCTATCTTTTCTGGCTCCCGAAGCTTACCTCGTGGAGTTCTCTGGTTGACCGCCGGCTCCCCATTTGCAGGATTTCGGCTCTGGGGTTCGGTTTGCGGGTTGGAAACCGAAGAAGAATCTGGATCCAGGTTTGGGTTCTGGTCGACGGTGGGGTTTGATTCTTCGGTGGAGGTGAAGAAGCGGAGAAGCTTGGGGTTTGACGCATTTGAGGTTCTGGGAATGTTGGGGAAAACCCGAGGGGTCCATTGGTAGGGTTTAGATACAGAAATGTAAGCCATTGATTGGAATTCTTCAAATCGGAGAAATGGGATTGTACAAAATATCAGTAACAGGTTTAATCCTTGGTGTTCTGTGCTCTACCCGAATCTACATTAGAAAAGCAGACAGACAGATTACATTAGCAGCATTCTGGGTATAATCAAATGACCTGCACTATGGCTCAAGTAATGGCCATATGCTTTGACAAGGCTCACAGCATTCTTTACTCTTTCAACTCTCTAGCTATAAGCAGCAAGTCAACTGCTGCTTACCTGTAATATGAAGCCAACATTACGCAAGGGTCAGGTTTGAGGGGAGGACTGTGAAATCACAACCCTGGAATTGAAATGACGACACTAACAGATTACAGGATGAAACTATTGAAGCCTGAATGCGAGTGAACAGGCTTATAGCATAATGGAATTTCTCCCCAGAAAGAATTCTGTATCTCCTGATCAGATCCTCACAACTACTCCAATCTGTGACTCCTCCTCTCTCCATTATTTTGCACAATATTGCTTGAGGGTCTTCCCTGATGCCAATAAAGCATCCAACACCTTTTCGTAGCTCGTAAAGTCCACAGTACAGTCTCTCTCCAATGCAAAGTCTAACAACTCAGCAATTGTCTTCCCCTTTTCACAAAGAACTGATAGAAGAGAATCAAAATCAGGTGAGCACCCGCTATGCATAAGCAGATCAATTCGTCCCAGGGCTTCCTCAACATGACCTCTCGTGAAGAGGGCTTCCAAGATCTTAGCAACTAAGTCCATATTCTCCTTCACCCCCTTCTCCAACATACTCTTCATCACTCGGCTTGCAGTTTGAACCCTCCCATCTTCAAATAAACTCTCCATCACGAACCTGAATAATGATGAATCTGGGAGATGCCCAACTTCAATCATACCATCCAAAGCTGTCTTAGCATCAGCTGGTTCACCTTTATTCAAGTAGCTCTTGATAAGCAATTTATAGGAATCTGCATCTCTAGGGACCCCTCTCCTACCCATGATCTTTAGAATTTCAAAAGCAGAATCAGGACTCCCTTCTTTGGAATGCCCACAGATCAAATTATTAAAAGCGACTGAATCCAGAACACCCTTTTTCATCAGTTGCCGGAAGAACATCTCTGCTTTCCCTGTCTGCCCATGGTTGCATAGATACTGAATCATTGGGTTATAAGCACTAGGCTCCATCTCCAAAGAACTCTGTGGTCTCAAGATGATCTCCTTCTCAATAAGCTTATCCAACAACTTAACAGCCCTATCATACAACTCACCCCTGCAAAAGTTCTCAATTAGAACCCCATAATGACTAGCCTCAGTGGGTATGCTCAATCGAATCATCGCCTTCAGCACATCTGCAGCAGCATCCAAGTCACCAGATTTACACTGGCATGTTAACAGTCTCATAAATATGGAGTTATCTTTGGGAGTCAAATGCCTCTCAACCATCTCCTTTAACAACTTTTGAGCTTCAGGCATTTTCTCTGCATCACAAAGCCCGGGCAGCAAGGTCGAGTATGTGACAGCATTGGGCTTAATACCGTAAGAGTTCATCTCATCCAACAATCTCAACCCATCATCAACTCGTCCAACCGAAATATACCCTTTTATCATGGTAGTGTAACTTATAACTGTAGGAGCTATGTTCCTCCCCTTCATCTCTGTAAACAATTTCTCTGCCTCATCCATCATCTTAAACCGATGGTATCCATTAATCATAGTATTATAAGTAACTACATCAGGCGAAACCCCTCTACTCTTCATATCTTCATAAAATCTTTTAGCAGTCTCCAATCTCAAGGACAAAAAGAATCCCCAGAGCATAATATTGAAGGTATGACGTGTAGGCTCAATACCTTCATTCAACATCGCATTAAAGTACCTCTTTGCCATCATATAACGTCCCCGCCTCAGAATCACCTTAAACAACGCATCGTAGGACTTTACACTCCTCTTTACGCCCAATTCCTTCAGTTTCTGAAACATCTTGACAGCCTCCTGAACAATCCCGGCTTTACCGTAGCTCTCAATCAGCAAAACAAACAAGTCCTCGTCCAACTCCACACCCTTCTTTGGCATATCAAATAATATACACCTGGCATGGTTGAGCTTCGAAGCTCGACCCAAAATCTCAATCATTTTCAAATGGCTATCACGGTCGTGATGAACCAGCCCGGCCCGCTCAACCCACCGGAAGAACTGGAGCGCGTGCTCCGAATTCTTAGCTGCGTGCAATATATTCCAAACAAGGGAGTTATCGAATTCGGGCACCAACGCCCGGATCGAATTCTGCAACCGGGTCGTCCAAGCCCGGCTTGCCATCATTCTACAAATGATATCCTCTATCTTTTCTGGCTCCCGAAGCTTACCTCGTGGAGTTCTCTGGTTGACCGCCGGCTCCCCATTTGCAGGATTTCGGCTCTGGGGTTCGGTTTGCGGGTTGGAAACCGAAGAAGAATCTGGATCCAGGTTTGGGTTCTGGTCGACGGTGGGGTTTGATTCTTCGGTGGAGGTGAAGAAGCGGAGAAGCTTGGGGTTTGACGCATTTGAGGTTCTGGGAATGTTGGGGAAAACCCGAGGGGTCCATTGGTAGGGTTTAGATACAGAAATGTAAGCCATTGATTGGAATTCTTCAAATCGGAGAAATGGGATTGTACAAAATATCAGTAACAGGTTTAATCCTTGGTGTTCTGTGCTACCCGAATCTACATGAAAAAGACAGACAGATAGAGTGGAAAGGACTAGCTAGGGTTTAAGGCAGCTGCAGATTCTCTCTCTCTCTCTCTCTCTCTCTAATTTCCTTTTGGGAACGGAGGTTCTGTGTGTAACTTGGGCCGGGCTACACATTTGAACCTCAGACTAAACAGTTGTAGAGCCCAGATTCGGCTTATATTGGGCCAGATTCTGTATCCCAGAACCTCCTCTGTCTCCTTCTCAAAAGTTCTCAGCATCTCACTCGCTCCCTCCCTCTTTTACGTTTTTGGTTTTCCTGAACGTTAGAAATTAGAATATCTCTGTAGCTAATCTCACATTGGTTAGAAATGTGGGTTGCTTGTGTTTTAGAGTCCAATTAAAAAATTATATAAGTTCAATACACATTGAGAAGTAAAGATGTAGATCATTAGATTTTTTATAGTAAACGTAAACCACTTTAGTCTTTTTCTCTTTCTAGTTCAATATTAATCTTTTATATTTTTTCTCTTTGTATAGTGAACATATGTTTATATCTGACTTAAATAGTAATAAGATTATGGCATAATCAAATGGGAGATGTTGAAACCATGCAATGCAACAAGTCCTGTGTTGCATGGCTTCGCATGACACTCAACCAGTGCCATGCAAAGGGGTGATCACTGACATAACTAATCACCCCCATTGACCGGTTGTGTTGGTTGACCAACTTCTTGGATTGAAAGTTACTACTTCCTTAGACGGTGTGATGTGTTGTTTCATAAACGCAACAAACGAGTTATCGATATAAGTGGTTGCATACAAAACGAAATATTACAACCACTTTGGAAAAAACAAAGCACATCATTTTACCTTTTGATTTGATTGTCGAGAGACGACTTTCATCCTCAGAAAACCAACAATTCTAACATTCTCCCTCAAACTCAAGGTGTATAAGCTTGAGTTCATAATAAGAAAAGGCTTTAAAGTGATTCAAATATGTCAAGTGCAGCTCCAAACTTTGTGATTTGTTGAGAAAGGCATAGCAAGCGGAAAAAGGCCAAAAAGAAATCAAATTCTAGATGAATGCACAAAATGATTGGACAAGGACCAGACTGATTGGCATGAGAAGAGGACATATTCTTGAAGATAGTGTGACTCCGAACGAGGTGATTTGTTGAAAACATACCTAACAAGTGAAAAAAAGTCAAAAAAACAAAAGACATGCACAAGATGATTGGGCAAGGACTTGGTGGATCAACATGATGAGGAGGTCACAATTTCGAAGATTCAGATTATCTTTCATGTTGCGTAATAGTATGACTCTGGCCATTAAATCATCATCAACCCATTTATCACGTTTTTTAACAATATCCTCATCTTTTAAGTCACATGTGGCTTTTAAATTAAGAGTATATAAAATTCTCCCATGTGTATGTAAATAATACGTGTTGTTTCCATGTTTTATAATTGATGCCATTAATATTTTTTATGTTTGAAGCGTCAATCTCGCTTTTAAAAGCCATTTTCTATAATGCTTAATTGCACAAACAGTTCTTGTGGTATCAAGTTTTGACAAAAAAAAGTCCTTGAGATAACAGTTTTGATAAATTAGTCCTTGTGATCACATGTTAAGAAAAAATTTATCTCCCTCTGTCCTAATGTTGCTAACGCATTACTGGAAGTTGCTGAACTGAAAAAAATGGTCCCATGAACAACAACCAATGTCTGACTTGGTTTGAAAGTTTTGACCGTTAGTTAAAACATCATTGTTCTTCTCGTCTTTAACCTTTGATTCTACTGTGTTCTTCGCCTCCAGTGATTGTAAATTTCACTGCTCCAACCACTAGCGACGTCTCTTCATGCACATAACTTGTCGAAAAATTATCTCCGGTGCTTTCAAATATCACTTGAGCATCATGTGAACTCAAAAAAAAAAAACAAATGCCCTATTGAGGCGAAATGAGAGAATTCATGGTCTTCCAATATGCTTCCTCTCTCTTATAGACCTCATACAATGTTTTAAAATCTTCTATATAGTGAAGCCCTTCGACAGCAATTTGGAACAGTTTACACCTAGACTCAAACATATTCCTCATATAATTGTAAAATGCAAGGGTTGTGGCAAGACCAACTGTTTGTCGGTTAAGAGTCCTCTCAATTCTCACCAACGAGTGTTTAGACTATACCGATTTTCCTTTGGATTCCATGGATCTGATACCATTGTTGGTTTTCTAAGGATGGAAGTTTTCTCTCGACAGTCAAATCGAAAGGCAAAATGATGTGCTATGTTTTGTGCAAAGTTGTTGTAATGTTTCGTTTTGTTTACAACCACCTATATATATAACCCTATTGCCACATTTACTAAATAACATATCACACCTCCTAAGGAAGTAGTAACTTCCAACTGACGATGTTGGTCAACCATCACAAACCAGACTGGTCAACAGGGGTGACTGATTATGTCATTGATCACCCCTTTGCATAGAGTCATGCGAAGCCATGCAATGCATGACTTGTTGTGTTGCATGGTTTCAACAAGAAATATATCTTTAGCTAATCCCACATTAGTTAGAAAATATGGGTTGCTTGTGATTTATAGTCCTATAAATAGACGTTCTTATATATAATTTCAATACACATTGAGAAGTAAAGATGTAGCTCACCGTGTTTTCTATTATGAACATATGTCTCTCTAGACAAAACAACCTTATTTATTTTTATTTTTTTTCGCTAGTTGAATATTAATCTTTTGTATTTTCTGCACTACTTGAGATTCTTTTCTCCCTATGCAGTCTGCACGAGTAAGTAATACAATAATTCCTTTTGGTTTTAGTAACAAATAATCTGTTCTCTTCCAAAGCAAAGTGGGTAGCTTCTTCAAGTATAGATGGTTTAGATTTAGAGAATACGGATGGGTCTTTTTGGTCCCATTATGACCTGAAACCAAATTTGAAGTTGTCTTTGCCTAGTTCTCCTGTTTTAAGGGCTACAAGTTCTTCTACTTCTCGTTCTATTAAAAGACAACCGAGGTCTCGACGTAAGGGTAGTGGTGCCCCATCTTGTGATTGGGAGGAAGATCTGCCACTTGCGGCATGAAGCAACAGGAAATTGAAGGTTCGAAGGTCTTTTGGGGTGGACAATGGTGGTGCTTCGAAAGGTGTTTCTGAGTTGGAGTCTATGGAAATTACTCAGGGAGTTTTTGTTTGGGTAGATTTAGATTTGAAAATGGCTGAAGAGGCGGGCCTTACCATGTCCCCCCCAACCTCATGAGAGTTTTATATTGGAATTGCAGGGGCTTGGCTCGACTAACAACAATTCGTAGACTTCGGGCCATCACTAGATAATTGGATTCGGATTGTCTGTGTGTTTCAGAAACAAAGTGTTCAAATGCTCAGGTTATTCTCTTGCGGTTTGGTTTCTCTTGTGTTTTAGAAGTTCCTGCTGTTAATACTTGTGGAGGTTTGGTGGTTGCAATGAAGTTGTGATCTTCAGTTTATGGATGGAAATCTCTTTAATATTCTGATTTTCTCTGATCCTTTTAATCAACCATGGTTGTTGTCTTTGATCTATGGTCCACCATATTGGTATCAAAAGGAAGCTTTTTGGCATAAATTGCAGCAAATTGGTGATCGGTTTTCTGGACCGTGGGCAATATTTGGTGATTTTAATGCCTTGTGTCATCTTGCGGATAAAAGTGGTAGGCGTAATTTGCCTCCTTCTTCTACTAATGGTTTATACCAACTTTTCCTTTATCATGGTTTGTTGGATGTGGATTTTACGGGCAATCCTTTTACCTGGACTAATGGTAGGGATGGAGGACAGGCTATTTTTGAGTGTTTGGATAAGGCTATGGCTAGTGGAAGTTGACGTATTCTTTCGCTGCAGGCTTTGGTTAATCATTTGCCTCGGTATGCATCTGATCATGCTCCGGTGTTGTTAGATACGGAATGGGGGTCTTCTGCTGGACCTCGACCCTTTTGGTTTGAGCAATTTTAGGCTAAAGATCTACGTAGTTTTTAGGTTGTTGAGCGTGCTTGGCAATATCAATGTAGGGGTTCTCCAGGGTTTATTCTTTGTGCTAAAAAAATGGACTTAGGAAGAGTTTCGGGTGTGGAATAGGATGGAGTTTGGCCATATTCAGCATCAAATTCGCACCTTGGAAAGGCAACTGGACCAGTTTCAATGCATCCAGGGAGTACATAGTGATGCATAACATGAGCGATTTTTGAGAGCTGCTTTGGGAGATTTGCAAAGGCAGGAGGAGGATCTTTGGCTAAGTAAGTCTCATGTCACGTGGCTTACTACACCAGATTTGAATACTATTCACCTATTGACAGTTATTCAATGTCATCGTAATTGCATTGAATCTATCAAATCTGAGGAGGGGGGATGGATTTGTCGTCGGCAAAGGGTGGGTAATCATATTCTGGATTATTTCAGCAACTTTTTTTTGCCTCCCTTATTGTGAATTTGGATAATATAGGGGGCTTATTCCAAAATTGGTTATTGAGAAAGATAACAGTATGCTGTGTTCTCTTCCAGATGAGATGGAAATCCTTGCTGCTGTTAGGAATCTTGGTGCTACTAAAGCACCAGATTCTGATGGTATGAAGGCTTAGTTTACCAAACTTATTGGACCACTGTGCGAGTGGATGTTATTACAATGGTGCAACGTTTTTTTCAATCTCGTTTTCTGTCCACACGTCTTAATCATACTATGATTGTGTTGATTCCAAAGGACAAGAATCCGTCTCTTATCACTCATTATAGGCCCATTAGTTTATGTAATGTGGCCTATAAAATTATTACAAATATTATAACACGTCGCCTTTGTAGGATTTTAGGCAAGCTGATTTCTTTTTCTTAGGCTGCATTTGTGCCAGATCGTTTTATTCATGAGAACACTGTTATTGCACAGGAGGTTTTTCATTCTATGAAGTTGAAACAAGGTTGAAAGGGTTTGGCTGCTATTAAGATTGATATGGAGTGTGCATATGATCGGCTTTGAATGGCTGTTTATTAAGCATATGTTTTGGTGCTTTAGTTTTGCTGAGGAATGGGTGCAATGGGTAGTCCAATGTGTGTCTACGGTGTCTTTTTTGGTGCTTCTCAATGGTTCACCATTTGGTTATTTTTGGCCTACTCGTGATATTCTCCAAGGCGATCCTTTGTCACCATTTATTTTTATATTATGTGCTGAAGCTCTTACTCAGCTTGTTCTTCAAGAGGAGGGTCTTGGGAGGCTTCATAGTAACAAGGTTGCACGTAATGCTCTACCAGTGACGCATTTGATGTTTGCAGATGATCTTATATTTTTTACTCAGGCTAACGGACGTAAATTTCAAGTTGTGCAGCATGTTTTGCAGCAGCACTCGGCATGGTCAAGGCAGAAGGTTAATTAACAGAAGTCGTTTATAGCCTTTAGTCGCAATACTTTTGCTGATGTGCAGCAAAATCTATGTAGTATTTTAGGTCTTCAGAAGATGCAGATTGGTAGTAAGTATTTGGAGCTTTTGCTTGTGATGCCACGTTATAAGCTTCAGGCGTTCAAGCATATGCAGGATAGGGTGATTCAAAAGTTGGCTGGGTGGAAGGCCAAAGTTCTTTCGCAGGCTGCACGTACCACCTTACTTCGGGTTACTGCCTCTATTATGCCTCAATATCAAATGTCATCTCTTCTTTTACCAAAGACATGGTTGTAGATATGGATAAGAGGTTTAAGAATTTTTTGTGGAGATTTAGGGAAAATAGTTCTCGGCATTTTTCACCAGTTTCTTGGAGTCGTATTTGTACTCCTAAGCTGTGGGGTGGGGTTGGGTTACGGAGGTTTTATGATATGAATCAAGCTATGCTAGCTAAGTTGGGGTGGAATTTATTGGCTAAACTGAATCAACTATGGACTATTTTACTGAAAGCGAAGTATTTTCATCAAAGTTCTTTTTTGCAAGCTTCTTCTGGGAGATGTGCATCTTGGACATGGCAGAGGTTGCTTCAGATTTGGTCATTTTTGCAAAGGGGTATGTGCTAGGATCCGGGGGGTGGGCATTCGATTGTAGCCACTTGGGACCCCTGGGTTCCAGGGGTGATGAATTGCATACCTGTTCTTTGCTCTTGTTTGGTTGCGGTTCCACCTGATATTTCTGTGGCTGATCTTTTTGATTTTGTTTCTGGTGCTTGGGATTGTTCTTTAATTTTTTTTTTCTCTATTTGAAGATGAATTGGCAGAGGCTATTTGCAGATTTCATTTGCTTGTTCCTAGGACTAAGGATGGTGTGCTTTGGTTATCTGAGGCGAGTGGTATTTTTTCTGTGAAATCAGCATATCGTTTCTTGTTGCAGGATTCCATTTCTAGTAGTCTCTTTATTGAAGGGGATTGGGTTGCTCTTTGGAAGATTAAAATCCAAGATAGGTTTAAATTATTGCTTTGGCGTGCCATGGATGCCTTTCCGTTCAAGGGTAAAATTTGTGCATTGTTGAATTCTTTGGACTCAGAGGCTAGTATTTGTCCCTTGTGTGGTGTTGAGGTAGAAACGGGGCTGCATATTTTTTTTCGTTGCTTTGTAGCACGTGTGCTGTGGGGTGAGGCGGTTTGGCCCTTGGATGCTTATCATTTACAAGGTGATAATATACAGAGTATTATTCGGATGTTATCCCAACCCCGTAGGTTCCTTCATATAGATAAGGAGATGCAATGTGACTTTTCTTTGAGTGCTGCCATTGTTGTAGATACTATCTGGTTTGGGCGAAATCGTGTTGTTCATCAAGGTATGGATGTTAATATTCGAGATTTTATTATAATGGTTCATAGACGGTTTTTGGAGCATTCGCAAACGTGGCGTATCTCGGCTATGTTTGGTTGCAAGGTTTGGTGTCCTCCTTCATGTGGGCAGCTGAAATGCAATGTGGATGTGGCCTTACGAGGTGGGGTGGCTGTTTTGGCTGCTTGTTTTAGAGACTCGGGAGACTCTCTTTGTCGTCTGTACACAGAGCAATTCCCAAGCATCAATTCTCTGTTAGGAGAATCTTCTTCGCTTGTGGCGGCTATCAATATTGCATCGAATATGGACTGGGATAAGGTGGATTTTGAATTTGATTGTCAACTTCTCACTCGGATGGTTTTAGATGAGGACACTCTTTGTGGCCCTCTTTTGCTTGATTAGATTGTTTCTCTACGTGGCTTCTTTTTGGCTCATCTCTCTTGCTCTCTAAAGTGGATTTACAGGCGGCAGAACTGCTTTGCCTATTCTTTGGCTCAATGGGCATTCTCTGCTTCGCGGTTTGGTATTGTTTCTGCTTCTTGTTTGCGTTCTTACTCAGGTTTCGTTTTCTGTTAGCTAGTTACGTTCCGTTATTGTAAGGTTTTTTGAGAAAAAAAGAAAGAAAGAAAAGTGGGTAGCTTCTTGTGTCCGCTTTTCCCAGTGATCCCCAATAAGATTAGTTTATCTTCGAGGAATAGCTCTTTTATTTTTATTTTTATTTTTCTCTTTGTTCTTTTGTTTTTGCTTGAATAATTAATACCCACTAGGACGTTTTTGTTTACCCTTGTTACCCACAAGTAGAACAGTGTGGATATTATTCAAATTGTGCTACTCAATATTAGCCCCTAATTAACATAGAACACCAATAGGATTTTGAATCATAAAGAAATGAAGATCACGAGCGCTTATTGAAACCTAACCCAAACCATGTAAATCAAGACAAGGCCATAGCCATTTACACGGGGCATGTCTCATCTCCAGCTAAGACAACGCCTGCAACTTTGTCATATTCGCTTAGAAAATGGTGGTGTCAGCCATGAACAGCTCACACAAAAAAGCATAGAAAATGAACCAAGCATGACATCAACAGCTGATCAACAGGGCCCTCAGACAACTCTTTTATTCTTCGCGTGACACAGAACAATTCTTTAGAAAACTCAGGATCACTGTCGCAAATAACCCAACATCAAATGACAAGGCAATTAAAGCCGTTAAATCGCCAAAAATCAAGGCCCCTAATACAAAAAAGATATTCTCAAACATATTACAGGGCTGTGTTCTGTTTGGTTGACTTTTTCGCATCCTTAATGCTAGGATCTAACTATGACGTGTATAGATATCAATCAAATCATCTTCCAACGAATTTCAACATGTATGACTCCGTTCCTTGAATTTATCAGATTGTACTTCTCGTTGATGCGTCCGTTGTATACCACGTCGTTTAGATTGATATCCACGTACCCTAATGATTCCTAGATCAGTTATTTTGGGTTCAGAAATTGGGAACGATCGATGAGATATACAAAGAAAGTAACAAGAACCTGGAAAGTGGAAAAGATGACAATCTAACCTTTTTTCGGAAACCAAAGCATTTCCTCTTGCTAATGACCTCTATGTGGATCTTCTCCTTCAAAGGAGCCTCTTCGAGCACAAATTGGAACTCTTCGTTCCAGGATGGATCACGGGTGTTCTTGATCACCTAGGTAGTAGGCAGAGCCACATGAAATCATGAGATAAATTATTATGTAATCTAAGCAGATGGGTTTTTAATCTCCCAAAACATGTCTCTAATCTTGCAGAAGTGCAATGTATAGGCGTTTTTTGGGAGTCTGACAGTGAAAAGGAGTGGTAATAAAGATAATATTCACCTGGGTTTTCTTCTGTTCGCCTCCCAAAGTAACCAGAGCATAGGGGTTGCTCTGATGCTTCCCCTCAACATCTTCAGCGCCTTGGACAATGACAAGAAGCAAACCAGCTCCGTTCGAGGCGTCTTCTGATGCATTTCCAACTATGTTTTCCTTTGTTCCGTTTCCGTTCAAAGGTCCACTAAATCGTTCATTGTCGTCTCTAAAAGGCTTAAATGTCAACTCCACCACAAGTTCCCCTCTCCATTTCTTGTTTTGAGGATCATTGGGGTTTGTGTTCTTGACCAAATTTAGTGTAAATCCTTTAGTCTCATTTGGTATAACCAACCTCAGTGGAACTACTTGCATTCCCAACTTGTCATGTCTCCCGACCTGTAAAACCAACTGATATCATGACATGCAATTCCAACATATCAAAATGCTGTAAAGATGTCTAGTTGACTCTTCCCGTAAAACTAACTTAAAATTGAAGGAAGTATTTTGCTTGTTTCCACTGATAAGACCCTACAGGTTTTGATATCCGGGTGATAAATTACGAGTAGTGAACAAGGTACGAAACCTTCTCCCAGTCATAGACATGTAACTGAAGAACTTGAGACTCTGGATCCTTTACTGTAAGCCTGAAGTCCTCGTTCCACTCAGGGTTCAGGTTCTTCATCTTAATAGAAGTTCTCTTTGCTGGAAGCCCATCTCCACTTAGGCTGAGTTTGACATAAGGATCAGAGGTTCCCAACAAGTCTTTCTTCAAGAGTTTTAGTGCTCGTATGACCTTCACACGTAGTATGCCCACAGGCTTCTTCATGGCCCCTCTAATGACATAGAGGACAATAGATGTTATTGATGACTTGCAGAAAATAACAACCGCTAATATTCACTCGACCAACTTTGAATCTGCAAGGTACTCAACAATGCTGATGGAATCACATGGCATGGCAGTGATTTAGCCTTTCACTTTACAAAATGTTCAATTGTCATGAAATTCTTATCTCAAATGTACCCCATTACACAGTTTCTGCATATGGATACTATCACTGAATTCCGTGAAACTGTTCTCTTTATAAAGTGCCATACATGAACTTACACTGAACCATCAAGTACCGGTATTTCAAATGTCTGGGGCCACAGGTAGAGGCTAGCAACTTGTTTTCTTATGGCATCCTGCTAGCACCATAGAAATAATAAAATTCAAGCAGTATAAATCCGGAGAACCATTTTATGGTAATCACAGTTGTGATATTTCAAATTGCCAACATATTGAAAATATATGCACTTCAATCCTCCATATCTGCAAGGAAAAACAACCCACACTCCTACGCAGGATGCATAAATCATTTCCCACAAACATAAGTGTGGACAAATTCTCCCACCCAACTCAAATTTCGAGCCCTCCTCTGATGTCCTACTTCTAATTTTCTAAATAAATAATAATAGATCGAATCTCCATAAAGTTGTCTATAAAATGCATCTAAAATGACCTTCGTAATTGGACAAGAGATGAGTCACAAGATTATAGATTAAACTAAGATAGTCGGCATTTGCAAGCAGTGTTCAAAACATGTGAAATCCAATCGCAATGCCCCCTTTTTGCTCCCCTGTTTCGTACCCAAGCAAATACTTATGGCTTTCTTGTGGAAGAATACGACCATATAATAATAGTTAATATATGATTAAGTCCTTGTAGTACAATAGGAACCATACAAGAAGTCAACTGAATATATAAAAGGATTAGACAGGTAGTTAGGACTTGTGCGTTTTTATAGGCTTAAGTTCAATTATTAGCTTGAAACATGTACTTTCATTTATTCTAAGATTATAATCATGTTAGTTGCTTTGCCTCAAAAGTTGGACCAAACATCAAGACAATTAAATAATGAACTAAACTAACACACAATACTCTAAAACAGACGGTTGATTCCAAACCCGTGAGAGAGAGAGGAAGAGAGACAGATAGAGAAGAGAGTGCACCAGAATATATTGATATAGACCAGGAATTGCCATTATATCCCCTCCCAGTAAATTCAATCCAAAGTCTAGATGTGGCTGCACATACATGGTAGGGTTGTCATAGTAAGCATATGACACTCGGAGACTTGGATTCACAACATCACGTAAGTACATTACTACTTATGAAAATAGATTCTGTGTAAAGACAAATTGTACAAAATTATGCAAAGCAAAGATGTTATTTAAAGAAATAAATTCAACGTTTTAAGGCTGACCACATCATTTACTGAGGTGAGGAGACAAAATAACGTGATCGAGCCTTAGCTTAGCTCATTAAATGACGTAACCAGTTTTGGAACGGTAGATTTTTTTTTTAATCATAGTCATCACCTTGCATGGCTTTGCACAATTTTTTTTTTCACAGAATCCTTTCTCACTGCTTACTGGCCGTCAAATTTGTTGAGCATGACTCACCTTCTCCATCAAAGAAACCATTATGCTCCCGAAACAGGGGAATGTTGGCACAAGAGGTTTCAAAACTATTCGCGGTGCTGCAAATATTTGTATGTCCACCATCTGAAGAAACAAGCATGAGAATTTTTTGAATATATCTGACTAATAACCATAAACAATACATTAGTACTTCCACGATTAACCCACAAGTGCAGTATAATTTCCATCCTCTTCTAATGCTTCGTCACCTTAAACAGTAAACTGTCATCAAGCAGATGAGTCAGAAAATAACCGAAGTTCAACCAATGAGATATGAACTGACCCTCAACATTTTTAGAATTTTTAAAAAGCAAGTTGACTTGTGCACAGTACACGAAAAGAAAAGAGATGAGTCAAGTTCTATTAAAATCACAAGAAAGGACGTCATATTGTCATCAATTTCCCAAACACCCACTTCAATTATTGTCAGGAAATGGTCTTGAAAGCGATCTCACCTGTAAGGTGATTTGAAGAGACAATAGCTTCAACGCCAGAGCTATGTTGGGGTTTCCAGCCCATCTAACCGCAGGCTCAAATACCAGATCATTTTCATTAGTTTCGTGCACTTTAATACCTGTCAGTCGATGAATAAAATCCACCAATAAAAATAAAACACTAGACCAGATGGTTCTGGTACAGGTTCCAATAGGAAGAGTTTTTATTTGCCACTGCAGCCTAGCAGATAAGTATTTACTTCCTCAGGTATGTACTGTGGCAAAGATATATTCTAATTCGTAGCAAATTGCCTTAAATGATGATCTTCTGACCACTTGGCTCATGAGGAACTCAAAAACTATTACATAGCAAATTAAATTAGCTGAAAACTTAATCTTTTTGGAGGTATACTTGCCTTGAATCGTTGGAGGGAGAGTTCCAAGGCTGAGGCTCTTAAACTCCACCGATTTTATCTGAAACTTGCCAATGTAGTTTGCAAACATTGGCTCCATTGTGCTTTTTATGATACCGCATATAGCCTGAAGTAATCTCAAGCATGAAGTGAATGGAACATTATGAGCCAGCTTTTGTTATGATCTCGAATAAACCAACATGCCTGGTGTTTGTCAAAAATTAATTATGATCCAGAAACTTCTTAGCACCTTATTAAGATAAGGCCACATATCAGATATCGACTTATTCAACCAGTCAATCTGCAACATTTACACAGATTTCAACCTTAGAAATGATAGAACTTCGACGAGAATCATGAAGAAGACAACCTTAACTTTCACTCTTCAAATATGAAAGGAAAGGGAAAAGGAGGGTAGAACACACTCGATCATAATCAGGATGCTTCACCCACAGCGGAATCTCGGGCAAGATATCTAGCAGAGAGCTTGTGTCAAACTCTGGAAGCGGCCTAATAATTGGATCCTGAAAATTTGCGTTCAGAAGATTTGCTTCATTGACAAACATAGATCATGCCAGACAATTGGAAGTTAAAAATAGATTTCCCCAAAGAAGGACAAAATTACTCCAAATTTTATAGTACATGTATTATCAGCCGCTCCGTACAAGTGTCCTAGCGACGTGATGACCACAGTTGCTACGACTGTGAGTCTCTGAGAATAGAAGTTCGATTATCCAGAATCTAATCTTATCCATACTCCGCAATCATTTCTCTGTTTTTTTATTCTTTTCTTTCACCAAAAGACAAATAAACATTTAAGTGCAACATAAACAAAGCACATTAATTCCTCATTGACTTTTAGGTTTCAAATTCTAGGCCCCCCATCTTAGGACATGATAGCAAGTCCCCAGCCGTACGTTACCTCCAGCTCAAATAGTAATTGAATAAATATAGCTAGAAACATACAAAAACTTGGTGGAAAAACAAACCAAAGACCACGCAAAATTAAGGCCTACTTAAGGGAGGTGCATCAACATGCAATTCTGATGATATACTGCATGTAACAACAATGGCATGTCAAAGTTTCCCCGTAAAACAACACCCATAAGAATTTCTGTAACTGCATGTTCTGTTTTCATTTGACTGACAAATCCCATGATGTAAAATGCAGCATGCGTCAACCCCGGATAATACAGAGGATTCATTTGCTCTGTTTTGTCGGAGATAGTTATTTATGATTAAGAAAACAAGAGAGGAGAAGAAAGAAGAAAGGTGTTTACTGGTATTAATTACCTTCACGTCACCAGGTTTGATGTAGATGAATAGGAAAAAACCCAGCAAGAGACCGAGCGGGATTCCAATTCCAAACCCAATGATACCTAGTAAACTCCCCACAAATCCCATTCTATCTGAAGCCAAACATTCGTGGAAGAAAAGGAACAAGAATAAGAAATCTAGGAACCGAGGTGAACATCAATAGGTACGAAGACGATAGGTGAGAAAATTAACAGGACGAACCAGAAAATGAAAGCAAGAAATTGACATCGGAAACGCAACGGGTGGAGAGCCTCGTAAGGAACTGCCAAGACACGTCACACAAGTCTCGATGGACAATCCACGTGTGAGACAATGACGAAAGTTTTTGTGATATTATTATTTTGCCCTTACAGACTTACAGTGGCGATTGCTGATAGGCCCTGTATTTTCTTGTGAGTGTAACCAATAAGATTGGCCCACGTGGAACTCGTGGCTAGCGAGTACAATAGCGGATCTACTTGGGAAAATGGAACTTCGGCAGCAAGGAACGACGTGGGGTGATAATTGTGGGCCATGTATTTCCACGCATTGCTGACAGTGCAATTCGATTCTTTTTTTCGGTTTTTCTTTTTTGTGATCTCGAGGAAGCCCGAAGCCAGGCGCGTAGCAACTAGCAAAGGCATATCCATAGAACGAGATCACATTTTCACACGCGGTGAATACCAGAGGCCTTTTTTTTTTTTTTTTTTAATAACACATTCGATAATTAAATAATTACTAAAAAACAAAATTAATAAAAATCATAAACAATTGTAAACAGTATTTCTCTGCTAATAGCTCACGAGTATCGACCATCTCAAAAGAAACTCATGTATATTTATATTTTAGGACTTTTTTTTTTCTTTCCTGAATTCTCATAATTTAATTACATCAACTCTCATTGTCTTCTCAAGATTGATTTATAGTTCCATTTTTTTAAAAAAAATTTGATCACTCGTGATCGTGGTGTCAAATTCTTGTATTTAAAATTTTATATTCTCAAAAAGCTAAAAATAGAGTTCATAAGTTAAAATTGTAATTAGGAATTCATACAATATGAAAATACACATTATATATACTACTGTATCAAAATTTCAACGATTTGTTTCGATTTCGCCTAATATTTCCATTTATATTGAGTATTTTCTAGCTATATATATATATATATATATATCATATTTTGTGTCATGCTAAAATTCAGCTGTTAAAAGTTTGTCTCTTGCAAAGCCACCTACCTAGGAAGAACATTCTTTCATGTTAGAGTATACTAAAATGGACTTCGATCGTATATTATATATATGTAGGTATCCAATTTCTATGCTAATTAAGCTGTCCAATGGCTTCCTGGGCATTGACCAAAGACAGGCCTAGTATAGTTTTCATCCATTTTAATACTAAATATTCACATTAAAATTTTTGTAGCTTGGAAGTTTACAAACTTCTTAGGTTATACTCTAATTTAATATTTGCACCATAATTTGAGCCTGGCCTCCAAGTTATTTTCCTTAATGTGTTTCATAAGTTATCATGATAGATTATGTTATTTAATTCAAAATAATAGTTAGGATTTAAAGAAGTCTATAAGGGCGAAGACCCATATATAGTTAGAAATACTCCAAAACTTTTTTAATTTAAGTCATTATTTTTTAATTTTTACATTCGTCCTCTCAAAATTACAATATTATATTTTAGGTCCTTAATTAAAACAGTGTATAAGGTATAGAACTTGTATACGTAAAAATTTAGTATTCTTTTTATTTATGTGGTTAAGATCTCAGCTCGTACAGTTTATGTACGTTTTCTTGTAGTTACATAAGCTTAGAGACAGTTACTTGAGGGAAAAAAATAAACGCCAAAATACGTAGGTTGAAAGTGACAAATATCGCACGCCTAAAGTTGTTGAAGGCTGATGAAGATCATCAGGCCACGGGGCAGGTGAGACCAAATTATTAAAAAAAAATTATCCCAAAAAGTTTTCTTGGATCTCCAAAACAAAGTATATTTTGGTTTGACCAAAACGAAAAAATAACGATTGAAAGCCTTTCAATTAATTTATAAACTTCTTAAAGTTTCCGATATTTTCCCCACCAAACAATACCAGCTGATCTTCCTGTATACATTATTTAAAGTGAGAAGAAGTAAACAAAGGAAATGTCAATTGGCGGACCTCTAACGCATCTTTGAGTTTACTCGTAGATATAACAATAAAGAAAGCTTCCTTGTAGAAAAATAGCATATAGGCCATAGCCAGTACTGTTAATCCACGAATAGGAGGAAAAGATCATACCTAATTACCAAACCACTTTGTGAAATCATTGCTTTTTTCTTAGTTGGAGATATTATTTGAATCATATTCTCTGTTATACACCATCAATATGTATGAACTAGACTTCTCTTAATACCTAAACTCAGTATATAGGTATAGTATTTATTGAAATACGAGTATAATTTTAGCTCTGATACATATGGTACCGTGAAAATCACTACTTGTTCCAAAAAATTAAACTATTAGACAAATATATAGATCCTTTATTATTAGAATTATATCTTTTAATACACTATAAATATAGGTCAAACAAACAAAAATCTGTTGGAATTTTTATTTTTATTTTTGGCCTCCTAATATTTATTTATTTATATTACTAACCCTTAAGATTTAATCCTAACTTGGTTCTGGACTCAAACCAACAGAAAAATAAAGGCTTAATTACTACTATAGTCTTTGTAATTGATTTTTAAAAAATCAATCATTAGAGTATAACTTTGAACTAGTTTGTCTATATGGTCTATTTTTTAGATTTATAGATCTTTTCGTCCACTAAAAAATTAATTGAATAATGGAAGACTGACATAGATTTGGGGGCAGAATATCTATTTTCAGGGTCGGATAGTTTATTCCGAACTCAATTTCAGTCTCTGTTAGTGAATTAACTTTTGATAGACGAAAATATTTATATGTCTAAAAAATGAATTACACATACCGGACCATTCAAAGTTAGAACTAGATATTGATTTGATAAAACCAATTATAGGCTGCAATCTAGAGAGAGTTACTCCCTTTGGGTCAGCTGTACATATACACAGAATTATTGCGACCGGAAACTGACAATGTATAGAAAACTTCCATAACGCAAGTCTACAGTAAAACTTCCTGACCCGACCAGGCCGCCAAGTAACGAACAAATAAACAAAAGATGAAACGAGCACGTTTGGTTGGACGGATCGTCGACGTTTGGAGATTAGCATCATAGTATTAACTAATAACAGCAAGAGTAATTAATGTTGCTTCAACATATATGTTCTATAAGTACTGGACTCACAAACGAACCGTTACTGTAGAGAAGATGCAATGAACCAACTCCCCCAAGACTAACCAAGATGTGCAGTACTATACTCATATTATAAAGCTCGTGCCACGGAGCCCTAAAGATCGCAATCTAGTAAACAAAAGTAGGCGAACTAGATTCTTGGCAGCACAATGATCTGGGCCATGTTGGGTCTATGGGGATTTGTCTCCCCCTTAATTAACTGCAACTTTAACCGCCAAAGAGATCAGAGGGAGAGAGATGAATAACGTTGTTTTGTAGTTTCAACACTAATTATTTGATTTCCACATGATTAGATCGATGCACTTTCAGAGGGCTCGTATGATTTGAAGTTCAATGAACATGTTCAGCTCATCTTGCTTCGATTGGCGCATTTAGATGTTTAGGGTTTTTAATATAACTGCGTAGGTATCCTAGTAAGGAAAATAAACAAAACCCTTGAAGAGATGAGGGAAGGTAGTTTGATGCATTGAATTGCCGACAAGGAGATATCAAACAGAGAGAGATCAGAGACAGAGAACAAGGACGTATATGACACGTTGCATGAGCCTGCAAGGATGTTTTTTTTTTCTCTGTCTCTCTGTCGACCATCTTCCACGTTGTCTCCACGCATATCTTGGTGAATAAGCATATCCCATTTCCACAGTGCACAGAGTTTCCCCATTTGCTTCTTCTTTTCCTCTCTAGGTCAGCCGAGGTTGCTAAAAGAGACCCCATTTAGATGTCCCTTCTACATTTTGCATATAAAAAGTGACCCCATTTAGAGGTTCTCTGTCTACTTGTCATCGTATGTAAAATTACACGTATGGGATATTTGTTATTTATTGTTTTTTTTTATACCTCTATAGTGGCTTATATGTCAAGCAATTTATTAGCATTATTTCTTTTACATTAATCTGTTGTACTAGATGAAGCAAGCTAGCTGGTCATATTTTCCCTTGAAGACCCACTAGCACTAATTCGTTGCTTTCCTATATCATGATCAGTACTGTAAAAGATTTACCAAATCCTAGAATTTTTCTATATGCAGGTTTTCTATTTTATATCTTCAAGAAGATATATAAGTTAATTATATATATAATATTGTATTTTTCACCTATTTTGATGGTATTGTCCAATACAAGACTAGACGAGTGCGCACGTTTAACTTTTAAACGTCAAAGGTAACCTACTTGCAATAGAGTAACACTGGGTTACTGTTGTAACGACTCAACATCCCTTTAGGAATCAGCCAATTTGTCGCCTTTTCTGTTGCTACGTTATTAAATGTCGTCTACAAGATGACAACTCAAGCAGCAGGTTTGGCTCAGCAAATGGGTGTAAATTAATGTGCGATTTTTTTCCGAATTGGAACATCATTAATGTCACCATAAATACAGTATTGCTTGACAGATGATATACGGATTCTTCTCTACTGTGTTCACCGGTTTATGATTTGATGTTTTTCTTTTGGCATAGATCGTGAATTTGATTCTCTGCCATTATCTTTTTAAATTACATAGTATAATTTAAAAAAAATAAATATAATAGATAAAATTTAAATAATTTAATATTATTTATGCAAAATTTTTGAAGATAGATCTATTTATTATGTTTATCTTTTTTTTTTAAATTATATTATATTATTTGAATAAAAAATTAAAAAAGATCTTGACTATATGCCAAGATAAAATATATTATTTACCGCAATATATGATGGTAGGTAATTCTTCTTTCACAAACAGATCTAAATGTTTTTAAATGTTAGTAATTGGTTCTGCAAACAATTCATTTTACATATATTTGATGGTGACGAAGCTAAAAAATTGGTTTTTGAGGAGTAAATCGTATCGAATGTTATTTTGGAGGCCAAATCGTGAAAAAAGTAAACACTTTATGAAAAATATTAAAAATACATTCAAGATTGAAGTTTTATTTATTTTTTATTTTTCAAATTTTGAGAGTAAAAATTTCTCACTAGAAATTAAAAAACTGCAGGTCCTGAAGATTTGAAAAGAGAAAATTAGTATTCTCACTATCATATTCAAACTAACTTAAACATCAGAAGCTTTATAAGTCTTGAAAACTTATTCTTTCTATCTTTGTAAACACTATGAATTCCTGTAGATATTCATTTATTGATCGTCAAAAGTAATCTCACTGTCATATTCTTACTAACTTAAGCATAAGAGGCTCTATAAACTCTCAAGATTTATTCTTTCCATCTTTACAGATACCATCAAATCCAGCTGATATTTATTTATTGATTATAAAAATCGTTGAGTTATCACCACCTCCTAATTTTAGAAACGGTACATGATTAGAGCTCTCTCAAAACTGAAAAAAAAAATTTGTCTATTTTGTAGTGTACTTTAGGAGGCCTTAGCTTTTACCCAAAAACATGTTTTTCTTAATTTTTCATGATAATATGGGACTAAAAACAAGGTTGCATTTTATGGTGTCAATATTGTTTTAGATTACACAAACTTACTCGCTCTGCGTTACCTAAATGAATGAGAATAACTTGAGATATTATGCTGGTTGACATTCATTAAAAAGCGAGATATTCAAAGTGGGGTAAATCATCTTTCTTACTTGCCTTTTGGCCGACAGAAAACTTGGCAATAAGGATTTTTCAACCGTTCAATTTGGCATCGAATCCATCCAAAGGTTCCTCTGATGGAAAGAGAAACCGAAAGAGAAAAAAAAAAGAAAAAATCTGTTGTGAAAGAAGCAAGATCTATTACCTAATTTTTAAAAATTAAGAAAAAAAGAGAGAGAGATTTTATTAGAATCATTTAATATTTATTTGTAAAACTAAAAGGGAGTGAGAAGATGAGGGAGGTTCCTCTGAGCTATAAATGTAAAGTAGAGGAAACGTTAACTGTCTTTTGGAGCTTTCTAGCTTTTTAACTCCCGTTTGGTTGAAACTTTTGCCCACTGCAGTCACTTTCTCTCTCCGCTTTCTCTCTCCCTTCAAGATGGCCTAGAAAGCCCACCCATAATTTTTCCATTTCTTTTCGTTTCTTTTCCTTTCCTCTCTCTTTCACTCTTCCAATCTCTTTCCAGAACAAATTTTCTTTCTTTTTCTGCATACGCTCGTATATAAATAAAATAACTGAAGCTGTGGGGTCGTACAGAGCGTCTGAGATCTACTCGTAGGACTGGGGATAGAGATTGGCAGAGGAAGGAAAAAAGTGAGAGCAGGCACAGGAGGAGAAAGAAGGTAAAACCCTAACTGTACGGACGTGTGATTGGTTTTGATTTAGCCCCTATGTGTCTAGCTATCTATTTACCCTATGGTCATCATCCTCGGAATTCGGGAAAGCTGGTTCTTTTGGTTCTCTTCATTGCCACAGATCCATGGCGGCCGTTTCTGATCTTTTTTACTGTAGCGCTTTGGGCTACGGATTTTTCTTCTTCTTCTTCTTGTTCTTTGCTTTGGGAAAGTTGCTCTGCTTAAGGGTGGTGGTCGTTTTTGTTTAAGTGCTGCTGAGCGAAGATCTGAGATGCGTTTTTGAGCTGGGTCTTTGCCTTTTGTTGATGTGTATGTTTTGAATTTTGATTTGGTTACTAATATATTCTTGTTTAATGGCTGTAACCATTGTTAAGCTGATTTGTGCTGCTTAATATTCTTGTTCTAGTGGCTGTAATTATTGTTCAGCTTGTTTGTCGTTTTTATTTAAGATTTTGTAGTTTTAAGGTAAGTATATCTAACGCTTGGATTTGCTCTGTCTTTTTGGTGATCTCATCTGTCTTACACATGTAATGAAGCATGATATTTAACGTCCAATGTAATTGGAACTCCAGCGCAATGGAAATATACAGGGAGGATTCTCACGACCATCGTGCAGGCCTTTTGGATTTGCAATTTCCGACTTTGGACTGTACTTGAGTCTGACCTTTTTGTCAGCATACCCATATGAATGGAATCGTAACTAGAGGGCTTACCCCCCCCCTCCTACCAATCAAAGAGGCACAGAGTGCAATTAAAGCTCACTTAGGAGCTCTTTGAGCTTTCTCCATTAGAGAGATTAGAGAAGGAGAGAGTTATCTCTCTATAGAGTGAGTTAGTGGCAATAAAATGTTGAATAATGTTGAATAGCGTTCCGCAGCGATTTCTACATTTTTATTTCTCTATAAGTTTTATTGGTCATCGTCATGATGTTTTCATCTGTGACTGCTTCTGAGGCCTCTTCTGAATTTTGGTTCGAATCACGCACCCTAGAACATGATTGGCCTTGGTTTTCTTGTTAGTATTGGAATTTCGATGGGGTAATAAATTCAATTGCACATTGTTCTTGCACATCAACATGCGTGATTGAATGGATTGTGCTTGAAGTTGTGATTACATTTCAGTTGAAGTTGTGCTTCTCTTTCCTATATTTTTGGTGGCAAACTGATATGATTTATTGGATCAGGATTATACTTAATTAAGGGGCATGAAGTAAGGCAATTCCATTTGACAGAGTTTGCCCTGTGGAATCCTGTTGAGGGTCTGTTCTATGTAATCCATAATCCAAGTCAACTGTGGAATTTTTGCATGAGTTGGATTAAATTTCCAGTCATGTTCAGGTGATGAATAGGAAAATCTATTGGTATCAGCATCAACCTTGGTGTCATTTAAGTAAATTTCATTGAAAGCATCATATCGGTTCCTAAAGATTGTGGTTATTAGTGGAAGTTTACTATCATAGCAGCAACAATCCAAAACTGTTTGGTCTGATTCAGGCAAGTTGCGTTATATGGCCTGGAAGACTCGTACAATCTAGGTCATTAGTGGATGCTGTACTCCTTTCATTCATTTTCTTCAGAGATGTTGAATTAGAGTTGAGCTTTACTGCGGTTAAGTCACAGAAGTTTCAATGCCTCACTGAATGACTGTTGAAGGTTGTATATTCGTTCTTGCAAAAACAAGGTTAGCAGCCATGTGATTTGTTACCTTGCACTCATCTGGAGGTGCCTCTGTTGCTTGGAAGTGTTTTCAAGTGTCACACGGCACTGGTACTTCTGTTTTGTTCCAAGTACCAATCAATAACATGGAAGCTGCGAGTTCTAATTCTAACCATCTTCTGGATAGCCTTAATCGGCTACTTCCTGCTGTAGTACCTGTGCTTCTTATTTCGGTTGGATATGTTGATCCTGGGAAGTGGGCAGCAACTGTTGAAGGTGGTGCCCGTTTTGGGTTCGATCTCCTACCATTGATGCTTGTTTTTAATTTTGCTGCTATTTTATGCCAATATCTGTCAGCTCGGATTGGCTTGGTCACAGGAAGAGATCTTGCTCAGGTATTGTTTCTTCCTCTTCAGGGTTTTGGTCATGGTAAACAATTATTGTTATATTTCACTCTTTCTTGTGGTACTGTAATATCCTACCTTTCTCTTTCTCATTCATCTTGTCAGTGCTCACCCTTGGAAAAATTTCAAGAAATTGGAATGAGAAATTAATTGGGGCCTTCTTTTATGAATATTGACTATTGCACTAGAGTGGTATGGTTTGGATGAGGGCATAACACTGATGTCTGAAGACCTCTGTTCTATGTCGGCAGGTTCCTTGGTAGATGGCTAGTTAGGTGTGTCTGCATGCATATCTGTCCTGAATGTGGTTCCAGAAGCAATGGTCCACTTGAATGCTGGGTTGCATCCTTAGTAGTAGATTTCATACACTCGGTTCTGGTTATGTAGTTGATTATACAATGCAGTAGGTTCTCATTGATTCCCCTGCTCCCCGCCTGTCCACCGACGCCCATAATCTCAAACAAATGCTCTCAGTTGCTGACAACTCTCTCTCCCCTCTTTCTTTGTGTGTCTGTGTTTCTTAAAATAGTTTTTTAATAGATTTTTTTTCTTCTTTCCAACTTGTTATGCCAAAGATTTGCAGGGATGAGTACGATAAGTTCACATGCTTATTCTTAGGAGTTCAGATAGAGCTTTCCGTGATTGCATTGGACCTTACCATGGTAATTTCTTATTCATCATCACAATGAATTCCCCACCCCCCCTCCTCCCTCTCTATGTGCTTCCTTGTTAGAGATATGAGTTTTAATCTGTGATTTTGTTAGTTATACCATTTATGTTTTATTTCTAACACAAGACTACACTTGTTTTACTAGATCCTGGGCCTTGCACATGGACTTAATCTTCTTTTTGGGTGGGACTTATTCTCTTGTGTCTTTTTGACTGCTGTCAATGTCATTTTATTTCCACTTTTTGCCATCTTCTTGGTAAGTACGTTCATTTTGCATTACTTTTGGGAAGTTTCTTTTGCGTCACTCTTTATGACTTTAGTTTTATCACTTTCCAGGAGAATGGCAAGGCAAAGTTCCTATTCATATGCATGTCAGGCTTTATTTTGCTTTCTGTTGTTCTCGGAGTACTCATCAGTCAAACAGAAATCTCACTTTCCATGAATTGGATGCTACCAAAGCTATCCGGGGAAAATGCATTTGCACTTATGAGCCTTCTTGGGGCAAATATCATGCCTCATAACTTTTTTCTTCATTCTTCTATTGTACAGGTATCTTTGCCTTCTATCCCTGCTGTTACCTATCCGTAACTATTCATGTTTCTTTTTGGCCCAAGATATGACTACCTGTATCCATTGTGCATATGGATTTCTGCACCTGGTTATTTATTTATTTTTAAACATCACTTTATTGTATTTGAATGACTCTGGCATTCCATTTTTCCTTTGATGAATTGTACTGTCATTGTAGCTTTGAGGTTAGAATTTGACAATGTCTGGCTTCATAAACTTTGTTTTGCAATAATGCACGTGCAAGGGATTGATTGTTCTTGCAATCATATTTTGGGGTATACCTTTCCCAGGCTACCAGCTACACCTTTGATTTCTTTTAGTTATACTCTACACAGCATTCTTGTATGTGTTGCATATGGACTTAGAGCCTTATTTCGTAGATAGTCAATCTCAAGCTTGGTGAGATCGGGTTGAATTAATTAGACAATCAGCAGTCAGAACAAGATCCTTTTGAGCATGGGACTAGAAATGGCAGAAAAGGACTGACTAGCTGAATCTAATTTATTGATTGGTCGATAAAAGACTTTGGTTCTTCTTGAATTGTTATGGAGCTTGAGTGGAGTGAAATCATTTTGACCATCTACATTTGCGATCAACACAGAGTCCATTATCTGTCTTCCCCTCACAAACGCATTCTGAGAAGGCGAGATAATCTTATGAAGAACCAACTTCATCCTATTTGCCAAAACCTTGGCCAAAATCTTGTAAACCCCTCCAACCAAACTGATGGGGCGAAAGTCTTTCAACTCCACAGCACCAACTTTTTTAGGAAAAAGGACAATGAACGTAGCATTCATGCATTTAACAAATTTGCCCCTCCGAGTCAATTCATTAAACATAGCCATCACATCCCTCTTAACCACCTCCCAACACGACTTGAAAAAAGCTAAAGAGAACCCATCAGGTCCCGATGCTTTGTCCCCATTAAGGCTACGAACCACCCCTGAAACCTTGTCCTCCTCCAAGGACCTCTCAAGCCAACTCGCATCCTCCGGAGAAATGGACTCAAACTCCTGACCATCCAACACCAGCCTCCAAGAAAAAGGCTCCATGTATAACGAGCTATAGAAATCCACAATTTTCTAAAAAATAACTGGTGGGTCCTCCACAATATCCCCCTCTACTTCCAAAATAGAAATCGAATTGACCCTCTGATTTGAGTTGGCTATAGGTGAAAAAAATTGGTGCATCTGTCCCCCTCTTTAAGCCAAAGGGATCTCGACTTTTGTCTCCAACTAGTCTCCTCTAACTTAATCAAGTGAGCCAAATCACCCAAAATCTCCAACTTCCTTGCTTTGCCTCCCTCATCAAGACTTCCCCCTTCATCCATCGAATCAAGGGACGCCAATTCTTTTAACAAGGTTGACTTTCTGAAATTGAGATCTCCAAAAACTTCTTTGTTCCACACTTTCAGTTTAGCTCTCAAAGCCTTCAACTTACAGTCAAGCACAAAACTAGGAGAACCCAAGAACTCAAACGATTCCCACCACTCCTTAACAAGATCAAAAATCATTCTCTTTCAACCACATGTTCTCAAAACGAAAAGGTCTCTTCCCACCTCCGACCTTGCCATCCTCCAAAAGAATGGGAGAGTGGTCCGAAAACAATCGAGACAATCTAATCTGAGCAGTCTCAGGGAAAGAGGACTCCCAACTAGGGCTAAACAGAAACCGATCTATCCTGGACCAAGACTCAAAAGATCTATTATTGGACCACGTGAAAGTTCCCCCCCTTCAAAGGGATATCCAACAAACCCATCTCTGAGATGAAATCAGAGAAATACTCCATAGCATGAGCCCACCCCTCCACCACCCAACGTTCACTAGGGAAACGAGTGACATTAAAGTCTCCCCAATACACCAAGGAGAGATCCCACAAGGCACTAACGCCTGCCAATTCATCCCACAACAAACTCCTGCTACTATCAACATTAGGACCATAGACCTCTGAAAAAATCTACTCCAATCCATTCACAACGTTCTTAAAGACTGCCGAAACTGAGAAAGTGCCAACACAGGACTCCTGCAACTCTAACACTTGAGTATCCCATAGTAAAAAATACCCCCTGAAGCCCCATCCACCTCCAAGCTGCACCATCTCACATAAGGACTACCCCACAAACTCCGAACACGCCATAGACAACTCCGCCATCTTGGTTTCTTGAAGACAAACCATTCCTTTCCAAACCCGTAACAAATTTCCATTCCTTTACATTTCTGTCTATCATTTAGCCCCCTAACATTCCAACTAACAATTCTTGGCATAATTTATACTTTAACAAGGACTCTCCCTCACTCTTATCCTTTAGAGGAAGCAGACTTCCCATTGTAATTGATAGAAGACTCAAGACACTTTAATTCTCTTGCTAACTTTCCATTATTCCTTCTGGGCGTCACAAGGCTACTCTGCTCCCTATCCCTCTCCAAGGCAGCAAAAAGACTCATCAAATCTTTCTCATACCCTTCACAGGACAATCCAACCATATGCCGAAATTAGGACACCATTTCCAACACCCACCCCGAAGCCCCACCACTACTAAGACTATCAAAACGTCCATCTTCTGGACAACAAACAGCCAAAGGGTCAGCACAAAACTCCGAATCCTCAACTGTCACCAAGGCCAACTCACCTTTCCCCACACCCCCTAAATCAGACGGACTCTCCACACTCACAATTTCAACCAAAGGGTCCACACCCAACTCACCTTTCCCCACACCCCCTAAATCAGATGGACTCTCCACACTCACAACTTCAACCAAAGGGTCTACACCCAGCATAACATCCTGGCCGAAAGCCAGACATTCCCCATCAACATCAGTAGCCAGACCATCCCCTCCAAAAGAGGATGGTGGACGTGTTATATTGTTGGAGGAGGAAGTTCGAGGATCCGGTCGCCGTGGCCATTTGGAAGATGATTCCGACTTGCATTTGGTGGAGTTTATGGAGGGAGAGGAATGTTAGATGTTTTGAGGATGGGGCCTCGTCTATGGCTAGTTTTTTGGGGGGGGGGGGGGTCTATGTTGCAGTCTCTGTTTTTGTGGGCTAATTCAGTTTTGGGGGTCCTTTTCTGAGTTTTCCGGATTTTCTCAGTTTTTTAGCTTGTATTCTTTAGGTGCTGTCAGTATTTTCTCTTGTACTGTCATCTTTATTTTCCTAATAAAGTTTAACTTACTTATCAGAAAAAAAAGACAGTTGGAAAGAAATCATGCTGAGAGATACTTCTTGTCCTGGCAATTGTGGTCGTAGGTCTTTAGATCCCTATATATTCTGAGTAATCTGCAGGCAGAGTCATTTATGGGTCTCTTTTATTATCCCTGGATGTTGTAAGGGTTTGTATTAAGTGATGCTGGTGCCTCTGCATAATTCATGTTTGCAAGAAGTGGGTCTCATTGAATTTCGGAGTGGCAGCACAGGGATTGGCATCTGGAAAGATTTTCTTGATTTATAGGTAAATGGTTGAGATGAGTGACAGAATTCATTTAGTGGAGGGTGAGATAAAGGCTATGTTTGCTTGTGTTTTAGGAAACATTTTTTAGTAATGATTAAGAAATTTTTTTTAGATATGTTTTTTTGGGTGTTTCAGAGTGGTGAGGCCCATAGAAAAGATGGTTGGAAAGAGAGAGTTTTTGAAATTTAATTTCTTTTGAAGTTTCATCTATCATGAGTTGGAGATTTCTGTTGTTCTCAGTGTGTTACAAAAACTTTAACGGATACCACTTCGAATAGAATAGTTTCAAGCATGAATTCTTATTTATTTTAGCAGAAACACTTTTGTTTACTGTTCCATTTAAGTTTCTTGGTTTGCTTTCCTTTTAGTGCCTCTTATATGCATCCTATTCAGAAAAACCTAGAAGTGGAAATGGCTTTGTTTGACCCTTTTGATTTAATTGGTGTATGTACTTGAGAGCATAATTGAGAGATATTGTGTGTAACGGGTTATCATTTAGTCATTTGTTCATGCTTAAAGAGCCTAAACAAAAAGATCTTCCACTCTTTCTAATTGAATGGTGGTATGCATCTGGCATTTGAGCAGACAGTGTACTAATAAACATGTTTCCTTTCTCAAATATTTGTTTGGCCTAATCTATTTTTCATATTATACCGGAAACTTTTTAGTTGAACAAAAGGGCGATTTCATAGCTTGGCAGTCCCTTAAGAATCCTCTTTACTGCACATGGATACTCATGATTACTTTCCCAAGTTTATTCACCTCACCCCCCGCGGGGGGGGGGAGGTGGAAAAGAAAAGAACTAAATTACAATGATCCTGGTATACATTTTCAGACTTGTACTTCTCTGAGACTTTGCTATCTTTCATATTCTTGCAGCAACCTCAGGGATCACCAAACATTACCAAGGATGCCTTGTGTCATAACCATTTTGTTGCTATCTTATGCATCTTTGGTGGTATTTATCTGGTGAATTATGTGCTGATAATCTCTGCGGCAAATGTCTTCTACAGTGCTGGCCTTGTCTTGCTCACGTTTCACGATTCAATGTCACTAATGGAACAGGTTTAATTCTTCATTTTATAAGTTATTTTTCTTGCTGACTAGCAGTGAGATACTTTTTAGTATCTCCATTCATATTGATTACACAAATTTCCTGATTACCAATGCAGGTTTTTAGGAGTTCCATGGCTCCCTTTGCCTATTTGTTGGTGCTATTTTTCTCAAATCAAATCACATCATTAACCTGGAGTCAGTGTGGACAAGCAGTTTTACATGATTTCTTGAAGATAGACATTCCTGGTTGGCTCCATTGTGCTACAATCAGAATTATTGCTATTGTTCCAGCCCTTTACTGTGTCTGGAGTTCGGGAGCTGAAGGGATGTATCAGTTGCTTATATTCACTCAGGTGATGGTAGCTCTACTGCTTCCATCTTCTGTGATCCCTCTTTTTCGTGTTGCTGCATCAAGGCCAATAATGGGTGTCTACAAAATTTCTCAGTTCATGGAGTTTTTAAGTCTCATCACACTTATTGGGATGCTAGTCTTAAAGCTTATGTTTGTCGTAGAAATGATATTTGGGAATAGTGATTGGGTAGCTAATTTGAGGTGGAACATGGGGAGTAGCTTGTCTTTCCCTTTCATGTTTCTTCTTGCTGCTGCTTGTGCATCACTTTGTTTGATGCTTTGGCTATTAGCTACCCCATTAAAATCTGCAAGTGCTAGATTAGATGCTCAGCTCTGGAACTGGGATGCACCAAAGACTGTACCTGCTTTATCCACAGAGAGAGAGAAAACAGATGTACCTGGAACTGGATATCATGGAGAGGCTCCTGTTCTGAAGCAAGAACCATCACCAGCCCAAGGAAAGGGTTTGAAGAGTCATTCAGATGTACCACTTGCTGATTTTGATATTGATTTGCCTGAAACTATTTTGGAGCCTGATCAGGAGCTTCATTTCACTACCGTAGAGGAAAATTGTCCCAATACTATATCTCTTAGTACCTCCACTTCTGGCCTCGAGGAATCAGCCATCACGGTAGAGTCAGTCCCAGTTTCTACTGTTTCTAATGAGGTTTCGAATGTTAAATTCCCGGACACGAGAGCTGTGAAATCTGAATTGATGGATCCCGTTGCCAAGATCGTGGGAATTGATGGAGATCTACAACCCGAAAAAGATGACGATGAGGGAGACAGCTGGGAGCCAGAAGAACCATCTAAAGGTGTTTCTGGGAGCACCCCATCTTTGACATCTGAGGGCCCAGGATCATTTAGAAGTCTGAGTGGAAAAGGTGATGAAGGTGGGAGTGGTGCTGGAAGTCTTTCAAGGTTAGCAGGATTGGGGCGTGCTGCAAGGCGTCAACTAGCTGCAGTTCTTGATGAGTTTTGGGGACAACTGTATGATTTCCATGGTCAAGCTACTCAAGAAGCAAAGTCTAAGAAACTGGATGTGTTGCTGGGTGTAGATTCAAAGCCTACCTCATCACCTCTAAAAGTGGATGCCACTGCGAAGGAGTTTTCCGGATGCTTCCCATCTTCGGTAGGCAGGGGATCTGATCATCTAATTAACTCAAGTGTATATGATTCTCCCAAGCAGCAGAATGTGCAAAGGAGTTTAGAGTCATCGTATGGTGTTCAGAGAGGATCTTCCTCATTGTGGTCCAACCATGTGCAGTTGTTGGATGCGTATGTACAAAATTCAAGCCGCAATGTCCTTGACTCTGGCGAGAGGCGCTACTCTAGTGTCCGCAATATACCATCTTCTGAAAGCTGGGATTATCAGCCAGCTACAGTACATGGTTATCAGATTGCGTCCTATCGAATGGCTAAAGACACAAACTCTGATCACTTGAGTAAGATAACGGAGTCTTTGAGATCTCCATCATTGGGTGTTACAGGCTACAGAGATCTGAGTGCATTTGCTTTGGGGCAAAAGTTTCAAAATGGGTTAAGCTCTGGCCAGGCCCCCAGTTTCCAGAACCCTGCAATATCTAGAGAGAGGCCATTGCATCCTGAGAGACCATATTATGATCTCTGTTCTCCTAGACCTCCTGAGGTGGTTGTAAGTTCAGCCAACACGAAAAAGTACCACAGCTTGCCAGACATATCAGGATTGTCCGTCCCAGAGCGGGATTTGTATGTGTCCGAGAAGAGTGCTCAATGGGACATGGGTTATGGACCCTCGATTGGCAGAACAGACTATAAGCCATCCTTATATCCACATTTGGGGTCAAGAACAGGTGCTCCTTTGGCATTTGATGAACTCTGTCCATCCAAAATTTATAGTGATGGTTTGTCACCACAGTTGAATTCTAGTATAGACACTGGATCCCTCTGGTCTAGACAACCTTTTGAGCAGTTTGGTATAGCTGATAAAAATCGTTCTATTGGGAGTGAAGGAGTTGGAAGTAGTACAAGTTCAGCAACTCCACAGGCTACTTCTATTGTGGATTCAGAGGCAAAACTTCTTCAGGCGTTCAGACACTGCATTGTGAAGCTATTGAAATTGGAAGGATCTGATTGGCTGTTTACGCAAAACGATGGGGCTGATGAGGATCTAATTGACCGTGTGGCTGCAAGGGAGAGATTTCTTTATGAGGCTGAAACTAGAGAGATGAATCGGGTGGGTCCCATGGGTGAGCCTCAGTATTTGTCTCCTGACCGGAAGCTGGGTTCTACAATGAGGTGTAGTGAGGTGAGTTTCAACAACATCTTGATCTCCTCTGTCCCTCATTGTGGAGAGGGCTGTATTTGGAAACCAGATTTGATAGTAAGCTTTGGGGTGTGGTGCATCCATCGGATTCTTGACCTGTCACTCATGGAAAGCCGGCCAGAGCTGTGGGGTAAATACACTTACGTCCTCAATCGGCTTCAGGTAAATAATGATTTTTTCAGTTTATAATGGACATGTGAGCATCTCTTGTTTGTGGTAATCATGGTCTCTGAAGTAAGATCATTGTCTTGTTGCCCCGTCATTGACCAAACACAGAAATTTTTTTGTCCAGCCTATCTTTAGTGGGGTGGGTTTCACCATTCATGGTTCCAACTGGTAGATCTGCTTGATGAATATCTGCCACGTGAGGGATAGGGGATTTTTGCACCTATTGTCTCCATTAATGAGTCCAAGAAGCATACAATGCCCTGCAACAGGAACAATCGAGTACTCTTTCAATTTAGATACGCACACATGCATGCTTGCATACACTGTACGCGATAGGTAGATATTGTTTATGAGTGTGAAATCCTTGTAGTCTGTTGACCTGGACAGAGACATCTTTTCATGAATATAGGGGATCATAGATCTGGCATTTTCAAAACCTCGTTCTCCAATGGTCCCGTGCTTCTGCCTTCAAATCCCTGCGGCATTCCAGCAGAAGTCAAGCCCTCCTGTTTCAAATGGAATGCTGCCCCCTGCTTCAAAACCAGGCAGGGGTAAGTGCACGACTGCAGTGATGCTCTTGGATATAATCAAGGATGTAGAGATTGCAATTTCTTGCCGAAAGGGCAGAACGGGCACTGCAGCTGGTGACGTAGCTTTCCCGAAGGGAAAAGAAAATCTGGCGTCTGTCCTCAAACGCTACAAGCGTCGATTAGCCCACAAACCTCTTGGTGCTCACGAGGGTTCTGGACCGCGCAAGCTTTCATCTACTCCGTATAGCTCATAGTCGTGGCCCTCGGTTTGCTTCTACTGGTTCAGCGAGTATTGGGCTGCTTGATTTTGTAAAGCAGCTCATGCCTTGGATCAGCTGTCTCAGTCATAGAGGACTCCCCCCAACCAAAATGTGTATCAAAGTTTTTGCTGCAAGTTTTATTCCCATGTTTGTTACATATAGATAGGGATAAGAATCGCTGGATATGTAATTGCAGCAGAATTAATGAAAAAGGTTAGAAGGAAGGTCAAAAATTGTTTATTGAAGTGGGGTTATTGGGTATTGGTCACTTCTCTGCTGAATTGAAACCAATCCTGCAAAAGGCTTGTATCTATTTCGCTAGTTGGCAGCTAGTGACATGTCAAGTTTCCGGCTCAAGCCATGATGTTGTCCGGTTACTTCCTCTGGGATGGTATTCCAGTTCTGTTTGCATCTACTGTTAAGTTGAAAGAGAAAAGCTCGTGCTGAGTGCAGTGCAGATCTCCACTCTTCCTGCCAATATTTCAAAGTTTCTTTTTAATAAAATAATTCAAATAACCAATTTTGAGCTAAATAAATATGGGTACGTAAAGATGGAAGGTATGTATCTCATCGTCCTTGCATCACTGCGGCTTTGTATTCGTGTATTACGAATCCTAGAAATCCACTACATAACATGATCTTTTAACGTGAAAAATAGGTTTAATTATTGTTACCGTCCTTGTAGTATTGGCTTTTAATAAATCAATTTTATAGATACAATTTTAAATATGCTGATTCGTGTAGTCTACTTTTTCAGCAAATTAACGGAAGATTGATAAGATGTCGGATTCATGATGTCTATTTTAGGGTCTGTTAGTCTATTTTGAATCCTGTTTCTGTTTGTAGGCGAATATTTGATTGACGGAAGGATCTATATGTATTAAAAATGGATCACTATCGGTAATTAAGCATGAAAAATATTTGTAATTATCCTCTGAACTCTAAAATTATTCAGCAATTAATGGGTGGAAATTAGTCATTAATTCAATGATGATGATAGCATCTGCAAATGGTTTTTCTTCTGCACCCCCCTTAATCTTTTCAGAATTCTATCAACGGCTAGATTGCATTAAACAATATATCAATAGACAATTGATTGAATTTATTAATGTGTTGGTAACATTACAACAAGAATTTATTAAGATTGAAGTTTTAAGACCGAAACTTTTCTCTCCATCCCACCTCCCTTTTTATTTTTTTTTCTCTATTTGAATAAAAAAATTACCTGAGTAGTTGCTCTGAAACATTCCACCGTACTCCCCAAATTCGTAGAATAAAATCTTCAAATTAATTTTATTGTTATTGTCAAATGGTAGAATTATTCCCATACAATCATGTGAAAAATGGCTGGAAAAATTACCATGTTAATCCAAGAGCATGCTCATAAGTATCTACGCATATTAATGGTCCGAGATTCTTCCCATAGAATTATTCCCAACTCTAAACACTTGGAAGATTCCTACTTACATGTTGATGAAAACCCTCAAGTAGTGTAATATGAAGTCTTAAATGATGACAAAAATCTATGACTAATAAAAGATATGTTGCAAGATTTTAAGACTAATGGCCCTAAAAAAAAAAAAAACTTTTAAAGAGTAATGATCGATTGTTATCACAAATAGGAGGTGTGTATATTTAGGAGCAAATGAGAAGTTTACTGCTGTGCCTTAGGGGTCTGAATGCTTGGGGTGTCGGTATTACTTGAGTTAATGCCAAGTGGGGGTCTCTATGTAAGCCCTAATTCCTTGGTTGATTTCTCTTGATTTGCAGCTGTCGAAAATGGATTTTTTTTTTAATTGTACTTTTTGATCGGACATGGATTGCTTACCTATTAAGAAGTTATCTTTACATGGTATAAGTTTCCTAGACAAAGCTACATGTCCGCCTGTCATATTGAAAACGTGGGGAGGATTTTGTTTTTCCTGCCCACCAAACCATCAATTTTATTGTTATTGTCAAATGGTAGAATTATTCCCATACAATCATGTGAAAAATGGCTGGAAAAATTACCATGTTAATCCAAGAGCATGCTCATAAGTATCTACGCATATTAATGGTCCGAGATTCTTCCCATAGAATTATTCCCAACTCTAAACACTTGGAAGATTCCTACTTACATGTTGATGAAAACCCTCAAGTAGTGTAATATGAAGTCTTAAATGATGACAAAAATCTATAACTAATAAAAGATATGTTGCAAGATTTTAAGACTAATGGCCCTCAAAAAAAAAAAAAAAAACTATTAAAGAGTAATGACCGATTGTTATCACAAATAGGAGGTGTGTATATTTAGGAGCAAATGAGAAGTATACTGCTGTGCCTTAGGGGTCTGAATGCTTGGGGTGTCGGTATTACTTGAGTTAATGCCAAGTGGGGGTCTCTATGTAAGCCCTAATTCCTTGGTTGATTTCTCTTGATTTGCAGCTGTCGAAAATGGATTTTTTTTTTTTTTAATTTTACTTTTTGATCGGACAAGGATTGCTTACCTATTAAGAAGTTATCTTTACATGGTATGAGTTTCCTAGACAAAGCTACATGTCCGCCTGTCATATTGAAAACGTGGGGAGGATTTTGTTTTTCCTGCCCACCAAACCATCAAAGAGGAGTGCAAAATTAGAGGGCAAGTGGGAGTAAGTAAGCCTGAAAAGAAAACGACGCTTGTGATGAGGATCATTACTACCAAACTGTGCCAATCCATTACGTCTCTCTCCATCTCTCTCCATCTCTCTCTCTCTCTACCTCAGTAGCTCTCAAGTTGCGAAATACGCCTGATGCAGAAACGTGTCGAGAACTTGGCCCTTTGAACACGCCACCCAAAACCCGATCCAAAATTTCACTCCCGAGTCTATCTTTTGTGTGCGCTTCTACGTACACGCACTCTTTTTCTTGTGTTGTGATTTGAGTCTCTTCTCGCTTGTGGTTTCTCTTGGTCTCCTTGTCGCAGAGCTGTGGAAGACAGAGAGGTAACTACCAAGAAGCAATTTGATTCACCTTTTAATTTTTAGATGGTAGCTGGTTAAGATGCTTAACTTCGATTCTTTTGGTTTTTTTGGTTGTGGTTGGATAATCTCTGGGTTGAAACCCTTTTAACATTTAGGAAACTTCACTTCCTTGCAGCTCTTCAAGAGGGGGAAAACATAACTAGTGTTTTGGGTATGTTCTTTGGCATGTTTATGATGAATTAAGAGAACAGTAGGCTCCTCAATTTGAGTTGGATACTAATATTCCCTTAATTGCTTTCATGATGTGCAGAAGAAACTAGAAGAAGGCATATTAAAAAATGGGTTACATTATTGTGGTGTCTTTGCCTGTGATACTGTTGATATTGATTGTAGCACTCGCATTTTACCTTCTGGGTAGGTCTTGGGGTCGAAGTGAAACAGCTAGAGTTCCATACTATGGGCCTCCGGCTCCGGCGCCTCCATTCCAAGCCCAGGATAAATTATCAGAGGTCTAGAATTGTACTTTTTGATCTGTTGGTGGAAATTTGGATGATACAAGTAGAGCACTTGTTTGTTTAATTTGTGTTAAACAAGTAGTTTAGAAAAGCGAAAACATTTGTGTGAAGCACATAGGAGCTGGAATTTTGATGTGTTTGTGAAATATCTCCTGAGGGCTGAACACTTTTTCCCCATCCATACTTAAAAGTGTTTGTCAATAAGTAACCTTGCTTTTGTACCTGGTCCTCTAATTGTAGGGGCTTCTTCCCCATCCATACGCGATTAGAAAATATAAGGTATTAAAGTAAAAAGACCTTTATATTGAAACAAGGAGCGAGAAATAGAGAAAACATTTAAAGGTTGTTGATGCTCTATACCTACGTACGTCACACATATTCGTATGAGAAGATACTAATTAACAAAGCACAATAATATATGATGAATTTAATATATTAGGAAGACATGTTTTTCTGATTAATTTGTTACATATTCCTCTATTCCAACCACTCACCTTTCTTCACACTAAAGTTACTCAAGTTGAAAGTCTTAATTACACTACAATTTGGGACAGATTTGTTTGTGACAGTGAAAGGTCCGTCCCAAAAAGTAGTAGGTCATTTTTTATGGAATTTTGAATCTGTCCCAAAAGACTCCAAAATATACTATCCCCAAAAATAAGGGTGGAACAAGTTTTTGGGAGGGAAAAATCCAACCTGAAAGATGGATCATTTTGAGCAAAAATTTTGAATTCATCCCAAAAGACTCTAGAATCATTGTTTGGGGACTGATTAACAATCCGTCCCGAACAATGGGTTATTTTGGAAAAAATTTTAATTCGTCCCAAAAGACACTAGAATCATTGTTTTGAGACATATTAACAATCCATCCTAAAAACTATGGTGGGAATTTTTTTTTTTCGAATGGAGAAATTTGTCCTTAAAAGAAGTTTGTTTTCTTGGGATAAAAAAAACCATCCCAAAAGAGAAAAATAGAGCGAGACGCTTTTTTGTTCGTACCAGATAACTGTTTGAATGCAATCATCATTTGAACTAGGTTACCATTTGAACATTCACCTTCTTTTATGTTAGAATGGTTTTAAGTACTGTTTGCATACCTAACACGAACTTCCTCATGTTTGACACTTTACACTCTAAACTATTACGTTTGAGATATTGTATTCATAAACTATCAATCCCTAACACATTGCACTAAGGGTGGGTATCGGAACGGATGGAACCGGAATGGCCCATTCTGGTTCCAGTACCCACCGGAACTAACATTTTAATTCCAATTCCATTCCGAAATGGAACCGAAATTTCTGCAAACAGAATCTGGAAATTCCAGTTCCCTTCGAGAGAGAGAGAGAGAGATTTCAGGGACGAGGGAGAGGAATCAATCGACACGTTTCCTCCATATGGGGCTTCCAACTCCAAGACCAGAGCCAAAACTTCAACCATCGTCTCAATTTCAGAGTCTCACCCATGCCAAAAACCATCACTGCAAATCTCAGCCGGAAAAACCAAGAGCAACAAAATTAAAAACACCATGCCAAAAACACTCACTGTAGATCTCAACGAGAAAAACCAAGAACAAGAAAATTAAAAACACTATGCCAAAAACCTCACTGCAAATCTCAGCAGGAAAAACCAAGAACAAGAAAATAAAAAACACCCTCAAATCCTGATCTTGTATTGGATCTAAGACTCTCTAGCAAGGATTCTAATCATGGGTCAAACCCAGAACCCAATCTCATCGATTCTTTTGATGTAAACTCGTCAAGAAACTCGGCAGGCAGCTGAAGTGAGAGAGAGAGAGAGATTTCGGGGGGAAAGGGAGAGAGCTGTGAGAGAGAGAGAGAGAGAGAGAGAGAGAGAGAGAGAGAGAGATTTTCAAGGTAGGGAGGGTGGGGAGCTGGGACGACGACAGTGGGGGGAGAATGAAGGAGTGAATTTTTTGTTTGAAGTTCCCTTTTTTTTTCTAGACTTTCTTGAAGTTTGAATGGAGATATGACTCCATTCACGTGAATGAAGGAGTTTAGTCAAACTCTTTCATTCACGTGTGACCTGGGTCGTTTGACCCAGGTCATTTTGTCTTTTATAAAAGAGGGCTTAAAAGCCCTGCATTATTTTTTTTTAAATGAGTAACGGAATCGGAAAATTTTGGCATTTCCGCCGTAATTTTCGGTTTCAAAATTTTCTTAAAATGAATTCTGATTTTGGTACCGAAATAGGCTGGAACCAGTACTAGAACTGGAACCGAAAATTCCAGTTTTTGCCTGATAATATGCACACCCTTACATTGCACTATCCGTTTATTTTTTTCTGTCAAATTGGACGAAAATTGACTTCATTTTTTAAATGAAATGACAATTATTTAAAATGTGACTTGCTATTTGACTTTTTTAAGAACATAATTAACATTTCGTATTAAAAAAATTCAATTTCCATTCAATTTGACGGAAATAATAGACAGAGGGTGCAATGTATTAGGATGGGTAGTTTGTAGGTGTAATCTTTTAAATGTGGTAGTTTAGAGTATAAAGTGCAAAACACGTGATAATTCGTGAGTGAAAAATGTATTTTCCCTAAGAAAAATGAAGGTAAAACCCAAATGTGGTCTTTTCGCTCACAAAACGTACACCCATAGTTTTTCCTTCGTTGGTGTGAGAGAGAGGGACAAAGAGAGTGAGAAATGAAGGGTTTTAAAAATTTTCCCCTTTTTCTTTTTAACCCAATTTGCTAATGAACCGATCTAAGGAGAGCAAATGAATCTAAAAAATCAAGGACTAAAATAGACAAGACGAGATAAGGATAGAGAGATGAGTGTCTTTTAGGTGGTTCGGCCAACACTTAAGGGTACTATTTTCCAAATAGTAAGTACACCTTAGCTAAGAAGTAACCTTTACAAAGTTTTTCGAGCTTACACTTTAACTCTCTCATTCCTCACAACCTTTTCTTCTACACAACAAGGGACAAGTGTTTTTCACAAACACTCACGTGTTTTTCAAGAATGGTACAAAGAATCTTAGAACTCTTTAAGCTGAATAAACAAGTTGAGGTACTGAGGTGTGCAAAGAGACAAGATTTGCAAGTACAGTATTTTCAGTGGGAGTACGAGCTTTCTTGGATGGTGGAGCTTCCTTTCTCTTTGAAAGCTTTTCTCTCTCTAGAATTTAGGGCTGGAGTTAATGGCGCAACCTACCTTTTCTCTCTCCATCTTCTTCTATTTAAAGCTAGGGCATCAAGGGTCTTCTTGTAAAGCTTGAGTGCCGTTGGAGGTCATTTGAGACATTTGGATACCTTTTGAATAAGTTGACGTTGCTCAAGAAATCTGCAAAATAACACAATGTGTCGACACCTTGTGGTATGTGTTGATTAAACTTTGGCCATCTTGTTAAATTTCATTTGTGTCGAGAACTGGGTAGTCAATTGTCGATTTTAATGGTCGACAAACACTTAGTATGACTACCCCAATTCAATAACTTTCATACTTACAATATTAAAAATGATCAATTAGCAAGAGTAATGAAGATCAAGTATGCTTGGAGAGAATTTTTAAAGAGAGAAACTTTGATACTTGAGGATAACAATTTAAAATCTAAAGTCCTCAAAAACTTAGAGACTTTGTTATGGCAAAACAACCTTGGGCTAACAGAGAGAAAATAAGAAAAATGAGAGGGAGATGAAGAAGACGACGAAGAAGGATGAGAGTAATTAAGGGTAAGATAGTAAGAGTAACATTTGATTTTTAACAATTTTTTTGGTACTTCTTTGATGAACATGATTTTAATTTCGTAGGTCTACAATCCACAAGTACACTTTAATATAGGTAAATTTCATTGAAAATGTTTGAGAAGTTGTTGATATATGATTTAAATTTCATTTGAGAACTGTTCTTGATTTTAGGTGAAAATGTTGACTTTTTATGTTTAGATGTAGAAACTTCAGTAACATTGTGATGGGATTGATGTGTAGTTTGTGTAAGACAAATATAAACTGTGATTTTGATGAATTTAGTGTTGGATTTCATGAAAATACTAAGGTGATTGCGGGTCTGTATGCTCTCTATTTCCCAGTGTTCGATGACCTATCTACTATTATAATGGTTTATCCATTGTTAGAATGCTGTTCTCGTATTTGTTAGAACGAGCTATTCTCTGCTTTTTGGTAATCGTTAGAATGGTTTATCCATCTTTCTGATAATCATTAAAATGGTATGTGATATGTGCATACTTGCGTTTTAAGGACAAAACAACATATTGGAGGACAAAGAATCTAGGAGCAGGCTGATCATCTTGTGGATTATGTAATTTTTATTATTATGTTAATGTTTGAAGATAATTTTGCAATCTAATTATAATTGTGAATGCATTTTGTAATTGTACAATTTAGTTGTATTCTAAATAATATTAGTGTTAAATTTTTTAATAAAATATTATCGAGCACATACTATAATTTCTAACATTTGAATATGGTTCCGTTTGTTTTGCAGTATTTTACTTTCTAAAAAGTACTTTCCATACTTTCGACTGTTTGGAGAGTCTCGTAAAATACAGTCAACCGAAACTCAATTCGGTCAACCGTAAAAGATAGCGTCAGTTTCTTGAAAGTGGTTTACTTTTTGAAACTAGTGAATGTTTTTTCCTAACTGCAGCTCCTAGTCTTAGGGGTGGCCAAAAACCAATCGACCTGACCTCCTGACTCGAAACCGACCCCGTTCAACCCAAATTGGTCATGTTACATCGTGGTCAGGGTCAAGTTTTGAAACATGAAATTTGAGAAAATCAAGTTCGTGTTCGGGTCTCTAACCTAAAACCAAATTATTCAAAAGAACCCGACTCCGACCGTTTTAGTTTTTTTTTTAGGGTCTGGTCGGGTTTTGAAACATGAACTTGAGAAAAATTAGGTTCATGTCGGCATTCAAAGGAACCCGATCATGACAATTTTAAATTTTTTTGAGGTCAAGTTTTGAAACATGAACCCGAGAAAAATCAAGTTCGTATTTGCGTATAACCCGAAACCAAATCATTCAAAAGAACCTGACCCTGACGGTTTTAACTTTTTTTGGGGTCGAGATCAGGTTTTAAAACATGAACTTGAGAAAAATCATGTTCGTGTTCGGGTCTTTAACCCGAAACTAAAGCATTCAAAGGAATCCGACCCCGACAATTTTAGCTATTTTTGGGGTCGGGATTTGAAACTTGAACCCGAGAAAAATTAGGTTCGTGTCTCTAACCCGAAACCCCAGCAATTAAAGGAATTTGACCTTGACGGTTTTAGCTTTTTTCAGGGTCGAAGTTGGGTTTTGAAATACAAACTCGAAAAAAAAGGTTAGTGTTCGGGTTTCTAACCTGAAACCAAAACATTCAAAAGAACCCGACCCCTTTCTTACTCTCTCGAAAACTTTATTTTATTTTATTTCAAATTGATGTTAAAAATTAAGTTTATTAATCATATAAAATTACGAAAAATATAACATACGTCTAAAACATTGCAAAAATATTTGATGTAACAACCAAACACCGAGAATTAGAATACTTTATTGAAACATAATGCATTGGAAACTGCTTTATAAAAAAAAAAATGCTTTACAGCGAACCAAAATTAAAACGCGTTCTAACCTCAATAACATGGTAACATTTTCCATTCGAACAGAAATGTCCACCGTTTGAACGGAAATGCTAATTGATTAGAACATGTTCGAAGCACTTTTTGAGACATACTTTACTTTTGTTCTAAAATATGTTGCTCTGGTCGGTAAAACATCGTTGCGAAGGATATATTATATGGGTACGAAGGATTAAATGAAGGTGGCCGAAAAAAAATGTGGCTTATACATCATTTAGTGATGAAATATTTAGTCACTAAAGGAGGGGAGTTTTAGTGACAAATTTTGATTTGTTAGAAAAAAATTTATCTCGAAAAGCCAGATTTCTTGGCTTTTCTTATCATGCTAGGTCGTGAGTTCGAATCTTGGCAAGTTCAAATTGTGATAAGTATTAATACGTCTAGGAGACATTGAATGCAATGTAATTGTACTTGTGTTTAAGTGGTCACAATGATACTAGCTAGCAACTAGTCTCTTTTATGTTAGAGAAAGAAAAACATACATATTCAAAAAGGTAGTTCACAAGAATAAAAATTTGGAGTGGGAGCTAGTATGCTGGATGAGAAAATGATGCTTATGAGTCAATTTAGTCGGAGGGAGATCTTGACGCTTGTAAAAATGGGGTACAATATTGTGGTGTCTTTGCCTCATGTTATACTATTGATCTTGGATTTTACCATCTGGGTACGGCTAGCTCAACTTTCAACATTAATCACCAATACCCAACGCAACGACTATGATGTTAAGTTCACAGAGAACTAAATAAAAGAAACAGCAAGTAAGCAAAATTAGAATAATACTTTTAGTTTTAGGGGCTATGTGGCAAAGAGGGGCATTGTACAACAAAAGCTCTTCAACTTACCAATTTTGTAACATTAAAGGCATTTTTAGTAAATATAATCATGAATATTCGAAACATACGGTTTATTGAACACAAGCTAAAACAAAGGGAGGGAAACAAAGGTTGTTGATACATCACTTAGAGATTAAAATCTCCCAACCTGTCACTTTGTAGCTTTCTTCTTTTTGTTTTCCTTTTCAATACAACATAACTAAAACTCGATATATTCTTCACACTAACAACTATTACTACTCCATGTTACCATACACCCTCCCCTGCTCCCTAAAAAAATAAGAAGATAATGGTGAACATTAAACACCCACAAACGAGAAGATATTAACAAAGCACAGCAATAAATGATGACATTTTTGGAAGACAAGTTTTTCAAAAAAAATAAGGAAAAACAATAAATATTTCCCACCCACTTTTCTCCATGTTACAGTTGTCTTATGTTGAAAGTCCTTTTTAACCAATGACGATTCCTTGCTATCAGAATATGCCCCATAATCACTCTAACAACCAGTCTAAATCCATATCTAAGCAAAACTATTCTCTAACCAAATTCAAATAGAGATCCTGCAGAATCACGTGTTTACAGGTGGAAATGTTGAAACATTTGAATCCTCACACTTCTTTGTTAGCGATCTCCCACACAATCCCGGATTTTCCTCAAATGAACTATTTTCAAATGTATCAAATTACTTCCCTTGTGGTATAGGTCCCATGAAATGATTATGAGACACATTGAAGACTCCCAAGAAAGTAAGATTTGTCAACTCTTGTGGAATTTTCCCGAACAACTTGTTATGAGAAAGGTCCAATGCTTCTAGTTTTGTCAGTTTCCCCAAAAATGGTGGGATTTGACCAGTGACAATATTATTGGAGAGATTGAGCAAATGAAGCCCCTCAAAATTTCTAATCGATTCTGGAATCCTTCCAACAAATCCATTGCTTGATAGATCAATAGCAGCGAATGATTCTTGGACCCTCTCATAAATTATATTTATGCCTTTATTTGTCAATGTCATAGAATAATTGTAAATATAATGCCAATCGTATCCATCTGAGCTCTCCGAGGTTACGTTAAAATATGTTAGATATGCAGATCTCAAAGCCTTCCGATTGCCCAAAAGTTCTAATGGCAGCTTTCCAACAAAATTGTTTTGGGAGAGGTCAATGATTTGTAAGCTAGGAAACTTGTACGCAAGTTTGTTGGCTTGTATTGGGCCATGAAATTTGTCTCCCCTCAAACTGAGAATCTTTAGATTTAGAAGATTTCCTAACCAAGAGGGAAACATATCTTTAACTTGGTTACTGCTGAGAACAAGATCTCTAGCATTCTGTAGTTGACCAATAACCTTGGCACTTCGCCTTTCAATTGGTTATGGCTGAAGTTTATTATCTTCAACCTTTTTCCTTTTGTCTAATTTTCGGGAATGCTTTCCTGAATCGTGCAAGCATGGAGGAAGTGAACCATTCAAGTTGTTATTGGATAAATCAAGCACCTTGAGAGAACTCATATTGCAAATCAAATTCGAAATGTTTCCAGTCAATGAATTGTTTGAAATACGATAATGAATAATGGAGACCGAGGGAACTGGAAGTGATCCTTCAAGCCTATTAGAACTGAAATCCAAAATTCGTAATTCTGACCACGGAAGAATAATTGGATTTTGACTAAAGCCTTTGAGAAAGTTGTTCGAGAGGTCAATAATCCTTATACTCTTTTTGGATATCTTCCACATCCATTATGGTACTTGTTCATGAATATTATTCCAAGATAGGTCTAGATACTCTAGATGATCTTGGCTTCTTCAAAAGTCGGGGAACTTGCTCAAGTTGCATGAAGATAATGTCAAATGAATATATCTGGGAAGAGTTTCATTGCTCAAACATTCTTCACATTATACTTGATTACCAGAAAGTGCCAAAAAAGTCAGATTCTTGAGCTTAAAAACTTGGACAAAATCCACAAAAATGTCGCAGTTGGAAAAATCTAAGAAAAATAATTGTGTGAGGTTCCTAATTGAAGAAGGGATCAAACTTGTTAATTGATTGTGTCGAAGGCCTAGGTCATTAAGTTGTATGAGGTTCCCAATTGAAGACGAGATTATACTTGTCAATTGATTTTTGCCAAGGTACTGGAATTTAAGTTGGATGAGGTTCCCAATTGAAGACAGGATTGGACTTGTCAATTGATTGTTGCAAAGGTCTAGAACGAAGAGTCCGGTGAGATTCCCAATTGAAGATGGGATGAGACCTATCAATTGATTGCTCCAAAGGACTAGAATTGAGAGTCAGGTGAGATTCCCAATCGAGGATGGGATGGAGCCTGAGAAGTTGCAATGTGATAGCTTCAATGAAGTTAGAGACTGAAGATTTCCTATCGAGTTAGGAAAATAGCCAGTAAGATATGCATTGTAACTCACGTCGAGAGCCTGTAAATTTGATAACTTAAAGATGCCTATTGGAAAATCTCCACGCAATCCACAACCACGGAGATAGAGTGACCTTAAAGAAGACACATTACCAAAGAGTTTGGGTACAATAGAGCTTATGTTCACCCCACTCAAATTAAGCTCTTGTAGTCTGGTCAAATTTCCCACTAGGATGGTCAGGCTAAGCTCGTTGAGCTCCAAAAGGTAATCTTCGGAGTAAGAATAAAGATGGTAATAAAAGATGCGAGAGAGATCGAGGGATGACAAAAGAGAAGGCGTGAAACTTCTAGTGGGATTTGACCAAAAAACTGTGAAGAAGAGAGATTAAGATAAGTTAATCTGAAAGGACGTGTACTTGGGATGAGATTTGAGAGTAGTTGAAGTGATTGTCGCAAGGTTGAGTCTTTGGAGGTGAACAAGGCGGAAAAGACTACTGTTTGAGTTCAAAGAACCATAGAGACAACTGCTGCTAAGGTCGAGGCTAATTACATGACCTGTATTTGCATCACACTCAACCCCATCACATAAGCAAGAATCGCTATAACTGGCTCTTGATTTCCAAGAGGCAACCTTGGGATAAGCCAAAGGACTAAGAGAAGCGGACTTGTTCACAATGAGGTTTTCCTTGAGTTGCAACAAGGCTGAGATCTCATGATCATGGCATAGGGTTTGTATGAGAAGAAGAATGAATGAGGATAAGACTGGAGTAGAAGAGTTGAAAAAGAAACCCATGAAGGTGAAGTGAAAGATGGAACAACCCATGATGTTGTGTTTAGCTCTCTTCGCTAATTAAGAAGTAACGTCGATCATTTATATAGACAGTATTTCTTGGTAGTGAACTTTGACGCACCAGCTGAGCTGGGTTCGACATTCATTCTTTAGAAGGGTCCCAGCCCAAATTGAGCTTTCAAATTCATTAATGAGAAGCAAATTCGTTGTATCTCAGAAGGGATGATTGACGTGAATCACGCGCTGATCTGGAAGCCTTTGAAATGATTTTCGAGCTTCAAAATGAGTTTCATGGGGGAAAAAGCACTGCTCTGAAAGTCTGGAAAATGGCTTTCCAGCGTCAAAATCTTTATATGCTTGTATAAGGAAGATCACGGTTTCCAGGAGTACAGCTGATTTGCTGGCGGAGGGTCTTGTCAGGCGACAACCACAGGCGAACAAGCCAGCGGCGGTGGGGGACAGCTGCCTCCCTTCGCCTGAGAAATCTCTTCAACAATTTTTTTTATGGGTTAAGCCCAGGCCCACCCCCTTAGACCCAGGCCCAGGCGCCCAGAACGCCGGCTCTCGCCTCTCCCTACTCTGGCCTCTCTGGGCCACAAGAAAACTTGTGTGTTTGCACTTTGCAGGTAAACGCCCTGGGTCGCTTAAGACGTTGCATATCTTGTGAATTTAGCAGCGTTTGTTTTTAACTGTAGCCAAAAGTTTGGATTTTAAGTGGCATTTTTCAAAAATCGGTGTAGGAATTTCTAGGCTTTAGCAGCGTTCGACAAGAAACCCGGTAAAAATGCTAGGAAAATGTACTTTTAGCTGGGGTTGTTATGAAATACACTACTAGCAATATTTATTGAAAAAAAAAATAATTTATACTTCTAGGTGTTTTTTTTTTTTTTTTAACTATACTTCTAAGTCCTGTTGTAGAGATAAAAATGAAGTAGTTAATTATATTATGCTCAAGCATGTACCCATACATAAATAGTCTCAGAAGCTACAATAAGATCATCATCTAGAATAAGAAAGTTTGTCAATAATGACTAAATGTATAGATAGATCTGTGTAATGCCGGCATACATCCTAACTACATACATACATGGAACATAGCATTTATTAAAAATTATAAATACTAGTAGATATAATTTATATACAAAAGTATAAAAGAAATTTATCATAATTGTATATCAATATTTGACTAAAATATAAAGTCCTTCCTAACTACGTGCATACATTGACCGTAGCATATATTAAAAATTATAAATACTAGTAGATATAATTTATATACAAAAGTATAAAAGAACGTTATCATAATTGCATATCAATATTTGACTAAAATATAGTCCTTTATTTTTAGTGTTTGTAGTCCTTAATTTTTGATATTTTAATTTTTAAGACATTTTTTTGCATTACGTAGTAAAAATTTTATTTTATCATTTTTCCTTAAGAGTTTGCCTCCCTTCGATTGTATTTCTAGTTTCGCCACTGACGACAACGTTTTGTAGTTTAGAAAAAACTATATGTTTTTTCACTCCCAAATTATCAATTTTGATGCTACTTGCTTTCTTTGTCTAATTAGTAGTATAATGATCTATATAATTGCTCGAAACTTCAATAGATCGAAACCAAAAAAGGCAAGTCTTTAATATAAAAATGATTTGTCTTCGAAAGAACCATATGAAACTACATTTTAGATATTAGAGAAGCTTTAGACAAGTTGGTATATATATCCCCTGAATTTTGCAAATTCGAGTTCTATTCAAGTACGTCTATCCGCATTATTAAGAGAACCGTGTCATGTACGTATGCCGTGTTACAAGCACCAATATTATTCCTTCAAAATGGATTCTCCAAGGGAGTAACGATAGTGGGAGACTTAGGCAGGAGATATTAGTCGTCGATCGTGCTAATTTCAAGTCGTCCACCGTGATCACCACTACAGAAATACCTTAAGGACTTAATTAGAAATACCTTTTTCTAACAGAAGTGCTCCATTATAGTTAGTGATATGTCATGCACCAACAGGTTGAATTGTGTTTGTCCCTAATTAAAAATTACTATGAAAATTTCAAAACAGTTCTAAATCTTCTGTCAATCCATTCAATGTGAGAAGATTCAGCCCATAAGATACACTTGTATACTCACAGATGAGATTACAAATAAAGTTTTATTTATAAACCTTTTATTACAAGAGCCACGTTGCAAAAATAAATATAGTACTCTAATAGTAGTTGTATCATATCCCATGGTAGTGTTTGTCTGCCTTTAGTGTATTCTGGATCGTAGCACATGCATCTGGCCTTCTAGGATGGGCCTGGGTTCAAAGCGAAGCAGCCAGAGTTCTATATTACGGGCCTACAACGCCTCCATTTCAATGCCAGTCAGTCTCCGGCCCAGGATAAATCAGAAAGCTCTAGTTCTCATATGCTTGTGAAATTTTGCCGGGGGAGTACGACCCCCATTATTTGTTTTTGTGTCATGAGAATACGACCTGTTTTGATTATTTTTGTTCCATCAATTCCTCGATTACTTCTAGAAAAGAAGAAACGAATTAATTAGTGAAAAGATTGCTCATAGAACCCACATGGATTTACATGGGCAAACTTATCTACTCTGTACCCCGATCTGTTCAGTAGTTATTGACGACTTTGGTGGACTCAATAGAAGCAGAGTGCCATGAGGTGAATTCCATTGGTTGTGTTTAATGAAGATCTATAAATGTATGATGCTTCGTATAGAGTTACAGCTTTTATTTCGAGAAGGCCATTGGTTGTGTTTTTCACATGACTCTTGCCGGCTTTTATATTGTCAGGAATAAAACAGAGTTATTGCCTACAGTTTTCTCCTAGTTATAAGAGACCACCTTTGTTGTTGTGATAACATCGACTTCTCCTTACTTCGTTTTTAGATAGTCTTTTTGTTTTGCACCAAAATATATATATAAGTCGATAGTGAACCACTTAAGTTGTTATGATACAAAACAAGGACCGCAAAAGAATTCATATTGAAGATCAATTTATAAATCTTTTCAAACAATGAATTGTTTGAAATACAATTATGAAAAGTGGAGACCGATAAAATAGGAAGTGATCCTTCAAGCCGATTAACTTAAGATCCAAAATTCGTAAATCTTTTCAGTAAAAAATTGCTTGGCAAGAAATTACATTACTAATTTATTAACAAGTATCAAATGTAAATATTGATAAACCATTTGACAATTTAGGTGAGACAATACGTATTTTGTTAAGTACAAAATATATCGAAAAATCCTATCTCAACTCTTATCTTTGACCCTCTTTTGATTAAAGATTAGTCCTTTTCTAAATGAAGTATTGCTAATTGAATATTATTGATAATATCTTTAACTATTGATGCAAAAAGAAGTCTTGACTTCTAAGAAGGGTCTGGGCTTAAAGCGATGCAGCTAGAGTTCCACGTCATGGGCCTACAATGCGTCAATCCAAAGCCATCTCCGGCCCAGAATATGTGGGACGGGTCTAGATTTGTGGTTATCATATGCCTGTGAAATTTGCGCTGTGGGAGTATGAAACTCCAATTTTTTTTTTAATACGAGCTGTTTTGATTGTTTTTGTAGTATCAATTCGTCGCCCTCTAGAAAAGAAGAAACGAATCAATTAGTGAAAAGATTGCTCATAACCGGCATGGATTTATTTGGGCGAACTTATCTACTCTGTACATAAAATCAAAGTAAGTAAAGATCCATATAAATCAATTTGAGGTGGGATAATATAAATAATAAAAAATAATTTATTTAGTACAAAAATCAAAAATTAAATTTACAATAGTGGATAACTATTGAGTAAGATTGTCGAACTTCCCGATTCCTCAACTCGTTAAAGATATACGCAAACTCCGACTCAACAACCCGCAGTAAAAAATGTGGGCTCCTAATTGGCGTGAGTTTCATATATTGTTCTGCATGCCTGCTGCAGTCACGTGAAGTCTGATTTAGACAAGAAATGTTGGCATCACCCTCTACATCAGACTGCGTTTATGCAGAACACAAATGCTTCGCACATTACTCCCACGGGGCTGCGGGGCTCAAGAAAGGCCTTGAGGCGAGCAATAAACGTACTCTAACGTGTTGGATTCGAATCACTTTTAAGATTAAGCTAGCCCGTGGTTTATTTGACAGGAGAATAGTTATGAGGACTAAGCCCTGTTGCCCTATATATTTTTTAGACTTCTTTATAGTCCGTGAAAGGTTTTGTCACAAAATTATTCCAATTTTCGTGACGAAGGTTTTTGTCAACAAATTAATTTTTTTATTTAGTTTTTAATTTTTCCACGACGAAATCATCGGGTCTGACGGAAATGTCAGAATTGAAGAAAAGTTCATCCCAAAAGGGGCCGCACGATTCGTACAAAATATATTCGCCCTCTCTGAAGTATTGCCCTTTAGCTTATTGAGTCTTTGGCTCTCATGACAATATTTTCCTCATACATATGCCTGTGAAATTTGCGCTGTGGGAGTATGAAACTCCAATTTTTTTTTTAATACGAGCTGTTTTGATTGTTTTTGTAGTATCAATTCGTCGATTCCCTCTAGAAAAGAAGAAACGAATCAATTAGTGAAAAGATTGCTCATGGAACCGGCATGGATTTATTTGGGCGAACTTATCTACTCTGTACATAAAATAGTTTTTGGTACATCATTCCGTCGAGTATGATTAGTAAATTTGATTCTTAATATTAATTTGGGATGATTTAAAAATAACATATGCAACAATCAAATAATATATTTATAGTAAAATAATGATAAAAATATTTTTAGAAACAAGAAAACTTTCACGCTCTGTTAAGTAGGAGAGGATTTTGATTATTAGCTGGATAACTCCAAACTAGTGATTGTGAACAATATGAACAAGTAATCCCGATCGAGACTTTTTAGTTTTTGTTTTTTTTTTCCTCACCTACCCGAAGAAGAAAAAGGATTGAGGTCGTTCTTGGACAAGATATACGTCAAACTCCGACTCAACAACCCGCAGTAAAAAATGTGGGCTCCTAATTGGCGTGAGTTTCATATATTGTTCTGCATGCCTGCTGCAGTCACGTGAAGTCGTGAACTGGTTAGACAAGAAATGTTGGCATCACCCTCTACATCAGACTGCGTTTATGCAGAACACAAATGCTTCGCACATTACTCCCACGGGGCTGCGGGGCTCAAGAAAGGCCTTGAGGCGAGCAATAAACGTACTCTAACGTGTTGGATTCGAATCACTTTTAAGATTAAGCTAGCCCGTGGTTTATTTGACAGGAGAATAGTTATGAGGACTAAGCCCTGTTGCCCTATATATTTTTTAGACTTCTTTATAGTCCGTGAAAGGTTTTGTCACAAAATTATTCCAATTTTCGTGACGAAGGTTTTTGTCAACAAATTAATTTTTTTTATTTAGTTTTTAATTTTAGACGATCCATAGTCTAATTAGACGGAAATGGGATGAAGAAAAGTTTCATCCCAAAAGAGTTCTACTCCACATGGCGACTATATTCGTCACCAAAAATTATTTTAAACTTTTTTTTTTTTATCTTTTCATGACAATATTTTCCTCACAATAAGTTTATATTTCGTGATGAAATTTGGTTTTCGTTATACTGGCTGTTGTGACAAACTTTGTAACAAAATCAATTTTTGTCACTAAAAATTTGTCACAACAACCTTACTTTTAGTGACGAGATTTGTTTCATCACCTAAAATTTCGTCATTAAAGGTCAAAATTCTTGCAGCTAGTGATATTGAAGTTTCACTTATTCACCCGGAATTTACCTTACATTGTGGTGGGTACTATTTCGATGGGCTGCCACTGGTGGCGGAGACAAGGATGGGGGCCAGCGCCCCCCAAATTTTTTGAAAACGATCCCCTTTGCAAGGCCAAAAATATTATCCTTTTTTTTTTACACTTTCAAATACCATTTATCCAAAAATAAATGAGACAAATTTAATGCTTTAAAAATCATACCCTTTAAAATGACAAGAAATAAGAAATGAATTAAAGTATTTTTAAAATACAACAAATGCTAATGCAATTAAAAGTTCACTAAGAGATGCAATTTATTTTATGATGTAAATACAGTTTTTTGTTCCTATTTTGTTATGGGGAAAATACAAGACTTTTCACCCACAAACTAACATATATTTTACACTTTGCATTACCTAAACTACCAATTTATGCACCCTTTACATTTGAAACCACCCTTACTAAATATTATACCAATTTTTAATTTCTCAAGGCACCCAAAGTGTTATCAAAATTTTCAAACAATGTACGCAAAATGCCTAATATTATTGTCTCTTATTATTTTGCAAGGGTATTAGTTTGTGGGAACCTGTTATTAATATTCCACCTTGGTTGTGTATTTAAAGTGGGTTTCAGTTTAAGGTGAAAGATGTCAAACATTTAGTTTAGAGGGACCTGGAGAAAAGATGTTTCTCATTTGGGGTGCAATGACACTACTGAGAATGATTATTTTTAGTTTCTTTAAAAATCCTTCAATCAACTTTTGTTCCCCCCTTGTTTCACCCCAAACTACCATCTTTAAGACATTGCACCCTCAAACTACCAATGTTATACATTTTGCACCCTAAACTACCCACTTTGACACATTACACCCTCCAACTACTAATATTAAACACTTTGCACCCTCCATTTGACAATAATACCCTTGAAAATTAATGAATTGACAACAATATCTAAGGGCATTATCGTCATTTTAGTTTGAAAATTTGATAAAGGGTGCAAAGTGTTAAAAATTGGTAGTTAAAGGGTGCAATGTGTCAAAATTGGTAGTTTAGGTCACTTTGTTCAATTAAAAGAACCTTTGGCTTCCACAGCTATGCTAACAACTTTATTGGAAGCAGCTGCTAATTGCAATTCAGAGTAAACATTTATATTGTTTTCTTTATAATTGTTATGTGATCAACTTGCTAAACAATAATTAATACATTAAAAAAGTCCTTCCATAAAATATTAAAATATTGGAAGCAGGCGTTATACTCTATAACATAATCTAAAGTGATTTTTGGCAATAAAAAATACTCAAAATTTGTAGAAAATTTGATAGTGGTGTGAATATGTAGGTAGATTGAATTTTATTGGAGTTTGTAAAAAGTCGATGAATCTTTTTAAAGACATTTGATTGTAGGTTCATTTTTATTGGAATTTATAAAAAAAAATGTAAACAAGGATGATTCGATGGAATTTGGTAATAAAAAGGTATTCACGTTTAGTGAAAAGTATGGAGAAAAATGATTTGATGGCAATGTTTTTAAAAGATAATATTGGTGTTCATGTGAGAATGCATTAGAAAGCGGTGTTAAATTTTTTTAGATTCTAGATGTTTATTTATGAATTTTTTTTACTTTCAAAATATTTCCTCAAAAAGGTAAATATTTGTTATTGCCGAATATCACTGTTATTCCTTTCTATAACTTTGCCTCCCCAAGACTTAAATCCTGGCTTTGCCACCAGCTACCACACATGATTTTCTCTTTTAAAAAAAAGGCTTCACATATTATAAATAAACATTTAGAATGCCTTCTAATACACAATATGTTATTCCTCTTTTCCATCATTCATGCCTTTTTGTTTCCTCCCTATTAATTAGTTTCTGTCTCGAATGTGGCACATATATATTATTAGGTGAAATATTACGCCCCATATTTATGGAGTAAAATTATCCCCTCAAGTTGCAAAAAATATCAATTGTCATCTTGGGTCAAATTTGACTTTATGTTAAATCAAACAAAGAGTGATTTGAACTAACTGAAATTTCCTTCAAGAAAAAATTATTAAAAATAAAATAAAAAAATTAAATGTTAAATATATTCCTATTTTATTTGTTCTATTCATTTTATTTTTAATTTTGTCTCACATTTGTATTGGAAGGACATTTGAGTTGAATACTAATATTCCCTTAATCGCTTTCACGATTTGCGGAAGAAACTATAAGAAGGCATATCCAAAAATTGGTTACATTATTGTGGTGTCTTTGCCTGTGATACTGTTGATCTTGATCATAGCACTTGCATTTTACCTTCTAGGTAGGTCCCGGGGTCGAAGCGAAATAGCTAAAGTTCCATACAATGAGCCTCTGGCTCCGACACCTCCATTTCAAGCCTAGGATAAATCATCAGAGGTCTAGAATTGTACTTTTCGATCTGCTGGTGGAAATTTGGATGATTCAAGTAGAGCACTTGTTTGTTTAATTTGTGTGAAACGAGTAGCTTAGAAAGGTGAAAATATTTGTGTGAAGTGTGTAGGAGATGGAATTGTGATGTGTTTGTGAAATATCCCCTAAGGGTTGAGCACTTCTTCCCCATCCATGCTTGAAGGTGTTTGTAAATAAGTAACCTTGCTTTTGTACTTGGTCCTCTAATTGTAGAGGGCTTCTTCCCCATCCATACACGATTAGAAAGGTTGACTAGAAAACATAAGGTATTAAAGTAAAAAGACCTTTATATTGAAACAAAGAGTGAGAAATAGAGAGAACATTTAAAGGTTGTCGATGCTATACCTACGTCACATATTCGAATGAGAAGATACTAACAAAGCACAATGGTTCTGATTAATTTGTTACATATTCCTCTATTCTATCCACTCACCGTTATCCACACTAAAGTTAATCAAGATGAAAGTCTTAATTACACTAAAATTTGGGACGGATTTGTTTGTGACAGAGAAAGGTCTGTCCCAAATTAAAATGCGTTCTAACCTCAATAACATGATAACATTTTCTGTTCAAACGTAAATGTCTACCGTTTGAACAGGAAATACTAATTAATTAGAACATGTTCGAACACACTTTTTGAGACATACTTTACGTGTTCTAAAATATGTTGGTCTGGTCGGTAAAACACTGTGCGAAGGATATTTACCTCGAAGGTGAAGGTGGCCGAAAAAAAATGTGGCTTATACATCATTTAGTGATGAACTATTTATCACTAAAGGAGGGGAGTTTTAGTGACAAATTTTGATTTGTTAGAAAAAATTCTATCTCGAAAAGCCAGATTTCTTGGCTTGTGCTTGGTCGTGAGTTCGAATCTTGGCAAGTTCAAATTGTGATAAGTACTCGTCTAGGAGACATTGAATGCAATGTAATTGTACTTGTGTTTAAGTGGTCACAATGATACTAGCTAGCAATTACTGGTCTCTTTTTTGTTAGAGAAAGAAAAACATATATAAGGTAGTTCAAAAAATTCAGACAAGAATAAAAATTTGGAGTGGGAGCTAGTATGCTGGATGAGAAAATGATGCTTATGAGTCAATTTAGTCGGAGGGAGATCTTGACGCTTGTAAAAATGGGGTACAATATTGTGGTGTCTTTGCCTCATGTTATACTATTGATCTTGGATTTTACCATCTGGGTACGGCCGGCTCAACTTTCAACATTAATCACCAATACCCAACGCAACGACTATGATGTTAAGTTCACAGAGAACTAAATAAAAGAAACAGCAAGTAAGCAAAATTAGAATAATACTTTTAGTTTTAGGGGCTATGTGGCAAAGAGGGGCATTGTACAACAAAAGCTCTTCAACTTACCAATTTTGTAACATTAAAGGCATTTTTAGTAAATATAATCATGAATATTCGAAACATACGGTTTATTGAACACAAGCTAAAACAAAGGGAGGGAAACAAAGGTTGTTGATACATCACTTAGAGATTAAAATCTCCCAACCTGTCACTTTGTAGCTTTCTTCTTTTTGTTTTCCTTTTCAATACAACATAACTAAAACTCGATATATTCTTCACACTAACAACTATTACTACTCCATGTTACCATACACCCTCCCCTGCTCCCTAAAAAAATAAGGCCATTAAACACCCACAGAGAAGAGAAGCATTAATTAACTGAGATGACATTTATTGGAAGACAGGTTTTTCAAATTGCTACAGTTGTCTCATGTTGAAAGTCCTCATTAACCAATATTCCCTACAGTTACTCTAACAACCAATCTAAATCCATATCCAAGCAAAACTATTCTCCAACCAAATTCAAATAGAGATCCTGAGATGAGTGTTTACAGGTGGAAGTGTTGAAACATCAGAATCCTCACATTTCTTTGTTAACGATCTCCCACACAATCCCGGATTTTCCTCAAATGAACTATTTTCAAATGTATCAAATTACTTCCCTTGTGGTATAGGTCCCATGAAGATGATTATGAGAAACATTGAAGAATCCCAAGAAAGTAAGATTTGTCAACTGTTGTGGAATTTTTCAAACAACTTGTTATGAGAAAGGTCTAATGCTTTCAATTTGTCAGTTTCCCTAGAGAATGGTGGGATTGACCAGTGAGAATATTATTGGAGAGATTGAGCAAATGAAGCCCCTCAAAATTTCTAATCGATTCTGGAATCCTTCCAACAAATCCATTGCTTGATAGATCAATAGCAGCGAATGATTCTTGGACCCTCTCATAATATATTTATGCCTTTATTTGTCAATGTCATAGAATAATTGTAAATATAATGCCAAAAACCATTTGAGCTCACGTTAAAATATGTTAGATATGCAGATCTCAAAGCCTTCCGATTGCCCAAAAGTTCTAATGGCAGCTTTCCAACAAAATTGTTTTGGGAGAGGTCAATGATTTGTAAGTTAGGAAACTTGTAAGCAAGTTTGTTGTTGTATTGGGCCATGAAATTTGTTCCCTCAAACTGAGAATCTTTAGATTTGGAAGATTTCCTAACCAAGAGGGAAACATATCTCTAACTTGGTTATTACTGAGATCAAGGATCTTTAGCATTCTGTAGTTGACCAATGACCTTGGCACCCCCTCTTTGAATTGGTTTTGGCTGAAGTGTATTATCTTCAACCTTTTTCCTTTTGTCCAATTCTCGAGAATGCTTCCCTGAAGATTGTTCCTCCGTAGATCAAGTACTGATAAAGAACAAAGTCCTGCAAACATGGAGGAAGTGAACCATTCAAGTTGTTATTGATAAATCAAGCACCTTGAGAGAACTCATATTGCAATCAAATTCGAAATGTTTCCAGTCAATGAATTGTTTGAAATACGATAATGAATAGTGGAGACCGAGGGAACTGGAAGTGATCCTTCAAGCCTATTAGAACTGAAATCCAAAATTCGTAATTCTGACCACGGAAGAATAATTGGATTTTGACTAAAGCCTTTGAGAAAGTTGTTCGAGAGGTCAATAATCCTTATACTCTTTTTGGATATCTTCCACATCCATTATGGTACTTGTCCATGAATATTATTCCAGATAGGTCTAGATACTCTAGTTGATCTTGGCTTCTTAAAAAGTCGGGGAACTTGCTCAAGTTGCATGAAGACAATGTCAAATATTTATACCTTGGAAGAGTTTCATTGCTCAAATGTTCTTCAAATGATACTTGATTACGAGAAAGTCCAAAAAAGACAGATTCTTGATCTTAAAACTTGGACAAAATCCAAAAGATTGTCTAAGTTAGAAAGGTTCACTTGCCATAATTGTGTGAGGTTTCTAGTTGAAGGCGGAATTAGACCTGTCTATTGATTGTAGCCAAGCTTCAGCGCAGTAAGTTGGATGAGGTTCCCAATTGAAGACGGGGATTGGACTTGTGAATTGATTGTTGTCAAGGTACAGGGCATTAAGTTGGGTGAGGTTACCAAATGAAGACGGGATTGAACAATTGATTGTTGGCAAGGTCTAGAAAAAAAAGTCAGTGAGATTCCAAATTGAAATGGGATGAGACCTATCAATTGATTGATCCAAAGGACTAGAATTGAGGGTCGAGTGAGATTGCCAATCGAGGATGGGATGAAGCTTGAGAAGTTGCAATTTGATATCTTCAATTGAGTTAGAGACTGAAGATTTCCTATCAAGTCAGGAAAATAGCCAATAAGATATGCATTGTGACTCACATCAAGAGCCTGTAAATTTGGTAACTTAAAGATGCCTATTGGCAAATCTCCATGTAATCCACAACAATGGAGATAGAGTGACGTTAAAGAAGACACATTACCTAAGAGGTCAGGTACAACAGAGCTTATATTCACCACACTCAAATTAAGCTCTTGTAGGCGGGTCAAATTTCCCACTAGGATGGTCAGGCTAAGCTCGTTGAGCTCCAAAAGGTAAGTGTCATTGTAATAATATTCCTCAGTCTTATCATCACAGAAGCGAGAAATATTGAGGGATGACAAAAGAGATAGGCGTGAAACTTCTAGTGGGATTTGACCATAAAACTGTGAAGAAGAGAGATTAAGATAAGTTAATCTTGAAAGGACGTGCACCTAGGGATAGGATTTGAGAGTAGTTGAAGTCATTGAGTCTTTGGAGGTGAACAAGGCGGAAAAGACTACTGTTTGAGTTCAAAGAACCATAGAGACAACTGCTACTAAGGTCGAGGCTAATTACATGACTTGTATTTGCATCACACTCGACCCCATCCCATAAGCAACAATCGCTATTTGCTCCTTATTTCCAAGAGGCAACTTTGGGATATGCCAAAGGACTACTAGAAGCGGACTTGTCAACGATGATGTTTTCCTTTAGTTGCAACAAGGCTGAGATCTCATGATCACGGCATAGGGGTCGTGTATGAGAAGAAGAATGAATGAGGATAAGATTATGGAGTAGAAATAGTTGAAAATGAAACCCATGAAGGTGAAGTGAAAGATGGAACAACCCATGATGTTGTGTTTAGCTCTCTTCGCTAATTAAGAAGTAACGTCGATCATTTATATAGACAGTATTTCTCGGGAGTGAACTCTGATGCACCAGCTGAGCTGGGTTCGACATTCATTCTTGGTCCGAGCCCAAATTGAGCTTTCAAATTCATTCATGAGAAGCAAATTCGTTGTATCTCAAAAGGGATGATTGACGTGAATCACGCGCTGATCTGGAAGTCTGGAAAATGGCTTTCCAGCATCAAAATCTTTATATGCTTGTATAAGGAAGATCGCGGTTTCAAGAAGTACAGCAGATTTTCTGGGGAAGGATCTTGTCAAGCAACGAAGTTTTGTTGTTCAGAGAAAACTAAATATTTTTCACTCCCAAATTATCAATTTTTATGCTACTTATTTTCTCTGTCAAAGTAGTATAATGATGTATATAGTTGCTCGAAACTTCAATAGATTGAAGCCAAAAAATGCAAGTCTTTCGTATAAAAATGATTTGTCCTCGAAAGAACCATATGAAACCACATTTTAAATATTAGAGAAGCTTTAGATCCGCCAAAGATCCACCGGACAGGGAATTCCGCGTCCATTAATACTGAGCCCAGTGGTCCTCATTTCACCAAATTCTTCATAAGTACGACGTATATATACTTTCCCAATTTTCGGGAGTTTTTCTATCACGTCAAACTAGAAAACTAGGAAATGGAAAATCTTCATCCTTATTGTAGGAGAAGTAGATAGAACTAACTAGGGCGCACTTCAGAGATTGACTGCGTACGCTATTACACTTGCTAGTCTTTATTGTAGGTATATAGGGGAAATTAAAATTCGTTCTTCAGCTAATCATGGAGCAAATGGAAGCAGCTCCGGGTCATGTTCAAACATAGGCATGTCTTCTTCCTTCATGTTTACCCACGCTTCTATTCCATCACCGTCCCTGGTACTCATCAAGACCACCACATTCTTATACGGCCTGCCGGGACTGCAGACCCAAGTAGGCTTTCCCCACCCAAAATCAACTTCGTAGACAGGAAACCTGCACCAACTAGTAAAGTTAAAAAATTCTGTCTCACCCTCCGAGAGCTGTGTCACTGCATTTTTCAAGTACCCCAAGTATCCACTAGCATCGTGTAGTTTCTTCACGGTATCCGTATTGACTGCCATAATTGCATTCCTAAGCTGTCTCACTAGAGAAGGGTAATCTTTCTCGATCTCCACTGGCGACGTTGTAACTGCAGTCTGATAAAGATTCCCAATGGTGTGTGCTGGAAGTTGCGGAACCATCCTCTCCCGCAAGTTCACTGCATGTAGTCCTCCGTAAAGCTTCGGGTTTTTTTCAGGATTCGACCTAGTTACTGCCATGAAACGCTTCCACATGAATGCTGAAACGGCCTCGACGCGTGATGGACCCCTCTCGGTGGGACCAAATGCGACCGAGCCTTCTTTTCGCAGGGCATCTATGCTCGATTTGTCGAACACGAATCTTCTTGTCACGATCTTTTCCATTGGTTTCCCTAACACAAACCCAGATGTCTCTACCGGAGGGAAATGGGTGGCTGCATTAAAACTAGGGTTTATAACTGCAGTAGATCCCCTAGACGTGCCAGCCCATGCATTAACAAATGTGCCCATTGATGTTCCATCAGCAATCTTGTGGGAGACGACTACTCCAATTGCTACTCCTCCACAATCAAAACTATTATACTGAACAGCTAGGAGAACTTTCTTACCAAGCTCGGTGAAACCATGATAGGGGGTAAATGGGAGCAACGGGACCAAATCGTTCCCGACGTTGGGTTTCTGTAGTACTTCAGCTAGCTTGCATGGGACTTGGGCTTGAATATATTCAACGCCCTCATCGTTACAATCGACGTAGAAATCTTGATCTACAAGCATCCCAGCCAATGGATATAGACGAGTTAGGGTTTCAGCAAGAGACTTTTTTAGCAGACAAGATCGTTCGAATTGATCGACATTCTGGTGATCTTGCTTAGAGCGATAGAAGAAAATGACTGGAATATAACAAGGCGGTGCAATTTGGTCTAAGAATGAAAGCTTGAAGTTCCTAAGGTGATGGGGTGTTGGAGATGAAGGTTTAATCATCTCCTTGGAGATGATCTGAACATTCATGACCGCCATATGATACGGCTATAGAGCTAGGTACCTCAGCAGACTACACAAAAAAAGGAGGCAAACTTTTAATTATGAATAAAACTAGCAGAGACTTTTGTGATTATACAGAGTAAGAGCATGCGGTCTTTATATATATTGAAGCGGCCAAACAACAACCATCCTAGTCTGTATTTTTTTTTTCTAAGCCAATATTAATACATCGCCTACGTTCAGAGTTATGGAGGCTATACAACCAGTCACAGTTAATAACATTTGGAGGAATAGCAGTTACCAATAGTCTACCAAACTGACCGGATAATGCCCAAGCCTGTGTCATGGTAGGTTAAGCAATCACATGGTTTATATATCCCAATATCATCATGCGGGAGTTTTAACCCTACATGCCGGAGTTTATTGTCAGACTAAGAGGACCAATTAAATCATTTTTCATCAATCGTGTCCCATCCTTAATTTCCAGTAATTAGTCACTTCAACAGTTTTCGATATTGGTTATAAGGGTATCCAAAACACGAACAAGATGGATGATTGTTGTACCAACCATTATTGTTAGGCCCGATTATAATTTATAACAAAGTTTTTGTATTGTTGATTCCTAGGCATAGTGCTTCTGTTGAAATTGTTCCTTTGAAAATTTCTCGAAAAGCTATTAATCATAGGTTCTTCTCTCTTTTGGAACAATAGAGCCGTTATGCTCATTACTAAACTTGTTGTTGAAATAAAATATAACCAAAGAATTAGGCCAAAAATTAGAATACATTCTAGGAAAATCAAACTTCCATTGAAGAGAAGCATATGAAAGGCTTTCATAAAAATTCGTATAATAGACATGTTGGCTAGTTAGCTATATGTTTTAATTCTGACTAACGGCCAGCCATTGGGATAGGGATGAAGACAGACTCGGCATGGTGTTTGTATGTTGAAATTTTAGAGTATAAGAGTTGGTGAAAAAGTGAAAAGAGAAATTATTTTTGTTAATGTATTTTAGTTGGCATAAAACTTCATGACGTGTCTTAGTTTATTCCTGAGATACGTGGTTAATAAAGCCCTGCTCAAAGTCCAGCAGTTCAACATGATTGGTGATCGTCTAGAAATGGTTACAGTTTGATTGAAGTCTGCGTACAGTTTGCTTACACGAAGCCGGCGCTTTGATGTTTTGAGAGCCTGGGAAGTTTGTTCCGAGTTCATTCCAAGTTTGATCAAGATTGACGAAAGCTGTTATAACAATTTTAAAAGAAGCGCCCAAGATTCAAGAAGTCTTGAAACTTCGTGAATCCCTTCCCTCCGACCCTTCAGAGTATAAAAGCCATTTTCTCTCATTCATTAAAAAAAAAACGTTCCTTGAAATCATTTTGAGAAATCTAGCTATTGAGAGCTTTGATGAAATATTCCCTGCAACTGTTTCTGTAGACTGTTCTGTGTAAATTGAAAGCAAATCTTGCGAGAGTTTCCTTTCCCTTATCATCTCAGTTTGAATTTCTATCACCAAGATAAGACTCTTGATTTAGAAGGTAACGGTAACTTCAGCACCGTGTACCAGCAATGTGTTGGGTAAGATTGTACCGAGTTTGAAGATTTTAGTGGATTCGATTAAATCGGCTTACGAGCCCGGAGAGTTTTTCTCTTTTGAAGAAATTCTTCAAAAGAGTTTTCTCTTCGTAATCAAATCTTGGTGTCTTTGTTGTGATTGTTTATGTAGATTAACTTGTTGTTCTTGTTATTAATTCTTTCTTTAGATTCCTTGGTTAAGAAAGAATTATAGAGGTGTTCTGTCACTCGATAATCTGCTGTCCATATTGGTTTATTACTTCCACATTATATTGTGTTGCTTTAGCTCTCTTGAAATTTACTGCAGAGAAAGTGAAAGAAAGAAAATCAGAACCTATTCAACCCCCCCTTCTAGGTTCAGCAACACTGTTGAGTCTTGAACCTTCCACTTCAATTTGAATAAATTTTTTATATTATTACAATGAAAAATATTGATTTGATGGAGAGAGAGATTATTTTGTAGTTATTTTATTAGACCAAAATTTTAATAGTGATGTGAAATAATTGTAGTCATGCATGCGGCGGTACAATCTTGGACAACAAAGTTTAAACAAGTTGGTATATCCCCTGAATTTTGCAATTCCGAGTTATTCAAGTTGTCCTCATAACTGACAATTATAATATACAATGAAATTCTATCCACATTATTCGGAGAACAGTGTCATATACGTATGCCGTGTTACAAGCACCAGTATTATTCCTTCAAAATGGATTCTCCAAGGCAGTAACGATAGTGGAAGACTTAGGCATGACTTTGGCAGGAGATATTAGTCGTCGATCGTGCTAATTTCTAGTCGTCCACCATCACCACTATAGAAATTCCTTTTCTAACAGAAGTGATCCATTATAGTTAGTGATATGTCATTCACCGACAGGTTGAATTGTGTTTGTCCCTAATTGAAAATTACTATGAAAATTTCAAAACACGTTCTAGATCTGAACAAAAACAAAATAAATCACCAAAATAAAGGGTCAAAAACTAAAGCAAATCTCTCAACCTGTCACTTTGGGACCTTAGCATCAATTAAAATTTGAGTTTGAATCGTTCTTTCTTCTTCCTTTTGTTTAAAACAACATAACTAGATCTCGATAAATTTTCCATACATATATAGAAGTGTTATTGCTCCATGTTATGATACACCCTCTCCCCACTCCCTGAAAAAAAGAAAAGACAATGCCGCACATTAAACAAGTCTCTGCTTCAATCTTTATCAAGTCAAGTTTTGGCTTGCTTGGGTTGTCATAAAGTCTCTGCTTTCAGGTAGGTTGAGATATGATACCGCGGTCACGAGAAATCATGAGCTCCACCATCGTCTACTGCTGTTGAATTCAACTCCAGACAACACTTTTACTTCTGGTGCACGTGGCCTTATCACACAGATTTCTTTATTTTTGTGCTTTGGCAAGTGGGTGCAGTAATCCTCTTGTTCCTTGATTTTTTTTACTAATCTTTCATTAGAGTCAAGAATTTGACAAGGGGGTGTAGTAATCATTAAGATCACTTGGCACAAAGATTTGGTCAAAATGAAGAAAGCAATAGTGGAGGTCGAAATAAAATTAGGAAACTAAAATTATTGTTTTGGATGACCAAGGTATCTGAAATTTCGCCGGGCTAATTTTTAAACTTGTACAGTCTTCAGTACTAAAATTAGATTTCACACACTAAATTCTTCAAAAGAAAAAACATTTCATTATAAATCTCTAATTGTTCTACTTAATAATCTTTGTGCTCTCTGAACCATAGCATGGAAAGAGTGGCAAGTGTGATAGTTGCATAATTCTCTTAGCCCGTATGATTTATCAGCCATTAATAGGAAAAGGCTTTTGCATCAAGTGTTCTAAATTAAGTACTCGACATTCTTAAAATACTATCTTTTCTATGACATAATTTTTAAGAAATTTCTCACACAAAAAAGTGCAAACATGCAAGTTACTTTCAACATTTTAGTTCCAATCTAAATATTTTGATATCGTAAGTGGACAGTATGATCAAAATTTTGTATTTGAATGTCAATCAACGTATATTGATCATTTGAAAATCATGTTATAAAACAATGGTAGTTAGATCATGTTAAGTGTAACCCTCGCTTAGGATTGTGTCATGAACCACTACAAAAAAAAAAGGACTTTAGCGGTGGTCAGTAACCGCCGCTAAAGGTGCCAAAACCGTTGCTATAGGCTATAGCAGTGAACTCGAATAGTGCTATTGAACCGTTGCTATAGCCTATAACGGCGGTTTTGGCGATCGCTGGTGAAGACCGTCGGTCTATAGCGGCGGTAGTTAAAAATGCTACTATAGGTCAATTTTGGTATGCGTTTAAACATCTAAAGCAGTGTTTTTGTGATCGCCGCTAAAGGTCTGTGCCAATGTTTTTTTTTTTTTTTACCCAAAAGAAAAACGTTGCAATAGCTATATTTATAAAAACACCTGTATTTTTAATTTTTAATACAAATTTATTTTAGTAACCATAATTCATTAGATGTAAAAGCTTAAAAAGTAAGGATAATAAAATAAAATATACTTCATCATTGATTAATAATGTTTGACAACAAACACAAGAATCTCTACAAGTAATCTAAAAAGTAACAAGTTTCTAATATAAAATAACAATGAGCAAGGACCAACTAAAATGTTCAAATACAGCACAATAAGCAAGGACCAATTAAAATCTTCCTCCTTTGACACATCAACATCCTCTTGAATTCCTGTAATTGAAAATAAATATCACATGAGAAATAGAAATAAACAAAAGATTTATGTAAACAAAATATATACTTGTATATAAGGCTATAAGCAACTCTAGATTCTCTGTGTCAAAACGGGTCAAAAATTTTCCCAAGCCGAGCGCTCATGGACTAAGCCTCACAAAAAATCTCATTTTTAAACCGTAAAATACTTTTCATCAAATCGGATCGAGGTACTATCCGGGTTAAAAAAAGGAATTGGAAGTAGAAGGACTTCTTAGTAAAGTATCTCAAGGACATACAATTCAGACTAACAAATTCATAGCTCTAAACACTAAAATAAGATTGTCCGCTGATAATACTTAGAATATCTGCAAAAAATCATCCACATATCTGCATGCGCTCTCAAATGACGGATACTGACAGCCACATTTTCCATCATCGAGGAGGGAAAAAAGCCTATGTTTCCAAGTTCACATCTGTTTAACGAGAACTATACACCTACAATTTCCATGATCTACACAGATGAGTCAATAATGAAAACAAAACACACATTTCTACTCATCTCATGAATAAGGTGGTATGATCTTCAGAGGTTGCACTGAACACATCTTCCACTTTGCAAACAGGTACCCCTGGATGATTCATAGCATCCTTCTACTACTACATGCCAAATATGTGCTATGGGCATCTAGAATTTGGGGGTTAGAGGACAACGGCAAAAGTAATTAGTATTCACTATGATTAAGAGCCCTGTAGCCTTTGGGCACTAAACCAATGATTGCCACATAAAGCATTGCCTTACAACCACAGCTAGATAGCTTGAATGTACATCTCTTCTTATTTTTTTAAATGAACTGAGTAAGGTCCTAGCTAGGGGAGGGGGGAAACCAAGAAGGGTCCTCATATGTGTCATTTCCTACCAATCGAAGTTATGGGGAAATTAGTAAACTTTGACAAGCATGATATTTCACAAAGTGAAGTCGCATATCGCAATCCACAAGTTCAAAATACAAACCGACATTGTGATGTCGGATGCCAAACCCCACCTTGCTTTGTCATTAAATGGAGAAACTATACTTGGGCCATGTCTAAGTTTGGCACTTAAAATCTAAAAATTCTAATTTCATTTGAGAAATTCTTGGTTGTAAGCAACTTAATCCTTCTGCCCGGATTGATGAACAGCCAACCCAAAAATTGATGGCACAGCTCATTTCATGTCACTTGTTTTTGAGCGGCATCATCAGCTTTTTGGATTGAAGCATTATATTGCCCAAAATTGAACATTTGTAACCTAGGGACTAAATAGGAGCATACGGAGCATTCAGAGACCAAAACTATTTATGCAAAGTCAATAAACAGCCCCTCTTTCGGTTATCATATTCATTTACTCAGATTATATAATATCAGGAGTAGCAATCAAAACCGAAACTTCCCAGTTCACCCCATTCCCTGTAACAATCATATTAAGCGCAATTTCAACTACGAGATGCAATGAAACTAGAGGAATCAGATTACCAAGTATCAGCCATGATCAAACCTCCCAAAGAAGAGATTCCAGCATATCACAAGAGACACCCAAATCACATATCAAAATTAAACGAGATCTACTTGTAAAGAGAATACCAAAATCTTTAAAACCATAGAGAGAGGGAGAGTAAATACCTCAACAGTCCAAATGAAGAAATCAAGAGGCTCAGGTGGGTGTTCTTTGCTCAGACTCCCAAATCAATCCCCCAAAAGTACCTAATCATTTGAAACCAAACAGAGCCCTAAGACCTCACAATTCAATCGAATTTCAGCTGAGGGCAAAAAACATAAGCTTTTTGTTGTACGATGGACTCCTGCTCAGTTCCCCGACAGAACCAAAAAGGAAACCAAAACATGAATTGAGCGACCACCAAGTTTAATCATAATAAAGGTAACTGGAGAGTACCCATTGGAGAAGAGAAGGATGGGAGCAGAGTCGGGAGGGACGGATTGTTGAGAGAGATAACGACAAACAAACAGCGGAATAATTCCTCTCTCTAGATGAAAGCAAATAGAGCGCAATCTCAACAATTATATGTACTGAAAAATAATCTCAAGATAATCAATCACACCAAGCCAGAACAACACAAGCAATTTTTACGCGGAAAACTTCTCCGGTGTGAGGAAGAAAAAATCACGGGACCTAGTCCAGTCAAATCTCCACTATAAACTAAATAATGGGTACACAAAGTCTTCTCTAGTCACAACTAGAGGCTACAACTCAGATCTTCAAGATGATATCAATCTTGGCAAATATAACGAAAAACAACGAAGAGAAAATACCAACAATCCAAGGTTACTGTTCACGTGTACGAACCACTGTTCCGAGCTCAAAATCTGATCTTCACCGTTCAGATTATAGCCCTTGTGTCGTGAACGTCTCCTCCAAATTTCAGCTCGATCGGACCACAGAAAAAGCGGGATCTAGCCTTTGATGAAACCTGGGTGTGAAAGAGAAAAACTGCCTCTTTCTTTTTCTTTCTCTTCTTTTAATCCGTACGACTTAAAGAACTCATCCTTAGGGTTATAAGTTAGAACCCTAATGGGCTTTGGGCCTTATAAGACCCCATTGGGCTTTCCTTCACATAGAAGGAATAAACTAACAAATCTCCCCCTTTTGACTATGTGGAGGAAATCGCCATCCCGACGATCGAACAACAATCTTCAAGCTTCTGCCTTGGTAGCGCTTTTGTCAACATATCAGAGCCATTATCATCAGTGTGAACTTTCTCAAGTTCCAGTAATTTATCATTCAACACATCTCTGATCCAATGGTATCGAATATCAATATGCTTCGATCTTGCATGAAAACTGGAATTCTTAGCAAGATGAATAACACTCTGGCTATCACAAAACAACACGTACCTTTCCTGCTTGAAACCAAGTTCTCTCATGAACTTCTTTGTCCATAGCAACTCTTTAGCAGCTTTTGTTGCTGCAATAAGTTCTACCTCTGTCGTAGAAAGGGCAATACACTTTTGAAGTCTTGATTGCCAAGCAACAGCCCCACCTGCAAAAGTAATTAGATAACCCGAAGTAGACTTTCGAGTATCCACATCTCCTGCCATGTCTGCATCTGTGTAGCCAACTAGTAATGGTTGTCCAATTCCAAAACCAAGTCTCACACTGGAAGTGCCTCGAAGATATCTCATGATCCACTTAACTGCATTCCAATGCTCCCTTCCTGGATTTGACATGAATCGGCTAACTACACCCACTGCATGGGCTATATCTGGTCTTGTGCAAACCATCGCATACATCAAACTTCCTACTGCTGAGGCGTAAGGAACTCTTGCCATGTCTTCCTTTTCTTCATCTGTAGAAGGACATTGTCGGTGCTCAGTCTGAAGTGGGTAGCAATAGGAGAACTAACCACTTTAGTGTTGTCCATATCAAACCTTTGAAGCACTTTCTCAATGTACTTCTTTTGTGACAAATACAACTTCTTAGCATTCATGTCACGACTGATTCTTATGCCAAGAATTTTCTTCGCTGGTCCCAAGTCCTTCATGGCAAAGGACTTACTCAACTGCTTCTTCAGTTTGTCAATCCTTAAAGTATTCCTGCCAACAATCAACATGTCATCCACATAAAGCAGTAAAATGATAAAATCATCATCAACGAATTTTTGAACAAGTACACAGTGATCAGAAGTTGTCTTCTTGTAGCCTTGCTCTACCATAACAGACTCAAACTTCTTATACCACTGTCTCGGTGCTTGCTTCAGCCCATATAGACTTTTCTTCAACTTGCACACATAATCCTCTTTACCTTTTACTGGGAAACCCGCTGGTCGCTCCATCTGCTCAACTTCTAAGTCAAGAGTAGCTGCTAGGCAGAGAACAGTACGAATTGATGACATCTTTACAACTGGAGAAAAGATCTTATCAAAGTCAATACCTTTTCTCTGATCGAAACCTTTGACAACTAATTTAGCCTTGTACCGTGGTCGTGAAGTGAACTCACTTTGCTTCACCTTGTAAATCCACTTGTTCTTCAAGGCTCTTTTACCTTTAGGTAGTTTCACTAACTTAAAAGTGTGGTTATCGTATAGTGACTGCATCTCTTCTTACATAGCCTCAACCCAGTCTATCTTATGTTCATCTTCCATAACTTCTGCAAAACACTCGGGCTCTCCCCCGTCAGTCAATAACACATACTGTTCTGCTGAATACCTAGTGGAAGGATGTCGGTCTCTGGTAGACCTCCTGGATGGAACCTCTGGTGGAATCTCTGGCACTGTCAATTGCTCATCAGTCTGAATATCTGCTTGAACCTGTAGGGGAACATCCACCTCACTTGTACCCTGGTGGTCATCCTGAACATCATTCTCAACCTGAGTTGGCAAATTCTTCAATGGAACTAGATCCATGTCAATCATGTCAATCAAACTATATCATTCTGACATAGATTTCTCTGCTCTGACTTCTATCTTCTATGAACACGACATCTCTACTTCTTTAAACTTTCTTCTCAACTGGATTATAAAATTTGTATCCAAACTCATCTTGACCGTAACCAAGGAATATGCACTGTCGTGTCTTCACATCAAGTTTGGACCTTTCATCTTTGGGAATATGCACAAATGCTAGACACCCAAATACACGTAAATGATCGTAGGAAACATCCTTACTTGTCCAAACTCGTCTGGTACATCAAACTGTAGAGGAACGCAAGGTGTAAGATTCAACAAATGAACAATTGTGCTCAACGCCTCACCCCAAAAGGATCTTGGCAAATTTGCTTGTGAAAGCAAACATCTCACTCTTTCAACTAGTGTTTTGTTCATCCTTTCAACTATGCCATTCAACTGAGGAGTTTTCGGAGTAGTCTTTTGATGCCGAATTCTCTGTTGTCTGCAATACTTATCAAAAGGACCAGAATACTCTCCCCTGTTATCTGTACGGATGCACCTCAGCTTCTTCCCAGTCTGTCTCTCAACTAGGGCTTGAAATTGTTTAAACACAGCCAAAACTTGATCTTTTGACTCCAAGAAATATACCCATAACTTTCTTGAATGATCATCTATGAAGGTTACAAAATAGCTCGAGTCACCAAGTGTTCTCGTCTTCATAGGGCCACATACATCTGAATGCACCAAATCTAGTATCTCTGACTTTCTCAAAGGAGAGGAATTCTTGAAAGAGACTTTGTTCTGCTTCCCTGACAAACAATGAATGCACTTTTTCAAATGTGTATTTTTCAACCCAGATAGCAGACTTTTCTTCCCAATATGGCTAATCCTTTCTCACTCATGTGAGCAAGCCTCTTGTGCCATAGTTCAACTGTACCATCTATTTCCATCGCATTAACAAGGTCGTTTCTTTGCGCACCCTTAGTAAGCGAAAGTAATTCATCATCAAGTTGACAGAGTTCAGAATGTCAGCTTTCTTAATGTGAGCCACCCATGCAGTTCGCTTTCTAACCATGAATGGCTGCAATACCCATCATCATCAAGTTGACCTGCAGAATCAAGTTCAAACGAATGTCAGGAATATGTTTCACATGAACCAATCTCGTGCCATTATTCGTCTCCAGATACACATCTCAATGCTTAACATCATTGCCCATCTTTACAGTTCCATAATCACCAGATCTATAGGATGTAAAGAAATCCTTTCGAGATGTAGCATGAATGGAGGCACCACTGTCAATCACCCAACTGGTCTCATGGCATGCAACATTTATCACTTCATCTTCATAAATAATGAGGAAGTTTGCAGGAGTGGTGGTAGCAACTCTATCATCACCATCTTTGTCAGTCTCGTTCTTCATTTCATTCCTTTCTCATTCTTGTATTCTTTTTTCAATTGCCTGCAATATTTCTTAATGTGTTCCTTTTTCCCGCAATGATAGCACTCAATATTAGAGAACCTGTTGGACTTACTTCTGCCTTTATCTCTGTTCTTCGGACCTCTGCTCTTGCTTCTCCCCCTCTTTTCTGTAACCAAGACTTCTGTCTGTGAAGAGGATCCCTGTGATTTTCTTCTCATCTCTTTGTTTAACAGACAACTCTTGGCCATATCCATTGTGATTACACCATCTGGAGCAGAGTTGGACAAAAAAGTTTTGAGTGTCTCCCACGAGTCCAATAATGAACCAAACAACCACAACCCCTATATCTCATCATCAAACTTAATACCCATCCAGCTAACATTAATAATTCCTTGGAAATGTGTATTCAGGTGATCAGATAAGGGAGTCCCATCTTGGTATCTCAAAGCCATCATCTGCTTAATTAGAAACATCTTATTATTTCTAGTTTTTCTAGCATATAACTGTCAAGCTTACTCCATAGAGTACGTGCATGTGTCTCCCCACTAATATGTTCAAAACATTGTCATCTACCCACTGCCTTATATACCCACACACCTATCGATGTAACAAAGTCCATTCTGCGTTGGACTTATTAGCCGATTTTTCAGTAGCAAACACCGGTAGATAATAATCTTTTACATAAAGAAGATATTCCATTTTTTCCTTCCATATGTGATAATTTGAACCATTGAGGTTAACCATTCTACTCACATTTGCTTCCATAACTCAAATTGTCAATCAAACAACTTGGCAACCAAGCTCTGATACCACTTTGTTGAGAGAGATAACGACAAACAAATAGCGGAATAATTCTTCTCTCTAGATAAAAGCAAATAGAGCACAATCTCAACAATTATACATACTGAAAAATAATCTCAAGATAATCAATCACACTAAGCCAGAACAACACAAGCAATTTTTTACGTGGAAAACTTCCCAGTGTGAGGAAGAAAAAACCATGGGACCTAGTCCAATCAAATCTCTACTATAAACCAAATAATGGGTACACAAAGTCTTCTCTAGTCACAACTAGAGGCTACAACTCAGATCTTCAAGATGATATCAATCTTGGCAAATACAACGAAAAACAACGAAGAGAAAATACCAACAATCCGAGGTTACTGTTTACGTGTACGAACCACTGTTCCGAGCTCAAAATCTGATCTTCACCGTTCAGATTATAGCCCCTTGTGTCGTGAAAGTCTCCTCCAAATTTCAGCTCGATCGGACCACAGACAAAGTAGAATCTAGCCTTTAATGAAATCTGGGCGTGAAAGATAAAAGCTGAATTTTTCTTTCTCTTCCTCTTATTTTAATCCGTACGACTTAAAGAACTCATCATCCTTAGAGTTATAGGTTAGAACCATAATACCCTAATGGGATTTGGGCCTTATAAGACCCCCATTGGGCTTTCCTTCACATAGAAGGAATAAACCCAACATGGATGTGTCCGTTGGTAAAGCAATACCGGAAAGCTTGGCTGCCGCCATCACTGCTAGTGGAGGGCTACTAGCCAGGAACGACAAAACCTTCGTCTCCATTTTCATCAGCTAATCGGGAATCAACAGAAGAGCAGGAAGAAGAAGTCGTAGATGGAGCGAGGAAGAAGTTTTCCTTTGAGAAAGATGAGAAGAGAAGAGATTGAGAATCAACAAAATAAAAGAGGGGTTTTTGACTGGAGTGAAAACGTTTGGCGCTGAATGAAAATTTTCCTATCTTGTTTTTTTTTTTTTTTTTCTAAGTTCCCCGATATACAAATAATTGTCTTTTTATTTTTTCTTCTTTTGATAGTTGTCAACAAATATTTATATCACAATATAAAATTTATTTTGTCATTACAACATATAAACATATCAACTGAGACTTTTTAGCCATCCTATGTTTTGTTAGTTCAAAGTAATAGCATATATTTATTTTAATTACTACTTTATTTGTAGTTGTAATACACATTGTAGCATGCATTGGTACTAGTAATAATAATCTTAATTAAAATAAGTTGGTAGTAATAATATATAATACTTATAATTTAAAAGTATAATGATTTCTATATAACATTGCATGATTTGTATTATGTGTTTATCATATACATGATATGTGCTAATTAACCTAAGTACTTTTATATGTATGTACCTATATACCTAATGACAAAAAATATATGCTCATTATAAGTATGATAATAGATATTTCCTAAACTACTTAGATTTAGTCAATAAATATGCAATTACCATAACAATCATAGGTATAATTTAAAATATATCATATAACAACTTCAATTATCATAACACTCCATCTAATTCCATATTTTATTAAGTAAGTCCTTTAAAATAAAATTTTTCAAATACATGACAAAATAAAATTATATATTAAAAGGAATATAATAATATATAAAATAATTTTTAACATTAAATAACTTATAATTAATAAATACAAATATTATTTTCACATATACCTATAGCAGTGTTTTTTTTACAAAAACGATCTAAAGGTCTAAGCTATAGACTGCTGCTGTAGACACTTGATTTCTAGTAGTGTTTGTGCACAAACGCTGTGAGAAATTAGACCTGTAGTGGCGGTCACAGTGACCGTCGCTATAGTTGGTTTGTAACAGCGTTTGTCCACAAACGCTACTAAAAACACCTTTTAGCGACTTTTTTATGACCGCTGCTAAAGACCTGTTTTTTTTGTAGTGAACTAAACTTGGGAATAATTTTTATAAGCTTAATTCGGATGGAAGTAGTTTTAGTAATTGAATGGTAGAGGTGGTGTAGTTCATAATAATAAAGGTGATATCTATGCTAGATCTTATGGTATGAAACTAATAATTGTTTTCTTGTCGTACTTGAACTTAGCTTGTAAAAGTGATCGGAAAGTAGTTTTAGTAATCCAAGAATGAATGGTTGGTGTAGTTCACCTTGCTAGAACTAATAATTGTGCAGAATTTCACTTGATGGACTTAGCTTCACTACAAAAAAATTAACTTTCATCACTAAAAGAGGCTTTTAGTCAGAAATTTTTTCATCACGAGTTTGTCAGCAAAAGAACGTCAAAAAATGTATTTTGTGATGAAATTCGGGTTTCGTCACAAAAAGTTCTTTGGTGATAGAAAAAGTTCTTCACTAAAGGCAACAATTGATCGGTACAACACTCGATGGATAAGAACATTACAATCGATTGTGGTCCAATAAAACACGGTTGATCAGACGGTGAAACCGAAGGGATCGATCAGGTGGATCCACGATTGTTCGGACCTTGTTTTGAAACAATCGATCGGGAAACAAGCTCAATCAATCGCCCACTTGAGGATGATTGAACGGTATGTAATGACGATTGATCAATTCCATATTGATGATCGATCAATACATTTAACCGATCGAATACTATGAAGAAGACGATCGATCGTTTTAGTAGTATCGATTGGACATGTTTGTCTAACCAATTGATCACTTGAGTTGGATGATCGAACGTTGTATTAAGAATCGATCGGTCATTTATGTTAGCGATGGAACGATTATTTTCGAAGTGATTGATCGGTGTCACATAACAATTGATCATTTGAGTTGGATGATCGATCGGCTATTTCTCCACGATCGATCGCTTATAATACCGATTGATTGCTTTTTTCTTACTAGTTGATCGCTTGCATGGGGCGATCGATCGGTGATGTTACTGATCGATTGTTATTTTAGACGTTTTAATGTTGGCGATCAAACGGCGGATTCGCGATGGATTGTCTTCACAATAACCGTTCGATCGCTGAAATTGCTGATCGAACAGTATTAATAGAATCAGTTTTTTTTTATAAAAAAAATAATAATGAAAAATATTATATAACACATACTATTACAATAATAATACAATACTCACATTCATAAACATCAACAATAATATATAACGGTCTGTAAGTTAAAAAAAAATTATTTTTGTTTTATTTTAATATATTGCAGATAAACAAATTCCTTTAACTCAATTAGACTTCACATTCTAAAATAAATGGACTAAACTCCAAGAAATTTTGAAGTATGTGGGTATTTTTTTAATTCAAAATTACTTCAATTTCCTGAGAGAATTGTTTGTTATTTGGAACAATAAAAAGAGCCTTCGTTCTATTCATTTACAAAGCTTTGGGTGTTAAGATTGAAGGATGTTCACTTTGTTGGGATCCCTTATTGACCCCTCAAAGCTTCCTTCCACAAAGTTTAAACTGAAACTGCACATTTCAAACCCAATATATATAAGATCCAAATAATTCGAAGAACGCAGTTAATATGTGGCTACCAATTTTTACTATCTCATAAGAATTAGGAAGGCTAAAGTTTATGATGGGTCATAATATGACCGGCCCAGTCCACTTAGGTAAGAGAGCCCATCCGTAGTCCCACTTAAGACCACAAGCATGTTTAGGGCTCCCAGCCTGCATAAATACGAACTAATTTTCCCTATCTTCCCGCCTGGCAATCTAAGTAGTTCTATAACACCCGGTAAGGTCAAGAGTCCTAACATTCTTGGTGTTAGACTCCCTTTAGGACTATGACACCCCTTATCCTATAAAAGACAGGTACCCCATTATATTTTTCCTAAGCTTAATCCATTTTCTAGACTAAAACATTTCTTAAGATCTAAGTTTGGCATCGGAGGCTCCACATCCAACGCCACCCCCGCTTGTTATTCTTTTCAGGTCTAACCGGCTCTAGCTTTTGGTGATTTTGGCATCATCAGTTGGCATCCCTCCAGTCACCACTTACTCATTGCATCCCTTAAAAGCCCTATTCCCATCTTTCTCTCCGATGACTTCTTCCGCTCGAATACAAAACGATGACCAAGTATCTCCGATAGTGGACTCGGAGCCCTCCCCCAACAGTGAAACACTGTTGGCCACCTTAGTCAAGAACATAGAACACGTCACCAACAAGATCAACAAGGCTCCGCCTCCTCCATCGCCTCCTCCATCGCCTCCATGTTCGCCTACGTCTCCCCCACGCGAGGGAACCTTAAATAACAAATGATCAAGTAGGCAGAACAAATTTGATTGCTCGAAAAGAAGGTGGAAAACCCTAAGGCCGACGACTCATCCTTGCCCTCACACATTGGCATCTCCCCATTTACATTGAAAGTGCTCACGTGCCTACTGCCCCCGCGTTTCCAACCACCAATTATCAACCTCTTCGACAACTCCAGAGATCCCTGTGACCACTTGAAAATCTTCCGCTTGCACATGCACGTCCAGTCATATGAAGACACTATCCTTTGCCACGTGTTCTCGTTGACCCTTAAAGGATTGGCTCAACAATGGTTCTCTGGTTTACCCTTAGGAATTGTCGACGACTTCGACACTCTTAGCACACAGTTCATAGGCCACTTCATATCGAATCGACATATAAAGTGCTCGTCCTCTTACCTATTCAGCATCAAACAAAATCCTAAGGAAAGCCTGTGCAATTACATAGCACGGTTTAACTGGGAAGCAGTCACGGTTTCTCATGCCACCGATGAAGCTAAGCTCATGGCTCTAACCACAGAACTTCAGCTGAGTGACTTCCTCAAATACCTCATGAGAAAAGCCCTAACCAATTTTGCCGATGCCATGACCAAAGCACAGAAGCACATGGGCTGCGAGGACATGTTCGCTGCACGTCTCCATTCAACTCCACCTGAACTGGATAGGGACAAAAAGGATCGAGATATGGACCGATCGTGTTATAGAGATCAACGACGGTGACCTAGCAAAGACTGTTCACCTCAACCCACACGTAACGACCAACCCACTCTAGAGAGGCGCCTCTTCCTCATTTTCACTTCCCTTAACATCACTTCTCGGGAGATTCGAATGCAGATCCAACACGACTTGAGTGTCAAGTGGCTTTAAAAGCTCAGGGCACTACTGGAAAAAGGGAACTAGAGCAAGTACTGTGATTTTCATGAAGATCACGGGCATAACACAGACGACTATTGGGAATTTAAGCAATAGATTGAGTGATTGCTCCACGAAGGAAAGTTGTGGTGTTTCATACTTGAACACGGCGCCCCTCAACGAGACCGACCTCGCAACAGGGAACGGGAACGCATGCCTCGAAGGGACTGCCAACTCGCGACAAATGACCCACCTCCTCAAACAGAAAACCGTTCGGACGATATAGTTTACCGTCCCAACGGTTTTGAGTGACAAAATACGGAACTTGTCACCTAAAACCTTTGGTGACAAAAATTTTTGACACCCAAAGTGCATTTTCTTGTAGTGAACATAACTAGAACTCTATAAATTTGCTATACACACAAGTGTTACTGCTCCATGTTATGTCTTCCCACTCCTGAAAATAAAAAGAAAAGACAATGTCACATATTAAACACCCACAAATGAGAAGATATTAACAAAGCACAATAATACATGATGACATTATTATATTTTGGAAGACATGTTTTCCAATAAATTTATTACATAGTGCTCAATTACTTCCACCCACATTCCTCCATAGTATGAAGTCCATACTATAGTTCCCTCAAGTTCAAAGTCCTCAATAACCAATCATGTTTCCTTGTTGTCAGAATATGCCCCACAATCCTCTAACAACGAATCCAAATTAATCCATATCCAAACAAAATTACTCTTCAAACGAATTGAAATTATAGAGATCCCGAGTTTGGAGTACTGTCTATAGTGATAGAAGTGGAAGTGTTGAAGCATCAGAATCCTCACATTTCTTTGTCAACAGACGGCTCCCACAGTCCCAGATTTTCATCAAAAGAACTATTTTAAAATATATGAAATTACTTCCCTTGTGGCATAGGCCCTATGAGATGATTATGAGAAACATTGAAGAATTGCAAGACGTGGAATTTTCCTGGACAATTGTAAGAAAGGTCCAAATTCTGTTAATTTTTCTAGAGATGGTGGGATATGACCGGTGAGAATATTATTGAAAAGATTGAGCAAATGAAGCCCCTCTAAATTTCTAATTGATTCTAGAATCCCTCCACCAAATCTGTTGCTTGATAGATCAATAGCAATGAATGACCTTGGTACTTGCCCTTTGAATTGGTTTCGGCCGAAATTTAGGTGGTCTTTGCACTCATGCTAAAATTTTGGTCAAGAAAAAAATTATAAAATTATCTTTCTCCGTATCAAATCATCACTTCTATTACAATAAAAAAAAAATATACTCAAATAATCTCTCTCCACTTTTTCACAATTCATATAAACCAAAATTTTGGTATGCAAACACCACCTTAGTATATTCAACATTTTTCCTTTCGTCCAATTTTTAGGAATGCTTCATAGTGGAAGACTGTTCCTTCGTAGATCAAGTACTAATAAAGAACCCCAAAAGTCGCTCAAGCATAGAGGAAGTGAACCACTTAAGTTGTGTTGTGAGACAAATCAAGGACCTTGAGAGCTCATATTGCAGATCAATTTTGAAACCTTTCCAGTCAACGAATTGTTTGAAATATGATAATGAAAAGTGGAAATAGATGGAACAGGAAATGCTCCTTCAAGCTGACTAAAATTCGTAATTCTATCCATACAAAAAGAATTAGATTTTGACTAAAGCCTTTGAGAAAGTTGATCAAGAGGTAATTAACCCTTAGACTGGCTTTGGATATTTTCCATATCCATTATGCTACTTGTCCATGAATATTGTTCTGAGATAGGTACACTAGTTGATCTTGGCTTCTTAAAAAGTCTAGGAACTTGGTCAAGCTGCATGAAGACAACTAATAGGTATACCTTGGAAGAGTTGCATTGCTGGAATGTTCTTTAAATGATGCTTGTATGCCAGAAAGTACCAAAAGAGCCACATTCTTGATCTTAAAAAATTCGACAAAATCCACGAAATTTTCTAAGCCGGACAAATCCCAAATACGATAATTGTGTGAGGTTACAAGTTGTAGATCATCAAATTAGACCTGTCAATTCATTGTTGGAGTTGGATGAGGTTCCCAATCGGGGGATGGGATAAAACATGTCAATTGATGCTTCTAAATGCCTAGAACAGCTGAAATTTCCAATCCAGGCACTACAAAAGAAATCTTACTTTTAGAAGCAGTCGAAAAACGCTGAAAAAAGTCAACAAAAAAAGGCTAATAAACTTTCACCAATACTTTTTTAGCGGCGTTTTTATAAGCTGCTATCTGAGTCGGGAAAAGTCTTTGCCTCTGGTAAAAGATTGACTTTCACCCGCATTTTTCAAAAACGCTGGTGAAAGTCAATCTACAGCAGCGTTTGACAAATGCTGGCAAAGAGCTTTTTAGCTGCATTTTTAAAACTCTACTGAAAATATCTTCACCAGCGTTTGAAAAACCATTTATATCAAGAAAGCTAAGCCAAGACATTGATAGAAGAGGCAGAAGTCTCAAATGGTTTCCTTCTTAGTATTTCTCTGTTTGACTAGATTGCTCATTTATCTCCTCAATTCAGGAAAAACTCATCGATCCAAACGAAGCTGTATTAAACTTTTTGTTGGTTTTCTTATTTGAAAAAACCATGTATATATAGTCGGTTACAAGATAGATATTAGAGCGACAAAGCCAGAGATAAAACAAGTTCCATTAGAATGTTAGATTTTGTGTTCCAGATTTGGACCGATATAAAAGGTTTGCACCTTCTGTCAATCTATTAGTGTAGACTGGTAGAAATGCCCGATTCAAAACATATTTCCATTATACAAATACTGCCTAAAATAACATTTAAAATAACTATAATTTACGGAACATCACAAAAAAGGACAAAAGAGGACTGTGCAAGCGAGAGATGAAAATTTCTAACCTTTCCCCCTGTATTAAACTCAACGTACAATCAATATATTAAAAAATGCACAAAATAAAAACAAGAACGAAAAAAAATGCTCTCAGATTAAGTCAAAGAGATGAAATACCATTTCCTGGGAATGTAAATCTCGGTGATAACCCCTCGTCGTTCTGCATTTTGATTGCTTCGTCAAACACTCACGAATCTGAACCAAACAATCCAGATATGACAAATTTGTGAGAGCTAAAGCGAGAAAGAAGAACCAAAATAAAACTAAATCAAAGGGAGGGGATCCGCGAAAATAGCTGTATGAATCTTGAAATCATAGCAAGCGAAAAATAGATAAAAAGTGGAGACAAATAGTTATTCAAAAACTATGATATATTCTTTGTATTATTGTTCTCTCTATATATATACAACTCATCTCAAAAGCCTTTTATATAGACATAGGGTCATAATGAGAGATATATAATGTAAAAGGGTACATATATAAATGGTGGGAATGTAACAAATCGGAATTTGTTGTAAAATATTCCAACAACTTGTATTGAATTCTAGTCACAAGAACAAGCTGTTTCGAGGCAGCTAACCTTCAAAGCTCTCAATGAAACAATTACGTGATTTCTTACCTGGCACCGAACAGAGCCAAACAGGTATACCCCTCCCAATCATGGGCTGGGCCTGTTGACAATTGGGTTGAGTTAATCTCAGCCCAAGCTAACATAACACACAGCAAGGATCTAGGCGCCAAACTTAAAGAAGCTGGCCCATGTCCCATGGCACACTACTTGGCCTTTTGAAATTTAAACCTAAATGTAAATTAGCTGAACACATGACAAAACATGACAGCCACATTCCATCTTCTTCTAGCTTCTCGAAGACTCCCGAACTCCCACTGAAAGCTCCCACCTTTGCACCTATCTTCTTCTTCTCCAACGACTTGTGACAATACCCCCCCAATTAGAACACGTTGCCCTCAAGGTGAGGAAAATCTGCCTGCAACTGCTGAAGACGCTCCTATGTCGCATCGTCTATGGTTTGCCCTTGCCAGTGGACTAAAAGCTTTATGACAGCCTTGTTGCCTAAGGGCACCATGCGACGGTCCAAGATAGCCAATGGGTCTGTCCGAATCACGCCATTCTTGTCAACGACAGGGAGAGATGGTAATGGATCTACACATTGACCCACGTGTTTCTTTAGTTGGTTGACATGGAAAACTGAGTGGATCTGAGCCCCGACTGGAAGATCCAACCGATAGGCCATTGCCCTTATGCGTTCCACCATTGGAAATGGCCCATAATACGAGGAGATAGCTTCATATTATGGCGTTGGCGGACTGACAGTTGACGGTAAGGTTGGAGACGGAGATAAACCAAATCTCTGATCTGAAATTCTCTTTCAGTGCAATTAATGTCAGCATATTTTTTCATGTGATTTTGTGCTTTCTGTAGGTTCTTTCATAGCAAAGCCAGCATCTTTTCCCTGTCCCGTAGCTCAACATCCACTACCTCGACAAGTGTGGTCCCCGGTTCGTAGGTAGGTAACCGGGGAGGTAAGTACCCCTAGGTAGCTTCAAAATGAGAGAGCTCGAATGACATATGCTAGTTGGTATTGTAATTCCATTTTGCCACTGGAAGCCAATGAACCCATTCTTTTGGTCTGTCACCAATCACACACTGTAGATAACACTCGATACACTTGTTTACAGCCTCTGTTTGTCGGTCTATTTGTGGATGGTAGGCTGTGCTGTAGTGAAGCTTAGTCCCCTGCGTATGAAATAGTTCCTTCCAAAAATTGCTTGTGAACACTGGATCTCTGTCTGATACTATGGTGTTGGGTAACCCATGTAGCTTGAATATATTTTGGATGAATGCATTTGCCACTGTTTTCGCTGTATAGGGATGAGATAGGGCCATGAAATGACTTTATTTAGTGAACCGATCCACCACCACATATGTCACATTGTGCCCCTTTGATAGAGGTAACCCATCGATGAAATCCATAGATATATCCCTCCATGGGCTTGCTGGAATGTCACGCCTCGTGCTAGTACTTACTCCTTATATACATAAAACTATATTAAACAAGTGGATCAAACAAGAGAGGGGTGTTACATGGAATGGGCAAGGGTTGCAGTAACCCTGCTGGCAAAGCATTCTCATGCTTGTTTTGCTGGTATGTCCTACAATCTTTGATGTAATGTCTCACTGCCTTCTTCAACCCTTTCCAGTAGAAGTCCCTCTTGACTCTTTGGTATGTTTTTTCATAACCAGAATGCCCCCCAACAGGGCTGTCATGTGCTGTCAATAGAATTTTATCCTGGAGGGTTTGACTATCTCCTATATAGATTCTCCCCTTATATTGGAGTATCCCATTAATCAAGGAGTATTTTAAAGGATCTAACTTCCCTGTCTGTTGCTGGTTCAAAAGATTTTGAACTTGACAATCATGTAAGTAAGTTAGTTTGAGATCATTGAGCCATGTAGCTATAGGGAGGGAAATAGCCTTGTACTCTCCTTGTTCCTCCTGCCCTTCATACATTATGGATAAGGCATTAGTAGCCTTATTTTCTCTTCCCTGTTTATACTCCACCAAAAAGTCATAAGCCAACAACTTAGTAATCCACTTCTGCTGAAGAGGAGTGCCCACCTTCTATTCCAGTAAGTGTTTGAGACTCTGCTGATATATTTTCACTTGGAATGTCTGACCCAACAAATAAGGTCTCCACTTCTTAATGGCACTAACAAGTGCTAATAATTTCCGCTCATAAGTGGACATTACCACCATTCTCCCTTTAAGAGCTTGGCTGAAATAAGTCAAGGTTCTCCCTTCTTGCATCAAAATTGCCCCAATGCCAACTCTTGAAGCATCACACTTTATAATGAAAAGTTTAGTGAAATCTGGTAATGCAAGCATTGGAGGGCTGGTGACAGCCTCCTTTAACCTGAGAAATGCTCCTGTAGCAGCATCTGTCCAATGGAATCCATTCTTCTTCAACAAGTGTGTTAAAGGAGCTGCAATGGAACCATACCTTTGGATGAACTTGCGGTAATACCCAGTTAAGCCCAGAAACCCCCTTAGGGACTGAATGTTCTATGGTTGAGGCCAACTTGTCATAGACTGAAGCTTTTTAAGATCTGCCCGTACACCTTGATCCGAAATTATATGTCCTAGATACTCAATTTCTGAACCAGCAAAATGATATTTGGAACGTTTGGCAAATAGTTGGTGCTATTGCAGCAATGCCAAAGTGATTTCCAAATGCTGTACATGCTCCTTTTTCCCTTGAATATACACCAAAATATCATCAAAGAAAACTAAAATTAATTTTCTAAGATAGGGTCGAAATACCTCATTCATAAGTGCTTGAAAAGTGGATGGGGTATTAGTGAGCCCAAAGGTCATTACAAGGAATTCATAGTGGCCTTCATGAGTCCGGAAAGCTGTCTTAGGCACATCATCTGCCCTAACTCGAATCTAATGGTATCCGGAATGTAAATCCAGCTTAGAGAACACCCTAGCTCCAGGTTAAACTTCATAGCTATTTGGCAAAAAAAAAAAAAGGGTTAAACTTCATAGTTAACTCACTAAAATTCCATGAGATTGTACCAAGTGTGCTTAGCCACTGTACTCCAAGAATAACATCACACCCACCCAACATTAGTACATAGATCTCCATTTCAAATTCATTGCCTTGCATTCTGATCATAACATCAGCACATTTTCCTTCACTTTTCACTTTTCACCATTAGCTATAGTTACTGCCAACACGTGACTTGAATCTGCCTTCAATCTCAATGCTTTCAAAATTCCAGGATCAAGGAAATTGTGTGTACTTCCGCTGTCAATCAATACTACACAGTCCTGATGTTTAATTCTAGGTGAACTGGAACCAGTAAGAGCATGTAGTGAAATACCCAACTCTCAGTTTCTACCTCCTGTATAATCTTTTCCACCCGTAGGTTTTCTTCCCCTTCAATTCCCTCACTCAACTTCACCTCCTGCTCACCACCTTCCATCACATATAGCTTAAGGCTGTTGCATTTGTGTAATGGGTTCCACTTAGAATCCCAATGCTAACATAGACCCTTCTCCCTTCTCTCTTTCATTTGCTATGGTGTTGTCTTTTGTACTGACATCTTTGGTTTGCTAACAGCTCCTGTTACTTGATTTGGATATGTCTAAAACTACCCTCCTGCATTCATAGGCTTATAGACTTTCTTGCTAATAAATAGATGTTCCTCATGCATTCTAGCTAATCCATAGGCTGCATGAATATTATTAGGGTTCAACTTCCTCACCGTCAGGCGAATCTCATCCTTCAACCCACTTAGGAAACAACTCAACTTGTATCCTTCATCTAACCCTCTAAGCCGATTGGCTAAAGCTTCAAACTACCCCTTATACTATCACGCCCCGTGCTGGTACTTACCCCCTCAGCTCGCGTATAGTAATCGCATGCACAAAGTTCGGGGATTACCACAAGATAAAATCTCTTAGGATCGCTTAAATGCCTTCGAATTTACTTAGTGGAAGTCTTATTTTAAAACGGTTCTTAGTTAAAAGAAGAATCATTAAAATTAGAAGATCAAAAATCGGTTTAGAAGCTTAAACGAAAGAGGTAAAATCGTAATAAATTCCACTCTAATTAGGAAAAAATTTTAATAATGACTTGGATAGTAAATTATTCATGATATATTAAATGCAGTTTACTATGCCATATAAATTCCATTGATCGTCTTTGATTACTTGATTCTCAATAATGCATATGATACATGTTGCATCAACATATCATGGGTATGGGGAAGCTATTGACCGAACTGACCACATGACTGTAATGAAACCCATACCCAGAGGTGGTCCTATGACAGGGTGACGGTACCATCACAGTGGGATAGTGCAAGCCACCACTGAAAGGATAGTGGTTGGTATCCCTGGCGTGAAACAATATACGCTTGACAGGGTCCTGGTGCCGGGGCACGGGACAGTCCCAGAGGAGAGGAGGGACGCACAACCCTTGACTCTGGGGGTTAAACAGAGCAATGAAAGGACACCTCTACAAACAGGAAAAGAAAAGAGAAAAGAAAGAAAGAAGAAGAAAGTAAAGTGACTGGGAAACAGATGCATCATTCCTGTATTGCATCGATCATACATTATTACCCTATTTAGTGTTATCGATGCTTATTTATTGTTTATAGGCTACCTTAATTATTCATACTTATCTGTTTTGCATGACATATTCCCTTTTTCCCTTACTGAGTCAATAGGACTCACCCTTTTTATGTTTGTTTGTGTTTGTCTTTTTATGGTTAAGCAGGATGTTGGATTATTTCAGACCAAAGAGATTCTAGATGCAGGGTCTGTTTTGTATCTCTTTTTGTTGTTTCCTTTATTTTCTTTCGATGGCAATGTTTCAAAACTATTTCTTTTTTTAGACCTTTGAAATGTGGTTGTATAAGCTAGGTGGACTGTAGGAAGCTCCCAGTGTCCATATCTTAGGCCTATTTATTTTTAATCCTTTTGAAGGACCTTCTTTTGTACTAAACAATGTTCTTTATAATAAAATGATGCATTTCTTCATGTTGTTTCAATTTCACATTTTTATCAAATTCCTTTAGTTTCGTATTAATCTTTTTATTATGAATAATTTACTATCCAAGTCATTATTAAAAGTTTTTCCTAATTAGAGACCTTTGGAATACTGACTAGAGTATATGAGAGCGATTGGTGATTGCAATAAATATGCATTGATTGAGTTAAAGATTTAGAAGAAACATGAAGAATATTTGATTATATTGCAGAGGGATTAGGAGTCTCTTAGATTGGCTTGGGAAGATTGAGTCAATTTCTTGGGAGTAATCAGCAATTAGAGTAATGAGAAAGTTTTAGGAGAATTGGTAATGGAGATGTAAGAATGATATCCCTAGGTGTGGACAATAGATGTTGTGAGTTTATTTTTGAATGATTCTGACATGCTTGAAGAATTATATGGATCTTAGAGTTGATTTCTGATACGTCAGATGAAGTTGAAAAAGGGGAAGGTTGAGAAGATTGAGAGAGTTTGTAAATCTCGAGTGGCACTTTGGATTGTGAATCCAATATTGGAAACCTTTCATTGAGGGATCTCAAATGCTGAGAATAATGGGACTGATCCTGGTGAAGGATCTAATGGTGAGGAAGAAATGGGAAAGAACAGGTCAAGAAAAAAAATGCCCGAGAAAGACTTAGTGAAATGAATATTTTCTTTTACTTTTATAAACTTTGAACATTGTATTGCTTTTGGAACTAATGCAATTCCGAGGACAGAATTGTTTTTAAGCAGGGGAGAATGTAACACCCAGCTTTTTTGCACTTATTTGGTATATATTTGAGATAATATAAATAGTACGTTGTGGAATTTTCTTACTTCAATTATTCTTCTTACATCTTTAATTTTCCTCCATTTACACTTTTATTTGTGTTTACATTCAAGAAGGTAATTGGGATGGTCGGGGCAAGCCTGTAAAACCCTAGTAAGTAAGGTCTGAGTATTGCATGCCCGAGGTAATTAGTTGAGCTCTCGACCCTGAGTAGTTGAGCTCTCGACCCCGAGCAGTTTGATTTCCCGACCCCGAGCAGTGTGAGCTTTCGACCCTGAGCAATTTGAGCTCTCGACCCCAATTAGTTGGGTTCTCGACCCTGAGTAGTTGAGCCCAGGACCCCAGGCTGTTCGAGCTTCCGGTATGCCCAGCTTTTACGTTCGCTGAGCTTCCTTTTGCATGCTACCTTTTACGTGTCCTAACCGTGTGCACAGCATTAAATGCACTCTTATCCCATTTCACGTTTTACTTCCCTTCTCCTTATTCGACCGCCTAGGTGAAGATGGCGATTGGCTCTCTCTTTTTGGCGTATTGCGTGTTTGGCATTTTGCGTGTACAATAGACGTATGAGGTGAAGATTCTAGTGGCAGCAGACCTTGTTTCCCCTCTCTCTCTCTAATGATTGGGTCTAGACCTATAGACTGGTAGGGGGAGTACACCGTGAATTCGTTGCCTTCTATTTATAGTATCAACGAGAAGAATAAAAGGGAGACGTGAAGTGGAGTGCTCCGAGACATATAGAATTTTCACCAAACTGATAGAGAGAAAGGAAGGGAGAACGACGTGAGAGAGACTACCTGATCGAAGAAAGGAGGAAGGAAGAGCAACGTGAGAGAGACCCCCTGACTGGAGGAAGGAGAACCAAGGGGAAACAAGACCAAGGTGTTTTCATTCAAGGAGAGGCAGTACACACTCGACTGAGGTAAAGGTGTAGAGTTGTCTTAAAGAGGGGTATTGGAGTGGTTCGGGTAGTGCTTAAAGCGTGACTTTTGCCAACTCCTTTACTGTGGATGTGTGTCTCAACTTCATCATGCTTTTCATTGGATCATCATATGTGTGTGTACCAAACCTCATTAACATAGCCTTACAAAGGCATCCCAGCTCATAATTGTTCCTGAATTTTTCACCTCTTGAAACCAAATCAAGGCTTTGCCTTCCATGTGAAATGAAGCAATTAATATTATGTGATGTGGTAGTGTTTGGTTGTAATTGAAAAATTGGTTGGCACGTTATAGCCACCCCGATGGATCATTTCCATCAAATTTGGGGAAATGAAGTCTTACTAATCTTAAATGGACTCCTCCGCTAGGATCTGAATTTGGGTTTGGTTCTGTCGGCCACTTGGATTGGGATTGGATGTTTCTCCACTACCTATAATCCCATGGTAAGAGTTTCTAGTTGCTTGGTCAAATTCTCCATCATCTGTTGTTGATTCTTTTTGACCTTCTGCTGACAATTGGGTTGAGTTAATCTCAGCCCAAGCTAACATAACACACAACAAAAATCTAGGCTCCAAACTTAAAGAAGCTGGCCCATGTCCTAAGGCCAACTACTTGGCCTTTTGGAATTGAAATCTAAACGTAAATTAGCTGAACACACGACAAAACATGACAACCGGATTCCATCTTCTTCTAGCTTCTCGAAGACTCCCGAACTCCCGCTGTAACCTCCCGCCTTTGCACTTTTCTTCTTCTTCTCCAACGACCTGTGACAGGGAACGCCAAAAAGTATTGTGTAAATCAAGAGTAGGGAAAAACTCAAGGGTTAGAAGCTTAATGGTCATCCATAATCATAAGAATCATAATATGCACCATATATTTGTCCTCCATGGTGTGGAAATGTACATTATTATATATATACATATAATCAGTGAGTATATTTGTTTACCTTATTATTTTTCTAAGCAAAATTGTAATATTTCTAAGAGCAAGTATTCTACGACATTTACAGAAAACAAAAGCCCCAAAATGCTGAAAAGTCGAGCATTTTATAAAATGTAGTAATAATATATGTATAAATGTGTGTTTGTATTTTTAGCAGCATTAACATATTAAGCATTTAGCAGCGTTTCCAAAAAAAGGTCGCTAAATCAGTAGTTGTTGCAACGTTTTGCTACAAACGCGGATATATGTTTAAGAAGCTAGCGTTTTTTTGCAATAAATGCTGGAAGAAATCCACTTTTAGCAGCGTTTCATTAAAAAAAGCTGCTGTTTTGTACCATATACAGCGTCTCTGTAACCGCTGCTAAAGCAAACTTCGCCACAACCTGCACGATGATTGCGGCGCTTTTTAAAAAACTTCGCTCAAACTCTCACTTTTGCCAGCATTTTAAAATAAGCGCGGTTAAAGCAGTAAGCTATTAATGTGCTTTTAGTAAAGAGTTTATACACATTGTCATTTAGTAGCGTTTTTACAAACAGACGCTGATACAGAGTGTCTTTTGGCAGCGTTTTTAAAAACTTTTTGTAGCACTTTAAAACAAGGCCTGCTAAAACTGTAAGATTTTTTTTTTTCTAAATAAAGGTAGATTTCATTACACAGGGAAGGAGAGTACAAGCACCGAATCCAGAACCATCCAAGACCGGAGACAATTATAGGGGGCACAAAAGCCCATTATATCAATTTCAAAGGCTTGAAGGGCCATAAACCAAAAGGCCTGAAAGGCCAAGAACAACCGGGTCAACAGACCAATAATACCAACCTGGGTCCACAAACCCGAGGCACAACTCCACGCCGAAAACAGTAGAAACCACCCACAAAGGAGAAACTCGGCCAAAAGGGAGGCAAAAACCTTCAGACGCATTAGATCCATTGGAGAGTCAAAGACCGGAGGTGAGCTACCGGACACGAACAACATTGAAGCACCGGAGTTGCTGAGGCCGACCAAGGGGCGCGAGCTCGCTGGAAGACTTCTTGCCGTCTCCAAGATAACTCCACCAGGGCAAAACCCATGACACAAAACCACCATAGTTATTGAAAGCAGAAAAACCCATCGAAGAAAAAATAACTCTTGACCAGCTGTTGGCCGGTCAGGAGGAGGGAGGACGGGAGGAGGAGGACCTCCTCTTGTTGCCTAGAGGGTGGGGGAATGCTGAAGGGAGTTGGGCCAAAGAGAGAAAAGGGGGAGAGTCTAGAGAGAAGGAGGACCCTCTTTCTCTAGACTTTTCGGGGGAGAGTCTTCTGCTAAAACTGTAAGATACTAAGGTAGTTTTAGTAAGCAACACTATAGAGTGTCTTTTGGCTGCCTTTTTTTAAAAAAAGCCGTTAAAATTTACACTTTTGGCAAGGTTTTCAAACAAGTGCCGATATAGATTGTCTTTTAGCAGTTGTAAAAGCGTTGTTACAGAGTCTTTTTAGTAGTGTTTGAACAAATGCAGTTAAAAGTAGTAGGGATAATGTCATTATTCGCTCCTTAATTATGAGTCAATTGTAATTACGCCCCCTAACTATCAGAACTGCGATTTATTTCCTATAAGTTTCAGACATTCTCAATGTTCGCCTCCCGTCCAAATAAGCCGTTAAGTTCGACGGAAATGCTTATAAAATGATCAAAATGACCCTCTAAGACAAAATTATTAAAAAAATTCATTAAAAAATGTAATATTTTTTTTAAAAAAACTCTATTTTAGTAATCTATATATTTTTTAAATTTTTTCTCAAATATTTATTTATTTTTTGAAATTAACTTTGAGGGCATTTTGGTCATTTTATAGGCATTTCCGTTAGACTTAACAGTTGATTTGGACGAGGGGAGAACATTGAGAATGTCTAAAACTTAAAGGACATAAATCCCAGTTATGATAGTTAAGAGGTGCAAATGTAATTGACCCATAGTTAAAGGGCAAACAATAACATTACCCCAAAGTAGTATTTGACAATGTTTTTAGTGACCACAGCTAAAAAGTGTCTTAGAGTTAAAATATTGAAAATTAAGAATTAAAAACATTAAAAATATATTATATTGAAATACACGTACTATACTACTTGCTGAGACTCTTGCATAAATTGATTTATCTCCCAACTTGAAATCTAGTTTCAATTCAACACTCCCCATTTCAAGAACTTTCTACCAAAATTAATATGCCCAAAGATACAAAATTAACTAAAATTGTAAACTCCCCATCAAGTTCCTTAAAAAAAAAAAAAAACAGTAACTAACTTTCAAGTTCGGCAAAGGCTCATAAGATCTCTTCTCTCTTGTGTCAAACACTGTAATGATTGTGATTCTCCGAAGTTGAGTAGCGTCCTTATATACTATATTAGGAGCTCACTAAGAGACTCCCTTTTATTTATCTCATCAACAGTCATCCTATAAGCATGTAAATTAAAGACTAATAAACTTTGATTTTACAAGAATGTGATTCGTCAAATTTAATGATTCCTAACAGTACATATTCTTGCTGCCCAAACTTCAACACAGATAATAATTCAGTTCAGAGCACCCCATGCAAGTTAAATTCAAGGGAAGATTCAAATCTGACGTCCTTAAAACAACCGGAAAAATGGTCAGTCGAAAAAAGTGTTTTTCTTCCTATGACCAAAACGTGGTCTACTAGTCGTCCTTAATACGCCCTTTTCAATCTACTGGATAAATCTCATTAGCCAGTAGTGAAAACTTGTGAAGCAATTTTCATTTCTTTCTGCTCATGTGAACAAAGTGCTCTATAAATGTCAAACTAGAACTAAGGGCTGGGCGGGCCTGGGTCTGGGTTGGGGGGCTGGGCTGGGTGGGCTAAGGGGGGCGGGCCTGTGCTAAGTGGGCTACAATACATATTTAAAAAAAAAAAAAAAATTGAACCATTTGCAGATGCCAACCGGGTTCCGCCTCTGGACATACCTGTCAATTGATTCCAAAGGACTAAAACAAACAGTCGGGTGAGATTCTGAGAGGGAACCTGATAAGTTGCAATGTGATAGCTTTAATTGAGTCAAGAGACTGAAGGTTTCTATCAAGTTAGGGACACAGTCAGTAAGATATTTATTGGAACTCGCATCAAGAGCCAATAAATTTCGTAACGCAAAAGACGTCTCTAGGAAAATCGCCCGGCAATCCACAGTCAATGAGATAAGAGTGGCTTTAAAGAAAACAAATTGGCCAAGAGGTTGGGTACAACAAAGCTTCGATGGCCTACTCGGTTGTCTTGCTGCTTCTTCTGCGCCTCCGGACGCCTTCCTCCACCTATTTCTGAGGTCTATTCTGCCCAAAACAAGACCGAACCTTTTGTGGTTTTCCCAAGTTCCGCTTCGATGGCCTCCTCGGCTGACTTTATTGATTCTCTGCCCGATATAGTTACTGCTTTTAGTCCGTTAGGCTTTATAATGATGTCAGTTCTATGCCCGTTTTCATCAGTATTTACAACAAAACAAACGGCAAAAAAAGTATTCTCCCATTAAAAGATATATTTGTGAAGAGGCCGCGCGATTACGCCTTCACAATCTTTGCATGGTCTCAATAGTGCGATTACCCTGAAAAACAATGTTTTGGTTTCGATTGGAACTGGATCGTGGTACGTGGGAGTCTGGAACCCTTTGAAGCATACCTACTTTTTTCTCTGATTTGAAGCATAACTACTTTTTTATTTTTTCTATGCAACGATAATTTATTCAAAACCAAACAAACAACCCCTCAAAGGGGGATCAAAAGTCAAACTCTGCCTACGCAGAGGCAGAGGCAAATTTTCAAGAGAAATACAACCCGAAACACTCCTACTAGCAGCCCATTTAGCCAAGCTATCAGCGTTAACATTAGCTTGACGTGTAACTTTCAAAAAGCTCCACGATGGGTAAGAACACGCTATCTCACGAATAGCTTCAAAGATCCCTTCCGAAATGTCATCGAAAAGAATAGTCGAGTCACCGATACCAACAACCGAGGACAGAGAGTCGCTCTCAAAAATCACACGCTCCAACTCGCTAAACCGAGCCTCTTCAGCAGCTATCCGAATGGCCAGGAGTTCAGCCAAAAAAGGGGACAAACGGGGAAGGATATCCGTGTGAGCCCAAAGAGCCTCACCAAGATGATTATAGCAAATACACGCGATGGATACAAAGGAGGGTCTCACAGCAGCATCCAAATTTATTTTAACAAAGCCGTCCAGAGGAGCCTTCTAGACCTTGAGATCAAGCTGAGCCCGAAGCCTCCAAGCAGCCAGATGCTACTTATAACACCTCTGGATACTCTGGAAGATGACATTCGGATCGGCTGAGGTGTTATGATGCACTTTCTGGTTTCTGGCAAACCATAAGGAATCCATCACTATAACCGCATACACCACAAAGGCATGCTCATCGTCCGGATTAACATTATGAGCAGTGATGGGGTTAAGAAGGAGCTTGATCCAATCCACCATCGACTGTAAACCCAACGCTGACAAGTCCAAAGGCCAAGGGCCTGATCTCCACACCCTCAACAAAAAGGGACAATCCAGAAAAAGATGAGTCACAGTTTCCTCAGCGGCACCACATAACTGACAGGTGTTGGAATTTGGAGGCACTCCCTGCATGAAATGAGCCAGCACAAATCGAGTTTGGAGAGCATTCCAAACCACATTCCACAAGAAGTGCTTTAGTCTGTCCGGGAGCTTGAGGCGCCGAAAGTGTTTACAGTCAGCTGAGGAAAGGATAGCTAAAGGGGAGAGCGTGCTTTGATCACTTCACGATAAGCATTTTTGATAGAGAAGAGTCTGTCAGGAGAGGGTAACCAAAGTGCCGCATCACCAACAAACGGCCTAGGGGGTGGGAGATGAAGAATAGCGGTGGCACTTTCCTCATCAAACACAGGTCATAAATTAATTCGGAATTCCAACCCTCAAACTCCGAAATCCAAATATCAGCAACCAACTGAATCTGATCCCTATCAGTCACCAGAGAATGAGGCTTGGGCTTAAAAGACACCAGAGAGGGAATCCATGGGTCCTCCCAACAATTTAACGCCGATTGCTCCCCCACAGCAAAACAAAGGCCTCTCTCAATTAGAGAAAGACATTTTTAAATCCCATGCCACCACCAAGATGCAGAAGATGAAGACTTCAGGATGCTGAGCATATCGGGGCTACCATACTTAGCATGAATGACCTGAACCCAGAACTTCTTCTTTCGGGAACAAAGATGCCACCCCAACTTAGAGCTATGCGCCCGATTATAATCAAAGAGGAGTCTGAAACCAAACCACCTAAATCCTTGGGCCAACAGAGAGCCTCCCAAGCACGAGGCACAAAGTTTCTGGTTTTTTCTTGAGGAAACCCCACCAGAACTTCCGTAAGATAGAATCAAATTCCAACAATACTGCTGAGGAAGAAGGAAGTTCGACATAAAATAAGTGGAAAGCACAGAAACCACCGACTTCATCAAACAAGCCCGCCCAGCTTGTGAAAGCAGCTTGGACTTCCATCTCGAAATCCGCTTCAACATTTTGTCCTTAAGAGCCAGAAACGCTTGCCTTTTCGAACGTGGAATGATAAGGGGTAGACTGAGATAACAACCTGGTTGAGCAGAATGCTTAATGCCCACCAAAGAAGACAGCGTGTCAATACAGGATTGCTGCACATTTTTGCTGAACGAGATAGATGATTTGCTCAAGTTAATGGTTTGACCCGACCATCCCTTGTAGGTGAAAATAATGTTAACCACAGCAGAGGCTTCGGCAGCAAAGGCTCGAGTGAAGATCATAATGTCGTCGGCAAAAAGGAGATGAGAAATGGGAGGAGCCGCCCGACTAATTTTAGTGTCGTGAATCAAGCCCAAGCTTTCTGCCCTAACAATCATGTGAGATAAAATCTCAGTGCCTAAGATGAAGAGGAAAGGTGAAAGAGGATCACCTTTCCTCAAGCCACGGGAGGGCTTAATCAAACCGAAAGGGCAGCCATTAATGAGGATGGAGTACGACACTGTCGACAAACATTGTTCAATCAATTGAAGCCATTTTTCTGAAAAGCCAAAAGACCTCATCACAGAGAGCAAAAAGCTTCATTCCATCTTATCAAAAGCACGTTCCATATCAGCTTTAATAGCTAATAACCCCAGCCCATTACACCTATGCAGCATGGTGTGGAAGGTCTCGTGAGCAAGGGTGGAGTTCTCCTGAATAGTGCGCCCCGGGACAAAAGCAGCCTGCATGGGAGAAATAAGGCGATCTATCACAGCTTTCAATCTATTAGCAAGAATCTTATAAGATACGTTGCATAAAGAGATAGGCCGGAAGTGGGAAACGAGACTAGGATTTTCCACTTTAGGAATGAGGACGATGTAGGTGTGATAATGGGAAGGACGGGGCTGGGAGCATGGGGGCAGATTTCGGGTCTACCTGAAGCCCACGTGCTCTTTTCCAGACTACCATGCTAGATCTTACTAGTTAGGACTAGGAGAACAACCACAATAAAGAAACAAGAAAACTTTCACGCCCTTTTTTGTTTTTTGTTTTGTTCTTTTTGGATGATTAAGTAGGAGAGGATTTTGATCATTACTTCGGTAACTCCAAACTAGTAATTGTGAAATATGAACAAGTAATAATGCTATTAGCAAGCACTGATCTTGTGGGGGGTCTTATTGAGCCTTATATTATCGACATTGTTGCCTTGTTGAGAGATCGGCCAAGGTGGTCTGTGGTGCATGTGAAACGCTCGGCTAATGCTGTTGCTCATGGAGTAGCTAGTTGGGCAGCCCAAAATAGCCTATTTGGAAACATTCCTACTGCATGTCTTCCTGTTGAGTTGCTGTCTTGTGACATTCCCCCTTTCCCCCCTGATTCTGTTTTTTTAGTGAGATTTGTTGTAACGAACTCTGTTAGATTTGTTGTACTGCGTGTACTGAACTCTGTTATATTGAGCTCCTTCCGAAGTGGTGTGTCTCTCTTGAAATGCTTGACGCTGGGTGCTCTATATGAATTTGAGATCTTTATTGTTGGACTGCTGCAGGTACTCTGTTTTGCCGTTTAAAGCAAGAGTTAGTACGTCTGTTGTGTTGTAGATTGTTTGGTTGACTGGGTGTTGTTTGGCACCCTGGAGGGTGTGTTTATTGGGTTGTTCTTTTTATCCTTGTATCTAAACATTGACTTCTGCCGTTTTGGGAATTTACTGACATTTACCCCAAAAAAAACTCTGTTTTTTCCTTTTAGTAATAGAATTTTTGCTGAGAAAAAAAAAATCCCGAGAGTTTTTAGTTTTTTTCTTAGCTACCCGAAAAAGAAGAAGTGTTGAGGTTGGTTAAGACGGCAAACTTCGACTCAATTACAACCCGCAGTAAAAAATGTGGGCTACTTGGCGTGAGTTTCATATATTGTTCTCCCAGCTGAAGTCACGTGAACTGGTTAGACATGAAATAGTGGCGTCACCTTCTACGTAAAAATATTACTGCATTTATGCAGAACACAAATGCTTCGCATATTGCTTAACGTTTTGGATTCCAATCACTCAAGGATTAAATTCGTGATTAACGTTAGTTTCACTTATTCTCTCGGAATTTACCTGTGCACTGCGGTAGGTACCATTTTGATGGGCTGCCGCACAGGATTTTCTCGTTTAAAATATATATATATATATATATATATATATATATATATATATATCACATATTATAAATAAATATTTAATATGCCTTCTAATAATTTTTTTTTGGCTAAAAGTATGCCTTCTAATACAGAATATGTTATTCCTCTTTTCCGTCATCGGTGCCCTTTTTGTTTCCTCCCTATTAATTAGGTTCTATCTCAAATGTATATATATATATTTGAGCAAAATAATAAGGTAAATCCGCAATTAATTTTTCTTTCCAATAAACTTGATTACAATCATCACGCAGTAAAACTTTAGAGAGGAAAACATCTTTATACCAACGGAAATCAGCCATAGTAGGACATTTAATATTAAGTAAAAAATCAGAAAGGGATATATATATATATATATATATATATATATATAATTAGTTTCTATTATGAATGTGGGACATTAGTTATTAGTATTACATTGTTTTCTAATGGTGTATATATATATATAATTTATATAATTTTTTATTGGACTAGGATCCTCTATAATTCTTTGTTCTATGCAATTTAGATAGTGATTACATGAACAATGTAGATTCAACATGTTATTCATTTGAAGTTTTACTAGCTAGTATTTAACGTGAATTTAATTCTTTTTTGTACATATCTGATCTCTATAATTGAATCATATAATTTAAGTATAGAATTTTTAGGAAAATCCCGTTTTTAAGCTAAAGGTGCGTTTGTCTCCGTCCAAAATTTTGACATTATAAAATAATCTCTAGTGTACTGTATCGCCAAGATATCTGCATTCTCCACCAACCCAATTGTTGAAGGCAGTGTATGGCTTTGAGAACATAAGTTCGAGCACCAAATATCTTATCCCCGCTTTGAAATGTAAGATAAATATGCACCAAGCTAGCTACCACCAGGAATAATTTTGGTTTAGAATACATGTATTGCACTGTATTGATTAATTTAACAATTGGAGATCATAAATATTAAGAAAAATTGAAGCTAATAGATTAATAAAAAAATTATAGACCAAAATATTGATGAAAAATGAGCTAAATTGATTAATTTAATTAACAATTGGAGACCATAATATTGTTAGGGATCCGAGAAAAGTAGTAAAAGAAAACCAAACAATTTGGCAATAACTTCATCATTCTATAGAAATTACCACTATAAAACGATACATATAATAATATAAACCGGTTCAACACCTTATAAAATCCACCAAATCAGAAGAACTATAAGTAGACAAACAGATAATGTTCTTCTTAAACAACG
>CM025850.1:29186838-29234043 GCA_003952965.2 Morella rubra | reverse complement strand
TTTATTTCTCATGTACAATTATCTTTATTTTTTCAACTTGCTAAATTTTGAAGTGCTTCAACTTTCTCTTTTAAAGTTGAGCCTAGAAAATAAAATAAAAACCAATTAGTTTTCTGCATTGTTTTTTTTTTTTTTTGCTAAGAAAACTCATCACATAACGAAATCAAAAAGCACCATGCATATCACAAACCGGATATGCTTAGAAATGTCCAAAGCCGAGAAAAAACCAACACAATTAGAAGCAGCGGCCCACCCCGCAAGACGGTGAGCAAGCACTTTGCATTTGCGGGAAACCCACGCAATTAGTTTTCTGCATTGGTTTGTTCTATATTTTAAAATGTTTCCTGTTGCTAATTATGTTTGCCTAGAAAATATTAAAAAAAAAAAAGAACAAAGCCAGCCCAGAAAGAAGTGAAGTACCTAGACGACCAGACCTCTAAAAAGCTTGGAAGTCGGACATCTAATATGACAGGAAATCCTGTGGATTGATGTCTTTGCATGGCTTGTTGGTTCTATTTGCTAAGCCTAATCATCCTTAAGTAAGTCGTATAAACCAAGTAGTATTTTATTTATCTATATGTGGATTAAATTTTTCCTTCTCACGAGAATTTCCTTTTCCTGATCAATTTCCAAGTTTTTCAATTGGATTTTGTCGGTAAAGATAACTTTTATAGTACACTGAAAAACAAATTATATATATTTTTTTTATCAAATTATTATTTTTTATTATAATAAATATTAAAAATTATATATCTTTCCACTTTTTTACTAAATTTAATATTTAAAATCTTAACCCCACCAAAATTTTACAAACAAACTGACTCTACTTCGGAACTCGAAACTCTACAAGACCAGCTTTTGTTGTCGGTCCTTCTCTGTTCTGCTAAGTCATTCTCCAAGTCAACCACGAAAAAAATGGCCGAGAGTGTGGTCGAGTGGGGCGATCTCCCGGAGGAACTCGTGACACGCATCGCCAGATGCCTTGACGCTGGCATCGACGTCCTCCGATTTCGCAGCGTCTGTACTTCATGGAGATCCTCTATCCCTCCATTCCGCAAGATATCTCCTTCTTGGCCACGTTTTCCTTCCGTTCTCAGCTCTGAGGAGGACGACTTCCTGTTTATTCCTGGGGGCGCCTTTTTCTCGCAAAGAACCATCTATCGCCTTGAACGGGTCGGCGAGAATCCAAACCCTTCAGAGTCTTCTCCTTCTAAAGGCTGGATGATCAATGTTGAAGAATCAGGACATGGTAAAATACGTCTTTTAAACCCGTTTTCAGGCCTCCGCATCAGGTTTATCCCGGAGTCGTTTCCAAAGGTGATAAACCTATTGGACTTTCGGATCGTCGAGGTAACCAAAGCGTATAAACTTCAGAATTCTAGCATCCCTTCTCCTTCTGATGTGAGCAAAGTAGCCTTGTTTCCCAACTCTGAGTCGATTCCTGTCGAAGAATCTGTGATTTTTGCGTTATATCATGAAGGAAAATTGGGTTACGCAAAGTATGGAGATGAGAAATGGAGCCTCGTAGATGATCATAATTTCGACTATGATGACATGATGGTATACAAGGGGCAGTTCTATGTTGTTGACAGATGGGGAACAATTTCATGGATTGATTCTTCATTGAACTTGATACAGTTTTCTCCTCTGTTGTGTGGCGAGGGAAGCCAGAAGCATTTGGTGGAGTCATGTGGGGAACTCTATGTTGTTGATAGATACTTTAATAGAAAGCCGAGGAGACGGGACCAGAACCCTATCCTACATGAACATCTCCCTCGTCTCGAGACGGTTGATTTCAGAGTCTATAAGCTGGACCAGGAGTGGGCTAAATGGGTTAGGGTAAACAACTTGGGTGATCGGGTGTTTATCTTGGGTAATGACTGTTCCTTTTCTGTTTCAGCACCAGAATTCGCTGGATGTGAAGGGAATCAGATCTACTTCGCTGATGAGAAGCACATGAGTGTCTTCAACTTGAAGACTTGCAGCATTGGCAAGATACCACATTTCCCAGACTATTCTCTTTTCTGCCACCCCAATCTTTGGTCAAGCCCAAATTAAATGCTGAGTTTGCTTAAATGCAGAGTGTAACTCTTGGTTAGCTCCTAATCTGACATTAAATTTACAATGTCATGTTGCTGGTAAATTAGCTTTGTATGGGTCGGAAAACCAAAATGTGTGGGGCATTGCCGCATAGTGTTATTGTAGTCACTGCCTCACTCCATGCTGTTCTCTGTGTGTGATGAATTCAGTTTGATATGCAACATCTCCTGATCTGTCTTCTGTGTCATTGTCTGTGATTATTGTGATTCTAATCAGGTGTGATTGATTATCATAATACAGAGTTGTTATTGTTCAATTAACCAGTAGGAAATTGGGAATGGTTCAGCCGGCTACAGGATATTTCAGCTTCAGCAGAAGTTGGAACTTCTCATAATTTACAGATTGTGTAGTGTTTTTCTGTTTTGGGAGTCTAACTCAATATACCCAATGAGAGGGAAATGTTTGAGATTTATGTGCAGATTCCTTATAACATACGGCAAATCACACAGCAGATAAGCAGAACTTGTCTTTGATTGCCAATGATTGCAGTGTTGCAGAGATGATTGTTGGTGATCCTTCTGCCACTAGGGCAGGGTCCTTGCAAACTTTCCCTCCTAGGAGAAGTTTGAACTGATAAATCATGGAACACTCGGCCGGGCTCACATTAGGATGACATTCGGCTGTGGTCTTTCATTTTCTCCCTACGATTGTTTTGTCTTTTATTATGAATCCTGCGGAATCAAAATCCTCTCCAATTCACTGTCCACTTGGATAGTCTAATTCAAAGAGATAGACATAGCATATGAGTCCCACATTATTCAATACTGGCCGTATTAATTACCGGGTCCCAATTGAGACTCATATGCTGTGTTTATCCGTATCCAAATTGAACAATTCAATTTGAACGGTAAATTGAAGAGGATCTATATTCATCCTGCAGAATGTGTGAGAACAAACAAAATTGCTTGAAGGAGCCAGATTTGATGAGTCTTGGCTCTTGGGTATTGCGCTAAACAAGAACAGGATGGATGGATTCATATAGCAGCACCCCAGAAAGACAAGAAGTAGCATTTCCAAGAGGGATCTTTAAAAGCTCAACAGGTGCTTGGGCTAGACAATGACTCGATGCTCCAAGTAACGAAGCCAGCAAGAGCTGATCTAAATGACTCATATAGCAGCACTTCACCATTTGTTGATTTCATATTTAATTTTTCTTCTTTTTCTTTTCCCTAATGTTTCCAAAAACATATCTAATCATGTTTAACGGAAAACTAATGGGGGTTAGGATCTGATAAAAGTTTCAAATTTTAAGATATGCTTCGGCTGTCATTCTTTAGAACATTAGATTAGGGAAATTTGTCCCACCATCATCCTATGAACAACATTTACTCATGCATTTAATATTTATTCATATATAACGTGATTAGTGATATTCACAATATTTTTATAATTTTTTTTAATACCCAATCACGTGTATGCTTTTTAAAATTATTTTTTAAGAATCTGATTCAACCTACATTGATTTTATCAATCTATTAGCAACTGTCTTAGACTGATTATAAAGAAATATGTAAGCACAAATAAAAAAAAAAAATATTCCAACCTTGGTCATTTGTGGACTAATAGTGAGGGCAATAAAAAGGAAAATTTTAAGATATTTGTTTAATTTACAATATTAAATTCAAGAAAATTTAATTTGGGAAAGAAGTTAGAATCTGTCGTTTAATATTTTTTTAAAAATTATCGTGTAATTCAGAACTAGCTAAAATAATATGTTGACAGAAAAATGGAAAACTAATAAAATAAAAAGAGAGAGAGCTTCCTCGTCCATTCGTCCTCCACAGTTCTGTCGTAAAAATCTCACTTTGAGGCCTCACAGCCTCATCGGAAGTAAAGCGGAAAATCGTCCGCCAATATCGTCACGACAAAGCGAGGCCAATCCTTTAGCAACTTCTTCGACCTAAAAGGCGAGAACTTATAACATCTGCTTGCTCGTTTCATCTCGTAGTTCTTCATCAAACGCATTTAGCTCCGATTCTTGTAGTTCTTATGTACTATTATCTTGTTTTTCAACTTCGTAGATATTTGAGCTTGAGCTGCTTCAGCTTTCTCTTTCGCTTTACAAAATACTAGTCGTGAATTATTTAGGCATTGCAAGTCTGCTTTATAATTTCACTGGAAATTCGTGAGCGTATGTCCTTCCATTGTCTGTGGGTTCAATGCGTCAAGTAGAATCATTTGCGTGTTAACTAAGTTCTGTAAGCCAACTGGGATGTTGTTTTATCTATTTACTTAGAGGATAGTGCTTCTGTGAAAGACAATACCAAAATCCCAATTCTATATGATCAATTTTTGTTCAAATTTGTGACTTTGTGATTACCCATTTGAAGAGTATCAATATATTTCTTACAGAGATGGTTTTCCTGTGCTGGGCTAGGCCGTCTCCTCAAGAACAGAAGGCCTGCATCAACAAGTATAAATGCTTTAATTTGACTAAACTTGTATTTGTCTCAACGAAATTGACATCGTTTATTTCTATTTTTGGATTTTGTTATCTAAACTGATGCATGATACTTATTATCATCAGGTCAGGCGCATTCAACTATGACTCTAAGTTCGGAGGAGCCAGTGCCAAGCCTCTTTCCTGCCTCCAAGAAGATAAGGAGCTCTCAAAAGATGGTTTCTTACTAAACCATGCACGTGTATTAGTTGGTTCCGGCCTCGAGACTTTTGAAAAGGGCAAGAGCGCTCTTCAAACCTGGAGGTGTGCGGTACATTAAGTTGATTGAAAATGGGGGTGACAATCCTAATTCTATGACACAAATCTGATTGTTGCAGGCATTTTGAGCTGAATTGGGCTTTTGTTAATCCTAAGACTCCTATTCAGAGTGGAGTCAAGTTCTGTGTTTGCCTCAAGGAGTTTTTCCCATGGGTCATGATGCCTCTTGAGGTTGTGTATGTACATGATAAGAGAAAGGCCAACAAGGCTTTGGCTTCTTTTGGTTTTGGAAGTGGCACCCTTCAAGGTCACCTTCTGGTTAGTGCTTTTTCACTTGTTAAATCACATATTATGCCTGGGGAACTTAAGGTTCTATTGTCTTTGCAACAAGGTCTTAAGAGTTGCGAATAGTTCTTCCCTCTCTCTCTCTCTCTCTCTCTCTCTCTCTCCTGCTTGCTTCTTTATTCTAATGTTTGACCCCTTGGAAGATGAATACTAGCTGAATATGTGTTAGATTGACTTTACTGTGCTTGTTGGGACCTAATGATTTATCATACAGTTTCGGCCCTGATGCTCACAGCATGTCAACCATATACTAATTCCATTAGACTGTCATACATTTCCTAGACACTTCAGGGAGGTAGAATTACTTATGATGAGTTCAAGGGGCTTAACCCCCACTCAAGAACCAACAGGTTCAAATACAATGACCCAGGCCATAGAACACAACAAAACCACCAACCAAACCAAACCAAACAGATAGCAAACTAATCAGGGTCAACATAGAGCACAGACCTCCTAAACCCACAAAACAAAAACAACAAACATCAATATCAGGTTGGAGCAAAACCAATGACAGTATCTGCCAGCTTCCACCTATCGACCACAGCCAGGTTAGCTGGAGTTGCAGGTTGTCCCTTAAAGAGATTCATACGACTCCTCACATCCAAGGAGATCTTGTCAAGTACTTGGATTGTCCGCTTGGGCTCACCACCGTGTATTTGATGATTCCTTTCCTTCCATAAATGGTATACCAGCGCGGCAATAACAGACCTCTGCAACAAATTGCTCAAAGAATTCCTCTTGTAATTCTTGGCCGTGTAGTCAATAGTCTCATTCCAACAAATTTTTCGCTAAGCTAAACCTGCTTAAATTTTACGAACCCTTTTCCAATAATAATATGCGCTTTCAACTTTTGTGTAAAGCAGGCTGGGGAAGAACGTTTTTCAATTGAGTTGGACGAGAACAACCAGGTGTGGTATGAGATACTTTCCTTCTCAAAACCTGCCCACTTCTTGTCATTTGTTGGGTACCCATATGTAATGCTAAGGCAAAAGTATTTTGCTCATTGCTCTACCAATGCGGTGCTGAAACATTTGACTACTTCGAAGTAGTAATGTGAATGCCAAAGCAAATTCTAGCCTTAAAAAAGTTTCCTTATCACTTATAATTTTTCAGTAAATAATGCTAGTTTGCTGCACTGATACATCATGAGGACCATCCTCTGACTGAATTTTTTTTTCTTCTGTGTTTTATTTTATTTTATTTTATTTTGGGGGGGGGGGGGGGGGGGGGAGAGAGAGAGAGAGAGAGAGAGAGAGAGAGAGTTGGGGTTGAAAGCAGGGTGAGAATCTCTATATATACTGATTACCAAAAAATGAGACAAATACAGACTGAAAATTGGGACTCTGTTTTTGAACTTACTGGGAGAGAAAACGCAATAAGTGACAATGAAACATACATGCCATTATTTGAAGAAAAATATTCCTGAATTCATTCAAACTAGATCTGGAAAGTAGATAAATATGACTTTGCAGATTTGCTAAGTATAGTCATGATAAATTAAACACAGATCAACTTTAGAGATTATTAGAATTGCCAGAACTTTGAGGGGCGAAATTCACCTATAGCTAATTCTAATCCATTGATAGAACATAGACATGTATAGGAATTTTCTAGGGTCTACATAGATATTTACTGAGTGTTGCCCAGATTCGAAGAGTTCAATGTCTGTGATCCGTTTGAACTTCTCTAGATGGAACAGTTTGGCTAGATCCCTACCATGAGACAAAGGGAACCTCAATTTTCAGGCCGAAAGAAAATGATTCTCATCTTTGCTATTTCATGACTTGAGAAGGCCTGCTTAGTTACTAGATTGCCTGCTTTCAGGAACGGCATTCTTTAGTATCTGTGTAACATACCTATATCATATACCTGATGTGTTTACACCATGTCAGGTTAATGTTATATCTTTATTCTGTTGAACATGATGATTGAACTGGAAGTCCCAGATCATGTTGACCACCACAAGTAAAAGGCTAAAATGGCAGCCACTAAAACAGTGTCATGGGAAATAAATTAGGGTATATCATTTTAAGTGCACACATGAATGGCACGTTGAGTTCAGGGTTTAGCTCATGAAGACTAGAAACTAAGTACTTTCGCAGAGGTAAGTTGCCATAAAGATCCATCTACAAGGCAAAGTGCATATAGAATTCAAAACTTGTTTCCTTCAAGTCATTTTATCGTTTGCCAAGTGCATAAAGAATTCAATGAGAAAAACAACACTTGAGGCTAAGACCATAAATAGGGAAAACTACCCTACTGACCAAAACTACTCTACAGAGTATCTGCTTAAGAGAGGAAATGACCAAAACGATGTGCTACTGGAAATGATTAGAGCATATCATGAGTAGTATCCAATGCTATGATCCTCTAAATTGAAAACGCAAGAGCCACTGTGATCCATGAAGTAGATGCTGTTGCTTCTGTAACCGGAAATTTCTAGAGCCGAAAAAGAGAGAGAAAAATCAGGACCCAAAATAAACACTCGGTCACCCAAGTTCTCCTCCAAAACCCATGAACCCAACTCTTCATCCAGCTTATACACTCTGCAATAAATTGTAATGGCAGAACCAGGGATCATGTGAAAAGAATGGAGCTTACTATTCATGCTCCTCGGCTTCCTGTCAAAGTATCTATCAACAACATAAAGAGCCCCACACGCCTCTACCAAATGCTTCCGGCAAGGGCTACACCAACCTGCATGGATCGGGGGGGATAACTTTACCAACTTCAAGGATGACCATTCGATCCGCCAAAGTATTCCCAACCTATCGACAACATATGATTGGCCCTTAAACACAATGATGTCATCACAATTAACATTCAGATCGACTACGAGGTTCAACTTCCCATCCCTACAATTTGCAAAACCCAGTTTTGCGTCGTCAAAGATAACAGAAAATGAACACACCTCTGCATTAGTCTTTGCAGATTTTGGGACCATCACGGCTTTTTTGACGCCAGGAATAGGCTGTCTGCCGCTGTTGAGGTATATTCTTTCATTTTGTGAGCTGGTTAATCTTGAGGCATTAACGTACCATCCAAGCCTATATGCTCTGTTTAGCTCGACAATTCGATAGTTCAATAAGTTCACGGGATACCTGATCCCACGGTTGGAGTGGGAACGAAAAAAATTGGTTGCTTCTAAAAGACGCAACTTGCGTGAATTTGACTCTTTAACCTGGATCAAGCAGCCTTTATCAGCAGCAGCAGCAGTGGATGAACTGGAAGTAGGATTTAGCCGTTGAAGTGAATAGAAAGTCCTTTGGCAGAGATAAGCTGCCTCATAAGATCTCTCTGAATCTGGCAACAAACGTCGCAGGAGTGGTAGCAGCTCCGGAGGCAGTGAAGTTGAGTCTGCCGACACACTATAGGGGGAAGGGAAATTGAGAGGGAAGCGAGGACAGGGAGCGCAGAAAGGAGGGATAGAGGACCGCCATGAGCGACAGACACTGCGAAATCGGAGAACATCTAGGCGTGTGTCGAGGCGTTGGCCGATGCTCAACCACAATTCGTTCGGAAGATTCGACCACTCCATACTTCCAAGCATGATAAACAAGAAGTTAAAATACTTTGGTTGCCTGGTCGATCGACAGACTGACTCAGGATATATCACCTGTACGTCTGACCTAAATGATATATAAGGGGAGAGGTTCATGCATATATATGAACGAAGGACGTTTTACGTGGGTTCCGATACTTGGGTTCTTGATTTTAAAAAAAAAATATTTGAATTAAGATTTACTTCTAATTTTGGGTCCAAATTTAAATTTCAAATTTTTCTGTTTAAAATTGATTTTGAGACCAAACCATGTTAAATTGGTTATGTTTTGGATTGGTTTCTATTATTTTGTATTCAAAAATAGCATTCTCCATTAGTGAAAATATCTAAAAGAATATAAGTAAATAAATAAATAAAGAACTGAAAAAAAAATATTCACCCTCCGCCTTCCTCCCCTCCAGGGACGAAGCTACGGGCATGCCTCCCCCTCCTTAAAGTTTTTCAATTTTTATTTTTATTTTTATATATGGGTAATATTTCAAATTTTTGACAAATTTTTTTAATATAAGGAAAAAATTTGTAGTAATCTTTGAAATGGCCTCCCAAAACTTCTGGAAAAATAAAATCAGAGGAAAAAAGAAGGTGAGAAAGAAATAACTAATTTATAGGTGGGCCCTCTAATTTTAAAAGAAAAAATACTAAGAGTTTGTTTTTTTACTTTCTCTCTCTCTCTCCATTTTTTCTAAAATTCTTCCCCCTCTTCTCTCTTTTCTAGAATGTCTTTCTCTCTCTTTCTTTTCTAGAGTTTGTATTTTCTATTTTATTTCTCTGTAACTTTTCTAAAATTCCTCTCTTATTTCTCTCTCACTTTTGCCTTCATTATTTGTACTCTTATTGTTTAGATTTTACCTCAATGGCCTCTCTCATTTCTCTCTCTCCCATTATTTTACCTTATATAAAGAAAATAGCAAAATACATATTCAACTTTTGAAATACAGCAACTTTTTGCTTTGCACACAAAAAAATTCCTCTTCAAAATTAGAATTCTAACCGTTATTACATTTAATTATTATTTTTTTTCTAAAAGCATACTAATTTTATTATTATTACCTAATTAAAATATTATTGCACTATTATTTGTGTGTACCTATGTTATTTTCGCTAGGCATGTTCGTTTGAATGAAAATTTTAGAATTTAAATCCAACTTTCTAAACTTACAATCCCAACGTTACTCCTACACGCATACCAATACAACTCAACATTACTTTTTTTTTTTACAAACATCAATACAACTTAACAACTTTTATACACATGTCAATAAAACTTCAATATCACCTAAATATTCACACCATATTTAGAATTTTTAAAATTTTACCAAAACCAACATACCCTAGATTTTAACATTGCATTGTACCTTTGTCAATAACTTATGAGCCATTTATTCCGAAGATTTTAAACTTTTGATTGCATTCGGCAGCATAAGGTTTTAGTATAATTGATGAAAATTTAGCTTTTACACTTAAGTTAAAGTTTATAATTTTTTTAAAAAAAAGTTTTAGAATATGTTGTTACATTTTGATTATACTTATTTTGATTATAATCAAAATTTGAAGGTCCTAGGGTTAGTCGAAGTACATCTAAGATGGCCTCGACACCCGTTAGGGAAAAAAAAAATCAAGCCAAAATTATATTTAGCTCCCTATGAGCAAATCCTGGCTTCGTCCCTGCTCCCCTCTATGCCACCGCGAGACACCTTCTAGCAGTTGTGCTACTCCCGCTCACGGGTTATGTGCTTTGATCCACCGCTTCCATCTCACACAGGGTTGTTGGTGTGACGAAGGGGTGGAACGTCCCCATTCAAAGAAACATCGTGCACAAGGATTCAAAGTTAATTTTAAAATGAACATTCAATGAGTCAAAATGGCTAATTGGCTTGGTGGTCAAATTCTGGCCAATCGGCTAAGCCCTCTTCCTCAATAAGAAATTGCTTTTTAAGGACATTGACATAATGTTTGGATCATAAAATTTTAACAAAATTTTACTTTTTAAAATTTAAACTTTTTACTTTTATTTGTATCATTCATTCATCAATTTCAAAACACCTCTTTTTTTTATCATTAATATAAAATTTTAACAAAATTATATTAAAATTTTATAACCAAAGGCTATGTGAATGTTTAATTATTATTTATTTTCTCCTAATGATTTTTTTTTTTTGTATTTAAAAGTCTTGAAATTCGAAAATAAAACTAATGTTCAAACCAGTTTGAAACTCTGATCACATAGATAACGAAAGTAACTATAAAAACTTTAAATTCAAATACAATCATAACTAACTAAAACCGAAATACTCATGAACTTAGAATACCACAGCTGTAGAGTTCCTTTGAGATTACAACTTATTGCAAAGCCAAGCTGGCGAGCTGGCCAGAATAGACGAGCAAAAATTTTCAATCACCATGAGAGCTAGCCGTGAACCTTGAAACTGAAAACGTGAATTTCGTTGTCATGAATGTAGTAGATGCAATTGCTTCTAAACCCTGCAACTTCTGGAGCGGAAATGGAGAAAGAACAATCAGAACAGAAAATGAACGCCTGGTCATCCAAGTTCTTCACCCTAACCCATCTACCAGACCCTTCATGCAGTTCATACACTCTGAAACCACGAATACTATTCATGTGTATGAAACCATCAAGAAGATAAAGAGCTCCACGCGACTCCACCAAACGCTTCATCCGACTGCCAAAACCAAATAGCGGATCGGAAAACTGTACCAACTCCCAGCTGGATGAATATAATTTGATCCGCCAAACTACTCCCCCATTATCAACAAAATACATTTTCCCCTTATACACAACGATATCATGGCATTCAACGTTCCGGCCTCCACCTACGAGGGTCAGATCCTCGTCCCCTAAGTTTGCATAACCCAAATTTCCGTCGTCAAAGACTACGAAAACCGAACGCAACTGATCTGCGTCATTCTTCGCAGAATTTGGGACCATCACCACTTTTTGCACCCCATGAATACTGCTGCCTCTGACGATATATATTCTTTCATCTTCTGATTTGGGGATTCCTGTGGCGAAGCTGTATCTAGCCCTATATCCTGTGGCTAACTCGACAAGTCGAGTGTTCAATAAGTTCACGGGGTACCCGATCGGATGTTGGGAGAGGGAGTAGTATAAAGGATGCGACTTGTATGGATCTAGTAGACGGAACTTGCCTGGATTTGACTCGTCAACCTCGATCAACCAGCTTTTATGATCAGCAGCAGCATAAGCAGGGTTAGAAGTGGAAGCTGTAGGATTTAGACGTTGAAGAGTATAGAAAGTCCTTTGGCAGAGATCAGCTGGCTCGTAAGATCTCTCTTGCCATAGAGGGAAACGATCGTCCCCCCATGGCAGCGCACGTAGGAAAATTAATACCAGCTGCACCGGACCCGGTGACCGTGGCTCTGTCGACGCAGGGACGTATGTCTGAGGGAACTTGAGAGGGAAGAAAGGAGAGAGAGCGTAGAAAGGAGGGATAGAGGAACGCCATGAGAGACAGACGCTTCGAAATCGAAGAACATCTATGCACTTGTTGAGGCTATCGCCGATAATCGACCACAGTTCCGTCGGAAGATCCGACCACTCCACTCTTTCACCGTCTATAATCTTTGTTGGTTCTGACTTTGTGAGGCACTGAACGTCCATCATATTTGTTGTTTATTAAGAAAACACCCTAAAAGAAAATCAAAATAAGGTTCTCCTCTCCTGTTTATATTCGGTTCTCCTAATTTATGGGCTGTGATTCAGATGCTTGGCCAGGCCCAAAAAAATCGTCCATTTCCGGGTCCCACTTCCATAAGGTCTCTTTTTTTAGATTAAATTAGGATAAAAATAATAAAAAAATTATTAGATATATTAATAACTTAGTTATCTTTCTTGAAAATTTAGGACTTTTATGCTATTAGAAATCCTTATTCTCTACTACTCTTATCTTCTATTTAAATTTATATAAAGATAATGGTTAAATAATAATAAAGGAAGTGAAATTTGAAATAAGTTTAAGCTTATATATCTTTTTTTAATTATTAAAACATCAATTTATTGAGCACCAGAAATCCAAAAACAGAAGAAAATAGGATTAAAAAAAAAACTTTTGGGATCAAATCCCTCGTACAACCAAAGTAAATTCTCTAACAACTCGGTAACAAAGGAGTGACCAAGAGTAAATTCTAAATTTTTTTGATTCATTTCATTAATAGAAATGATGAGAGCATATCACTAATGGGTTCGGTTATTATGCTGATCGTTAATATGCTGAGTGGTGCTGAGCGACGGTCACGATCAAAACTTCACAATTCGGTGGTTCAGAACACGCCACGTCATTTAAAAGGAATTGACCCTTTCCCAACCCGTTTTGAGGTTGACTCGGTTTGAAAATTCAAATCACTCAGATCTCAGCTCTTCTTCTTGCGCAATTGTGAAACCTGGAGATCCCCCAGCCCTTCGTCCCTTGGAGCATCGTTGCCCCTTATTTGAAATCGTAGCACCACTCAGGAATTTAAAGATAATGCTGAATATTTTGTGCTTACGTTGCCCAGCTAACGAACATGCCCATGATTTACCATAGAACGTAGTGAGGCTCCACTAAAGCCATGTACAAAGGATGTTAAAAGCAACCACATATCAACCAAAGAGCTTGTATTGTACTATTACAGAGGAAAATTGTAGATTTGTCAACTTCAAAACCCAAATATGTAAAATTGATATTATAATAAGATTAAAGGAAACACAGAAGCAAAGCAACTGGAATATCCAAGAAAACAACTCGAGCAGGATGCAGATGCTATCATTGACCCCAACCATAGATCTGTTTTGTCTGGTGTTGATAAGCAACTAGTTGAAGATAAAGGGTCCAAGCAAGAACGAAGCAGAAGATAGCAGTGAAGGGCAAAAGCATATTCCAATTAATAGAGATCGAAGCCCATAATATTTACTTTACAAGATTTCTCGGGCACCCTGTGAAATGGAATTTTACAAACTTGATGACAAAAAACTCATATACATAATTTGAAACATCTTCTAACTGAAAAGACATCCCCAGCCGAAAGCCTTTTTTGTTTTCATTTTCGGATAAGCGAATCGGTCTTCTTGAAAGGTCATTCTTGTCTTCACCTTTCTCTTTCGAGACCAGGAGAGAAGCGAGTCGCTCCAAAGCTTCCCTAGCTTTCTTCTTGGCGAAGGTAGCCTCCTTGACACGACTCTCTACATCAATTTTAGTGGCAGCGGCTGTTTTGTTCATGGACGCTGCGGCGATTCGGGCAGCAGCAAAGAGCGCCTTGGCCAAGCTCTTGTTGCGACGATGATGCGATGAAGGGCGAGCTGCAATTTCAAATGCTGGGCGACGATGAGAAAAGAAGAGCTGGGCGGGTCTGAAATCGCAGGTCAACCTCAAAATGGGTCGGGAGAAGGTCAATTCCTTTTAAATGACGTGGCGTGTTCTGACCCGCCGGAATGTGAAATTTTGATCGTGACCGTCGCTCAGCACCGCTCAGCATATTAACAATCAGCCTAATAAACGAACCCTATCACTAATATCCAAATCACACCAAATGACAACAAAATCAGGAAAAGAACACTAGATTCCAATACGGTGCATTTCAGATGAGAACTTATTTCGTGCTTCCAATTCAGTCAGAATTAATGAGCAAATTGTCAATCATCACAGGCTTAATGCTACGATCCTCTAAATTGAAAACGAGAGCGCAATTTTGCCCATTTTGCTCCGTGAAGTAGATGCAATTGCTTCTGTACCCAGAGATTTCTAGAGCCGAAAAAGACAGAAAAATCAGGACCCAAAATAAACACTCGGTCACCCAAGCTCTCCTCCAAAACCAAATGACCCAACTCTTCATCCAGCTCGTATCTCTGAAACGAATTGTCATGGCATCATCTTGGACGATATTGCCAAAATAGTCCATTAATTCCTTCATGCTCCTCGGCTTCTTGTTAAAGTATCTATCAACAACATAAAGAGCCCCACACGACTCCACCAAATGCTTCTTCCGGGTAGGGCTTCCCAAATCAGAGAACGGAGGAGATAACTGTACTAACTTCAACGATGACCATTCGATCCGCCAAAGTATTCCCAACTTATCAGCAACATACAATTGGCCCTTAAACAAAATGATGTCATCGCAGTTGGCATTCAGGTCAACTACGAGCTGGGTCAACTACCCATCCCCACAATTTGCAAAACCCAATTTTGCGACGCCAAAGATCACAAAAAATGAACACACCTCTGCAGTCTGCATTAGTCTTTGCAGATTTTGGGATCATCACGGCTTTATGCACGCCGGGAATGGATCTGCAGCTGTCGACGTATATTCTTTCATTTTCTGAGCTTGTTGTGGCAGAGCGGGATCCAAGCGTGTAAGCTCTGGTTAGCTCGACAATTTGATAGTATAATAAGTTCACTGGATAGCTGATCCCACCGTTGGACTTGGAGCGGCGGCACTCTGACAAACAAAAGTTGGCTGGGTTTAAAAGACGCAACTGACCTGAATTTGACTCTTCTTCAACCTCGATCAACCAGCCTTTATAAACAGCAGCAGCAGCAGTGGATGAAGTGGAAGTAGGATTTCAAAGCTTAAGTTCGTAGTTTAAAATATTGGGTTGCCTGGTCGACGGACTGATAAGGGCAGGTTTGCGGACCAAAGTTACCAAAGTTTTAGTCATTCTAAAATAATAATAAAATAATATTTCTCTTTATTGTCCTCTTTGGATACGGTACTTGGGTCTTGATTTATAAAAATATTTGAATTAAGATTTAGTTTTAATTTTGGGTGCAAATTTAAATTTCACATTTTTTTATTTAAAATTTATTTTGAGACCAAAATCTGTTAATTAGTAATGTTTTGGATTTGGTTTCTATTATTTTGTATTCCAAAATTATTATTCTCTATTAGTGAAAATGTCTAAAAGAATAGAAATAAAGAACTGAAAAAACTGACCCTCAGCCTCAAAATTTGTTAATCAGTAATGTTAGAATTTGTGAAAAAATAAAGATAAATATGATTTAAATGAATTTTTTTATATTTATTTAAAGTAAAAAATAATGATTCGTTGAAGAGATAGAATTTTATAATTTTAGCTCCAAAATATCTCAAAAATTCAAATTTAAATATAGAAATGTTTTTTTAAAACTTAAAATTCAAATACAATCATAATTAAAACCGAATTAACGAAATTAAAAGAATAACACAGCAGTAGAGTTCCTTTGAGATTACAACTTATTGCAAAGCCAAGCTGGAGAGCTGGCTAGAATAGACGAACAAAAAATTAAAAATCACCAGAGTAGAGCTAGCTGTGAACCTCGAAACTGTTAACGCGAATGCCGTCGTCTTGAATGAAGTAGATGCAACTGCTTCTAAACCCTGCAGCTTCTAGAGCGGAAATGGAGAAGGAACAATCAGAGAACAAAACGAACGCTTGATCACCCAAGCTTTTCACCCTAACCCATCGACCGCACCCTTCATTCAGTTTATACACACTACTGTTCATCATGGTGAAGTAACCATTAAGAAGATAAAGAGCTCCACACGACTCCACCAAACGCTTCATCGGACTACCAAAACCATAGAGCGGACGGCAAAACTGTACCAACTCCAAGGATGGATATTTGATCCACCAAACTGCTCCCCACATATCAACAAAATACAATTTTCCCTTATACACAACGATATCATGGCATTCAACGTTCCGGCCACCACCTATGAGGGTCAGATCCTCGTCCGGGGCTGAGTAGTCCCCACAGTTTGCAAGACCCAAATTTCCGTCGTCAAAGACTACAAAAAACGAACACACCTGATCATCTGCGTTATTATTCTTCGCAGGATTTGGGACCATCACTACTTTTTGCACGCCGTGATTACCGCATCTGACGATATTTATTCTTTCGTCTCCTGGTCTGTTTCGTATGGCGAAGTTGTGTCTAAGCCTATATGCTGTGGTTAACTCGACAAGTCGAGTGTCCAATAAGTTCACGGAGTACCTGATCGGAAGGTTGGAGACGTAGGATAAAGGATGCGACTTGGATGGATCTATACGACGGGACGTGCCTGAATTTGACTCGTCAACCTCGATCAACCAGCTTTTATGATCAGCAGCAGCATAAGCAGGGTTAGAAGTGGAAGCTGAAGGATTTAGACGTTGAAGAGTATAGAAAGTCCTTTGGCCGAGATAAGCTGGCCAACGACCAAGAGGGATAGCGGAACGCCATGAGCGACAGACGCTGCGAAATCGGAAAACATCGATGCGTCTGTCCAGGCGTTCCCCGATAATCGAGCACAGTTCCGTCGGAAGATCCGACCACTCCACTCTGTCACCGGCCATGATCTTTCTTGGTTCTGATTGTGCGCGGCACGGAACCATCATCTTTATTGTTTAGATAGTTAAGAAAACACCATAAAAGAAAATCAAAATAAGCAACTATTATATATTCACAACTATCTCAAAACCCTATATATAGGGATAAATTTTTTGAAATTTTTGGAGGTTAAATTTTTCGTGAGCTTAAAAAGTTAAAAGAAACTGAAGGATTAGAAGTTTAATCGTCACCCATAATTATAAAATTAATAATATTCTCCTATTTTATGTTAGGTTTTCCTAATTGGGCTGTAATTTGGATGCTGGGCCAGGCTCAAAAATAAAAAGGCGTCGTTTTCAGGGTCCGGCTCCCATGGGGCACGATAATTTAAACCGCTTCATTCGTTATTACATGGTCCATAAGCTATATAAATCTTTTTAATCATCGTCCACACAAAATATGTAGAAGCATATATCACAAACAAAAAAGAACGTCCTCCCAACGAAATAGTACTTGGAGTTTCTATTTTGTGTATAGAAAACGGTCTTTATTTCACAAGTAAAATCTTCTAACAATATAGTATGATATTTTATATTTTCTAATTGTTATATATGAATTAGTTTTTGAAAGGTATCTTTTTTAACATTGAATTAGGATAATAATAATAAAGTCATCATGATATCTGGATAACTTCTAGTTTTCTTGAAATATTAGGACTTTTACGCTATTAAAAATTGTTGAACAGTAGAATACTAGAATCCTTATTATTTAGAGCTCTTAACTCCTTCCATTTAAGTTCATATTAAGACAATGATTAAATAATAATAAATGAAGTGAGATTTGAAATAAATTTAAGTTTATTAGGAGGTCTAAGACACCTCGAATTGAATCACCCAATCATAGGTATCGATATTTCTCAAATTAAACCAAATTAAGAATTTTGTTGATTTTCCTTGAAAGATTCAATAACAGGGGAATGTTGGTTTTATAAGCAATTCAAAATGTAGCCATTTAACATCATACCAAGAAAAGGATTCCTTGTATTCTTTTTCTCTGGGCGTGATCATAAAAGTACTTTCGCAGAATGTCTAATTTGAGCCACAACTATTGCTCATTGTTAGAGCTCGTCGCCACAGTAGAAAGACCACCAACAAATTCTAATCTTGTCCACTAGGTCAAAGGCATGTTTTATTTTCACAAACGATTTCAACTTATGTTCTAACTCAAACTTCTGAACTTGAAATTAGTGTGACTTAATGAATAATACCAATTGGGCTAAATTCCTACGGACTTGTATTCATCTATTTCAACAAGATGCAATAGGCCAAAAGAGAAGGGGCAACTAGCTTAATAATATTCTTCGAGCGTGATCATAGAAGCACTTTTGCAGAATATCTGATTTGAGCCACAACTATTGCTCACTGTTCGAGCTCGTCGCCACAATAGAAAGACCACCAACAAATTCTAATCCCGTCCACTAGGTCAAAAGCATGCTTTATTTTCACAAACGATTTCAACTTATGTTTTGACTCAAACTCCTGAAATTGAAACTAGTGTGACATAACGAATAATACCAACTAAACTAAAGTCCTACATGCTTGTATTCATCTATCTCAGCAAGATGCAATAGGCCCAAAGTTTGGCTCTGTCCGTCTTCTTTTATTTATGGTAGGATGTCGCATCAGAAGTACTGCTATAATTTTTTCAGAGAATATACTTGAGTCATGTCCTCTTCAAGGACAAACTTTTGAGAATGGGACAAAGAAGAAAAGTGAGATGCAAGTACAATTCTGCGATTTTTATTCCTTGCAAGGACTGCACTAATAATATATTCATTAATTTTCGCCAAGAGTGGATATTTTAACATAATGTCTCAGATTTACATCAATATATTAATCATACTGAGTATAGTGTCATAGGGAATAAGCAAGAGAAAAAGCACAAATAACAAATCCCACCAATTGACCAATTCGTGAGATAGATGGAGTTCAAGGATAGGATACCATCCTCGTGAAAACCCGCACGAAACCAAAAGACAGGGAGAGATTTCATACTTTCATCTATTGGCCGCATTCCTGCCTTTGGGTTAAGCCAAGTTGGTAAGGGCCCAAAAAATAGCAAAATCATCGCCAGGACGTACCAACTCTTTAAAGCTGCGATCCTCCAAATTGAAAACATAAATTTCTGCACTATCAAGGAAGTAAATGCGATTCCCTTCAAATCCGAATAATTCTCGAGTCGAAACAGAGAAAGAACAATCATCACTCAAAGCAAACGCTTTGTCCCCCAAGCTTTTCTCCCGGATCCATTGACCCCACTCTTCATCTAGCCTGTACACTTGGAAACCCACTGTCTTGGGACAATTATGGACTCTGACACTGAAGTTGTTGTCGAGCTGAATCCTCCGTTCGCCGTCAAGGTATCTATCCAGAACATAAAGAGCTCCACCAGACTCCACCAAATGCTTCTGCCCGCCCAACCCACATAGCGGAGGCGAAAACTGTACCAACTTCAAGGACGAGCAATCGATCCAGGAAACTATTCCCAATCTATCAACAACATAGAACTGACCTTTATAAACAATTATATCATCAAATTCAGGGCTCCAGTCATTTACTGGGGTCAGCTCCTCATTCCCATATTTTGCAAAACCCAATTTCCCATCAAGAAAAAGCACGAAAATCGCACACTCGTCTGCGCTAGTCCATGCCGAATTCGGGAACATCACTGCTTTATTCACGCCAGTAATAAATTTCCTAGTGGATACATGGTTTCTTCCAGCTTCTGATCTGGGTCCAACGGTATAGAAAAAACTTAGCACACACGCTTTAGTCAACTCCACGATCCGGCAGTTCAGCAAGTTCAACTTCAACGTCTTTGGGTCGAGAGGGGAGGACCTAATTTGGCGATTCGAGAGAGGTTCTAAAAGTCTCAACTCTCCTGAATTAGACTCTTCGACCTTGATCAACCAACCCTGGTTGGAAGAAGAAGAAGAAGAAATTGCAGTTGAAGCATTCAGCGGCTGCAGGCGATAGAGAGTACGCTGGCAGAGATAACTCGATCGCGATGACGAAGAGCTGGGATGGGGGACTTTAAAGGGGAAGCGAGGAGAGTTAGCGGGAAAGAGAGGGGTAGAAAAACGCCAGGAGCTACAGACGCTGCGAAATCGCAGAACGTCGACGCGGGTTTCGAGGCTTTTCCCGATAATCGGCAACAGCTCCTTTGGCAGATCCGACCACTCCACTCTCTCACCCATGATCCGTGTTGGTTGACTGACTGTATCGCAGCACAGGCCACAGAACCACCAATGATCTTGTTTCCTTTTTCTTTTCGGGTTCTATTTTGAAGAAAACACATCAAAACTGAGCTGAATTGGGAAAGTAATAAGTTCTTTTTCTTTTTCTTTTCTTTTTGCACTTATTTGACTGTTCTTCTCCCTTACTGGATTTGGGCTCGAGTTTTGGTCCTGGAATCTGCTTCCCGGGAACTGGGGTATTGTTCCTCATTAGATTTTTTTTTTTTTTTTGGAAAAAATGCTTTTAATTATTTATCAGGAAAACTTCTTCTTTTAATCCTCACTTGTCTATTTTTTTTGGGCTCGAGTGTTCGTGCTGGATTCTTATATTGACAGAACTAGGCCCGTTAACCCACTAAAAAACAGAGAAAAAAGAAACGGCTTTCTACCTAATCACTCACATTGAAGAAGGCTTCAAGGCCCATGCATGTCCTATTTCCCCATGAGATCGGAGTACACCTCGTGATATAAAATTAGAAAAATGTTTTCAAATTTCTCTTTAGTTAAGACCTTCGAAAATGTTTGCGTCTATAATATCATTGATCTTTATTGTATTCTGTACTATTGAATTCGAATGTAACGAAAGTTTATCGGTGTTACTTAAAAAAAACACAACATAAAGCTGCACAATTATTCAGATGTAATCGAAAGATTTGGTTACTTATTATTTGTATTCACAAAATATTATTCAATAAAAATATTCGACTTAAGATTTAGTTTTTATTTTGGGTGCAAATTTAAATTTCACATTTTTTTTATTCAAAATTTATTTTGAGAAAAATCTGTTAATTAGTAATGTTTTGGATTTGGCTTCTATTATTTTTGTATTCAAAAAATATTATTCTCTATTAGTGAAAATGTCTAAAAGAATAGAAGTACTAAAAAAGAACTGAAAAAACCCACCCTCCTCCTTCCTTTCCTCTAAGCACGAACAGATTCAAATTCAGTTTTTATGTGAGATATTATATTTCAGAAATTTAAATTTAAATAAAAGAATATTCTATTAAACCTGAACTAAAACTTAAAATTCAAATACAATCATAACTAAAACCGAATTAATGAAATTAAAATAATACCACAGCAGTAGAGTTCCATTGAGATTAATTACAACTTATTGCAAGCCAAGCTGGCGAGCTGGCCAGAATAGACGAGCAAAAAAATTTCAATCGCCGGAGTAGAGCTAGCTGTGAACCTCGAAACTGTAAAAGCGAATGTCGTCGTCTTGAATGAAGTAGATGCAATTGCTTCTAAACCCTGCAACTTCTAGAGCGAAATGGAGAAAGAACAATCAGAGAACAAAACGAACACTTGATCACCCAAGCTTTTCACCCTAACCCATCGACCGCACACTTCATTCAGTTTATACACACTACTATTCATCATGTTGAAGTAACCATTAACAAGATAAAGAGCTCCACCTCCACGCGACTCCACCAAACGCTTCATGATCATCGGACTACCAAAACCATAGAGCGGACGGCAAAACTGTACCAACTCCAACGATGGATATTTGATCCACCAAACTGATCACCAAATACAATTTCCCCTTATACACAACGATATTATGGCATTCAACGTTCCGGCCACCGCCTACGAGGGTCAGATCCTCGTCTCCACGGTTTGCAAAACCCAAATTTCCGTCGTCAAAGACTACAAAAAACGACCGCACCTGATCATCTGCGTTATTATTCTTAGCAGAATTTGGGACCATCACTGATAGGCCATAAAGTGTCGGGCTTAATTATTCTTAGTAGATTGCTCTACTAATATATTCATTAATTTTCGCAAGAGTGGATATTTTAACATGGTGTCTTAGATTTACATCAATATATTAATCATACAAAAGTATAGTGTTCTAGGAAAGAAGCAAGAGGAAATCACAAATAACAAATCCCACCAATTGACCAATTAGTGAGATAGATGTAGTTCAAGGATAGAATACATGCATCGTCGTGAAAACCCATAAGAAATGGAGCAGGGCATAGGAAATGAAACCAAAAGACAAGGAAAGGAGAGAGAACGAGCAAACTAGAAGAATTTCATACTTGCATTGTGGCTGCATTGCTGCCTTGGGTTAAGCCAAGTTGGTATAGGCCCAAAATTGAGCAAAAGCATCGGCAGGACGTACCAACTCTTTAATGCTGCGATCCTCCAGATTGAAAACATAAATTTCTTCACTAGCAAGGAAGTAAATGCGATTCCCTTTAAATCCGAATAATTCTCGAGTCGAAACAGAGAAAGAACAATCATCACACAAAGCAAACGCTTTGTCCCCCAAGCTTTTCTCCCGGATCCATTGACCCCACTCTTCATCTAGCCTGTACACTTGGAAACCCACTGTCTTGGGACAATTATGGACTCTGACACTGAAGTTGTTGTCGAGCTGAATCCTCCGTTCGCCGTCGAAGTATCTATCCAGAACATAAAGAGCTCCACCAGACTCCACCAAATGCTTCTGCTCACCCAACCCACATAGCGGAGGAGAATACTGTACCAACTTCAAGGACGAGCAATCGATCCACGAAACTATTCCCAATCTATCAACCACATAGAACTGGCCTTTATAAACAATTATATCATCAAATTCAGGGCTCCAGACACTTACTGGGGTCAGCTGCTCATCCCCATATTTTGCAAAACCCAATTTCCCGTCGAGAAAGAGCACGAAAATCGCACACTCGTCTGCACTCGTCCATGGGGAATTCGGGAACATCACAACTTTATCCACGCCAGTAATAGCTTTCGTAGTGGATTCATGGTTTCTTCCAGCTTCTGATCTGCATCCATCGGGACAGAAAAAACTTAGCGCACACGCTTTAGTCAACTCCACAATCCGACAGTTCAGCAAGTTCAAAGTCTTTGGGTTGAGAGTCCGGGAGGACCTAATTCGGCTATTCGAGAGAGGATCGAAAAGACTCAACTCTCCTGGATTAGACTCTTCGACCTTGATCAAGCAACCCTGGTTGGAAGAAGAAGAAGAAGAAATTGCAGTTGAAGGATTCAGCGGCTGCAGGCGATAGAGAGTACGCTGGCAGAGATAAGTTGATGGCGATGACGAAGGGCTGGGATGGGGGAATTTTAAGGGGAAGCGAGGAGAGTTAGCGTGAAAGAGAGGGATAGAGGAACGCCATGAGCTACAGACGCTGCGAAATCGGAGAACGTCGACCCGGGTTTCAAGGCTTTTGCCGATCATCGGCAACAGTTCCTTTGGCAGATCCGACCACTCCATCTCACCCATGATCCGTGTTGGTTGACTGACTGTATCGCAGCACAGGCCACTAAATTGGGAAAGTAAAAATTCTTTTTCTTTTCTTTCTCACTTATTCGACTGTTCTTCTCCCTTATTGGATTTGGGCTCGAGTTTTGGTCCTGCAATCTGCATCCGGGGAACTGGGGTATTGTTCCTCATGGATTTTTTTTTTTCAAAAGCTTTTATTTATTTATCAGGAAAACTTCTCCCTTAAATCCTCACGTCTCTTTTTTTTTTTGGGCTCGAGTGTCCGTGCTAGATTCTCGTATTGACAGAACCAGGCCCCTTAACCCACAGTAAAAAACAGAAAAAAAAAAGGGTTGTCTACCTAATCACTCACATTGGAGAAGGCCTTAAGGCCCATGCATGTCCTATTTTCCCCATGAGAGAGTACACCTCGTGAGATAAAATTAGAAAAATGTTTTCAAATTTCTCTTTAGTTAAGACCTTAATTTTTCTTTTACAAGAATGGGTATGGGTACTCGTGATTGAGATGCCGGGTTTGCAAGCAATTCAGTACCAAATATTATCAATGGATGGCTGATTTTAAAAATATTTGATTAAGATTTAGTTTTTATTTTGGGTGCAAATTTAAATTTCACATTTTTTTATTTAAAATTTATTTTGAGACCAAAATCTGTTAATTAGTAATGTTTTGGATTTGGTTTCTATTATTTTGTATTCCAAAATTATTATTCTCTATTAGTGAAAATGTCTAAAAGAATAGAAATAAAGAACTGAAAAAACTGACCCTCCTTTCCTTTGTTAACATAATAGAATTAAAATTATCGTTAGATAGAATTTTATAATTTTAGAAAAATACCAAATTTAAATATAGAAATTTTTTTTAAAACTTAAAATTCAAATACAATCATAATTAAAACCGAATTAACGAAATTGAAAATGCAATAACACAGCTGTAGAGTTCCTTTGAGATTACAACTTATTGCAAAGCCAAGCTGGCGAGCTGGCCAGAATAGACGACAAAAATTTTCAATCACCAGAGAGCTAGCCGTGAACCTGAAACTGAAAACGTGAATTCGTGTCATGAATGAAGTAGATGCAATTGCTTCTAAACCCTGCAACTTCTGGAGCGGAAATGGAGAAAGAACAATCAGAAAGAAAATGAACGCTTGGTCATCCAAGTTCTTCACCCTAACCCATCTACCAGACCCTTCATGCAGTTTATACACATACTATTCATGTGTTGAAACCATCAAGAAGATAAAGAGCTCCACACGACTCCACCAAACGCTTCATCGACTGCCAAAACCAATATAGCGGATCGGAAAACTGTACCAACTCCCAAGGATGGATAATTTGATCCACCAATCAACAAAATACAATTTCCCCTTATACACAACGATATCATGGCATTCAACGTTCCGGCCACCACCTACGAGGGTCAGATCCTCGTCCCCTAAGTTTGCATAACCCAAATTTCCGTCGTCAAAGACTACAAAAAACGAACGTTCGAGCTCGTCGCCACAATAGAAAGACCACCAACAAATTCTAATCCCGTCCACTAGGTCTGCTTTATTTTCACAAACGATTTCAACTTATGTTTTGACTTCCTGAAATTGAAACTAGTGTGACATAACGAATAATTTAAAGTCCTACATGCTTGTCCATCACTGATAGGCCATAAAGTGTCGGGCTTAAGTATTTCTTAGTGCAAGATTGCTCTACTAATATATTCATTAATTTTCGCCAAGAGTGGATATTTTAACATAATGTCTCAGATTTACATCAATATATTAATCATACTGAGTATAGTGTCATAGGGAATAAGCAAGAGAAAAAGCACAAATAACAAATCCCACCAATTGACCAATTCGTGAGATAGATGGAGTTCAAGGATAGGATACCATCCTCGTGAAAACCCGCACGAAACCAAAAGACAGGGAGAGATTTCATACTTTCATCTTGGCCGCATTCCTGCCTTTGGGTTAAGCCAAGTTGGTAAGGGCCCAAAATAGCAAAATCATCGCCAGGACGTACCAACTCTTTAAAGCTGCGATCCTCCAAATTGAAAACATAAATTTCTGCACTATCAAGGAAGTAAATGCGATTCCCTTCAAATCCGAATAATTCTCGAGTCGAAACAGAGAAAGAACAATCATCACTCAAAGCAAACGCTTTGTCCCCCAAGCTTTTCTCCCGGATCCATTGACCCCACTCTTCATCTAGCCTGTACACTTGGAAACCCACTGTCTTGGGACAATTATGGACTCTGACACTGAAGTTGTTGTCGAGCTGAATCCTCCGTTCGCCGTCAAGGTATCTATCCAGAACATAAAGAGCTCCACCAGACTCCACCAAATGCTTCTGCCCGCCCAACCCACATAGCGGAGGCGAAAACTGTACCAACTTCAAGGACGAGCAATCGATCCACGAAACTATTCCCAATCTATCAACAACATAGAACTGACCTTTATAAACAATTATATCATCAAATTCAGGGCTCCAGTCATTTACTGGGGTCAGCTCCTCATTCCCATATTTTGCAAAACCCAATTTCCCATCAAGAAAAAGCACGAAAATCGCACACTCGTCTGCACTAGTCCATGCCGAATTCGGGAACATCACTGCTTTATTCACGCCAGTAATAAATTTCCTAGTGGATACATGGTTTCTTCCAGCTTCTGATCTGGGTCCAACGGTATAGAAAAAACTTAGCACACACGCTTTAGTCAACTCCACGATCCGGCAGTTCAGCAAGTTCAACTTCAACGTCTTTGGGTCGAGAGGGGAGGACCTAATTTGGCGATTCGAGAGAGGTTCTAAAAGTCAACTCTCCTGAATTAGACTCTTCGACCTTGATCAACCAACCCTGGTTGGAAGAAGAAGAAGAAGAAATTGCAGTTGAAATAGCGGCTGCAGGCGATAGAGAGTACGCTGGCAGAGATAACTCGATCGCGATGACGAAGAGCTGGGATGGGGGACTTTAAAGGGGAAGCGAGGAGAGTTAGCGGGAAAGAGAGGGGTAGAAAAACGCCAGGAGCTACAGACGCTGCGAAATCGGAGAACGTCGACAAACGCTTTGAAAGCGTAGAATATCTGGTCATATGAATTTCTATATTTTTTTTCAGAGAATACAGGTATCAAGTCCTATGACGAGGGCAGGTTTGCAGACCATAATTTTAGCCAGTCTAAAATAATATTTCTTCATTGTGCTCTTTGAATAGGGTACTTAGGTCTTGATTTATAAAAATATTCGACTTAAGATTTAGTTTTTATTTTGGGTGCAAATTTAAATTTCACATTTTTTTTATTCAAAATTTATTTTGAGACAAAAATCTGTTAATTAGTAATGTTTTGGATTTGGTTTCTATTATTTTTGTATTCACAAAATATTATTCTCTATTAGTGAAAATGTCTAAAAGAATAGAAGTACTAAAAAGAACTGAAAAAACCCACCCTCCTCCTTCCTTTCCTCTAAGCACGAACAGATTCAAATTCAGTTTTTATGTGAGATATTATATTTCAGAAATTTAAATTTAAATAAAAGAATATTCTATTAAACCTGAACTAAAACTTAAAATTCAAATACAATCATAACTAAAACCGAATTAATGAAATTAAAATAATACCACAGCAGTAGAGTTCCATTGAGATTAATTACAACTTATTGCAAGCCAAGCTGGCGAGCTGGCCAGAATAGACGAGCAAAAAAATTTCAATCGCCGGAGTAGAGCTAGCTGTGAACCTCGAAACTGTAAAAGCGAATGCCGTCGTCTTGAATGAAGTAGATGCAATTGCTTCTAAACCCTGCAACTTCTAGAGCGAAATGGAGAAAGAACAATCAGAGAACAAAACGAACACTTGATCACCCAAGCTTTTCACCCTAACCCATCGACCGCACACTTCATTCAGTTTATACACACTACTATTCATCATGTTGAAGTAACCATTAACAAGATAAAGAGCTCCACACGACTCCACCAAACGCTTCATGATCATCGGACTACCAAAACCATAGAGCGGACGGCAAAACTGTACCAACTCCAACGATGGATATTTGATCCACCAAACTGCTCCCCACATATCAACAAAATACAATTTCCCCTTATACACAACGCATTCAACGTTCCGGCCACCGCCTACGAGGGTCAGATCCTCGCATTCAAATTTCCGTCGTCAAAGACTACAAAAAACGGCCTGACCGCCTTACGAAGGGTCACAGATCCTCGTCTCCACGGTTTGCAAAACCCAAATTTCCGTCGTCAAAGACCCTACAAATGAAACGACCGCAAACACCTGATCATCTGCGTTATTACGTACCAACTCTTTAATGCTGAGATCCTCCATTGAAAACATAAATTTCTTCACTGTAAATGCGACCCCACTGATAGGCCATAAATCGGGCGAGTCTTAGTAGAAAGAACAACAATATATTCATTTTTTTCCCAAGAGTGGATAACATTGTCTTAGATTTTCAAGCCTGTCATACAAAACCCACTAGTGTTATGGACTCTGACAATTAGTGAGATAGATGTAGTTCAAGGATAGAATACATGCATCGTCGTGAAAACCCATAAGAAATGGAGCAGGGCATAGGAAACGAAACCAAAAGACAAGGAAAGGAGAGAGAACGAGCAAACTAGAAGAATTTCATACTTGCATTGTGGCTGCATTGCTGCCTTGGGTTAAGCCAAGTTGGTATAGGCCCAAAATTGAGCAAAAGCATCGGCAGGACGTACCAACTCTTTAATGCTGCGATCCTCCAGATTGAAAACATAAATTTCTTCACTAGCAAGGAAGTAAATGCGATTCCCTTTAAATCCGAATAATTCTCGAGTCGAAACAGAGAAAGAACAATCATCCAAACGCTTTGTCCCCCAAGCTTTTCTCCCGGATCCATTGACCCCACTCTTCATCTAGCCTGTACACTTGGAAACCCACTGTCTTGGGACAATTATGGACTCTGACACTGAAGTTGTTGTCGAGCTGAATCCTCCGTTCGCCGTCGAAGTATCTATCCAGAACATAAAGAGCTCCACCAGACTCCACCAAATGCTTCTGCTCACCCAACCCACATAGCGGAGGAGAATACTGTACCAACTTCAAGGACGAGCAATCGATCCACGAAACTATTCCCAATCTATCAACCACATAGAACTGGCCTTTATAAACAATTATATCATCAAATTCAGGGCTCCAGACACTTACTGGGGTCAGCTGCTCATCCCCATATTTTGCAAAACCCAATTTCCCGTCGAGAAAGAGCACGAAAATCGCACACTCGTCTGCACTCGTCCATGGGGAATTCGGGAACATCACAACTTTATCCACGCCAGTAATAGCTTTCGTAGTGGATTCATGGTTTCTTCCAGCTTCTGATCTGCATCCATCGGGACAGAAAAAACTTAGCGCACACGCTTTAGTCAACTCCACAATCCGACAGTTCAGCAAGTTCAAAGTCTTTGGGTTGAGAGTCCGGGAGGACCTAATTCGGCTATTCGAGAGAGGATCGAAAAGACTCAACTCTCCTGGATTAGACTCTTCGACCTTGATCAAGCAACCCTGGTTGAAGAAGAAGAAGAAGAAATTGCAGTTGAAGGATTCAGCGGCTGCAGGCGATAGAGAGTACGCTGGCAGAGATAAGTTGATGGCGATGACGAAGGGCTGGGATGGGGGAATTTTAAGGGGAAGCGAGGAGAGTTAGCGTGAAAGAGAGGGATAGAGGAACGCCATGAGCTACAGACGCTGCGAAATCGGAGAACGTCGACCCGGGTTTCAAGGCTTTTGCCGATCATCGGCAACAGTTCCTTTGGCAGATCCGACCACTCCATCTCACCCATGATCCGTGTTGGTTGACTGACTGTATCGCAGCACAGGCCACTAAATTGGGAAAGTAAAAAAATTCTTTTTCTTTTCTTTCTCACTTATTCGACTGTTCTTCTCCCTTATTGGATTTGGGCTCGAGTTTTGGTCCTGCAATCTGCATCCGGGGAACTGGGGTATTGTTCCTCAATGGATTTTTTTTTTCAAAAAAAAAGCTTTTATTTATTTATCAGGAAAACTTCTCCCTTAAATCCTCACGTCTCTTTTTTTTTTTGGGCTCGAGTGTCCGTGCTAGATTCTCGTATTGACAGAACCAGGCCCCTTAGCCCCTTAACGCAGTACAAAACACAGAAAAAAAAAAAAAGGGTTGTCTACCTAATCACTCACATTGGAGAAGGCCTTAAGGCCCATGCATGTCCTATTTTCCCATGAGAGATGTACACCTCGTGAGAAAGAAATTAGAAAAATGTTTTCTAATTTTTCTTCAGTTAAGATTTGGGTTGGGTAATCGTGATGTAGATGCCGGTTTGGTTAAAATCGGTACCATCATTATTAATCATGGTGGCCTATATTTGACACCGACACCGGAATCGGCAGTTCAAATAACCAGCCATTACCGGTGACGGTTACAAAATAACCGGTCACCACCGGTTCATAAAATTTCACAAAAAATTTTCTCTTCTCCTCGAACCCAAAATGAAAACCATCACAGATTCACAACGAAAAACACCAAATTCATAGAAAAAATCCAGATTCACAAAATAAATCCACGAAAAAAAACTCATCTTTAAAAGCAATGAAAATTGTGAAGACCATCTTCAAAACGTCATAACCCAACTGCTCTAGGATGGGCGACGAAGACGATGGAGACGGAGGAGAGTGAGGGGCAATGTGGGGGCAGGGGAGAGCAGAGAGAGTCTGAGACTCTGGATTCTTCGCGGCTGAGGTCTTGAGGAAACGGCGTACTCATCTCATCGTTAAAGGTTAGGGTTTAATAACCCTAACCCAAACGGCGCCGTTCTCTTTAAGTAGAGACGGCGATGTTTTGTTTTATTTTTTATTAAAAAAAAAAAGTGATGGGGTTAGGGTTTTTACCCTAACCCCATTGCAACTGCAAGGCGCCGTTCTCTTTATATAGAGAATGACACCCTTTTTTATTTATTTTTATTAAAAAAATAAAAGCGATGGAGTTAGCCCTAACCCCATCGCAAGCATTTGCGAGGCGCCGTTTAAAAAAAAATACAAAAAAAAATCCAAAAAAAGGGCCATTGGTGACGGTTTATCGTCGGAAATTTTTGGTAGTAAACCGTCACCAATAATATCACCGGTAAATGGCTAGTTTTACTGCTGGCACCAGTACCAAGAATCGTCAGTGTAGCGGTTCCCGACACCAGTGCTGGTTTTTCTGGCACCGACAGTTAAAATGAGCAGCCCTTATTAAGATCTTCAAAAAATGAGAAGTACACCTTTTTTTGCAGTCTAATCTTGTTTGGATCTACGTTGGTTTTGTTTTTAAGCAATAACTACCTCCTCATTTGTTGCTTTATGGTAGAATATTTGGTCATATATATTTTAGAGAGTACAAATACCATGTCCTATTGAAGGCCAACTTTTTAGATAGAGGTGGTGTTTATTACTCAAAATTTCTACCACCCAATATTTCTATCCCATAAAATAACTTCTTAAAATTATATCTCTCCTCATCAAATCATCAATTTTCACTCCAAATAAATATAAAAATTAATTTTAATTATTTCTCTCTTCACTTTTTACCAATCCCAATACTCTAAAATTTCTACGTCCGATTACCACCAAAGAAGAAAAGGGAGATCCAACTGACAATTTTTTCTTGCAATAGTCGTGATTTCATTGCTTGAAGGATAGCTCTAGGAATATATCATTAATTTTGCAAGGTTCAAAGCAGAAGCTGGGTTGAACTGTACTTGATAGAAGAAAATTATAGGGTAATAGATTTTTATTTTATTTTTTCTGTGGAAAGTAGTGAGATTTAGATGTATTAAGTTTTAATTATTTAGAGTAATTTTCTTTATGAATTTTTTCTGTTATGTATGCCCATGGATGTACCTTGCCCTTCCATGTGTTTTGTTTATTCTTGAGAAAAATACATTTTTTACTTATAAAAGACAATAGTTTTCACACTTTGTAATTTAAATTATCAATACCTAACGCATTGAATTTGACTTTTTAAGGGCATAATCAATATTTCATATCTTTGTTAAAAAAGTCAAATTTCTGATCAATTTGATGAAAAAAATAGACCGGTTAAAAGTGATAATTTAGAGAGGATTAATTAGCAGTAGAAAAAGTGTATTTTCTCCCTCTTTTTTTTTTTTGTGATTTACAGTGCCAGTGATAGATGGGTCGATTCACAGCAATACGAAATAAGCAAGATCTATCACAGTTAGCTAATCACAAAGTGATCTATTAAAAGAAAATGCTAATCACAAAGTGAGATAGATAGAGTCCAGGTATAGGATGCCATCCTCATGAAAACCCAAAAGAAATGCTTAGAAAAAAAAAACCCCCAAAAGAAATGGAGCAGAGCAGAACAAAGCCACTAATGAAGCGCTTGATGGGCAACGGGTGGCAGGAGGTCTGGAGATCTACCTGAACAAAAGAAACTAGTGCAAAGAAAACAAAGCAAAAGACAACGCCATGGAACCAGGGTCCCCAGGCAGACACGGTGTGAGCTAGGGAGTGTCGTTATTCTTCTTTGCAAAGGAGAGAGAGCTAGCAAACCAGAAAATTTCATACTTGCATCTATGCGCTGCTGCCTTGGGTTATGCCAATCTGGGAAACGGCCAAAATCGATCAAAATGATCTGCGGAACATACCGACTCTTTAATGCTGCGATCCTCCAAATTGAAAACACAAATTCCTTCAGTAGCAAGGAAGTAAATGCGATTCCCTTTAAATCCGAATAATTCTCGAGTCGAAACAGAGAAAGAACAATCATCACTCAAACCAAACGCTTTGTCACCCAAGCTTTTCTCCCGGATCCATTGACCCCGCTCTTCATCTAGCCTGTACACTCGGAAACCCACTGTCTTGGTCCAACCATGGTATCTGACCCTGAAGTTGTTGTCGAGCAGAATCCTCCGTTCCCCCTTAAGGTATCTATCCAGAACATAAAGAGCTCCACCAGACTCCACCAAATGCTTCTGCTTACCCGACCCACATAGCGGTTGCGAATACTGTACCAAATTCAAGGACGAGCAATCGATCCACGAAACTATTCCCAATCTATCAACCACGTAGAATTGACCTTTATAAACAATAATATCGTCAAATTCAGAGCTCCCGTCATCTACTGGGGTCAGATTCTCATCCCCATATTTTGCAAAAGCCAACTTCCCATCGAGAAAAAGCACGAAAATCGCACACTCGTCTGCGCTCGTCCATGGGGAATTCGGGAACATCACAACTTTATTCACGCCAGTAATAGCTTTCTTAGTGTATACATGGTTATTTCCAGCTTCTGATCTGGGTTCAACGGTATAACTTAGCGCCCACGCTTTAGTCAGCTCCACGATCCGACAGTTCAGCAAGTTCAACGTCTTTCGGTTGTAAGGGGAGGAACTAATTTGGCGATTCGAGAGAGGATCTAATAGAATCAACTCTCCTGGATTAGACTCTTCGACCTTGATCAATAACCCTGGTTGGAAGAAGAAGAAGAAGAAATTGCAGTTGAAGGACTAAGGCCCTGGCAGAGTGATCGGAACGAAGAAGAATTTAAAGAAGCGAGGAGAATTGCAGAGCTTGAAGTCGATTCGAGCGGCTGCAGGCGATAGAGAGTACGCTGGCAGAGATAACGAATCGCGATGACGAAGAGCTGGGATGGGGGATAGGGGAAGCGAGGAGAGTTAGCGTGAAAGAGAGGGATCTTGACTACAGACGCTGCGAAATTCGTCCCGGGTTTCGACCTGCTGGCAGATCCGTGATCCGTGTTAGTTGACTGACTGTATAGAATCGGGGAACAGTATAAAAATAAAAGAAAGTATTATAGGAACTTCTGCTTTATCCTCATTTGTCTTATTTTTTTGGGCTCGACTGTTCGTGCTGGATCCTCATATTGACAGAACTTGATCCCTTAACCCACTAAAAAATAGAGAAAAAAACGGCTGTCTACGTAATCACTCACATTGAAGAAGGCTTAAAGGCCCATGCATGTTCTATTTCCCCATGAGAGCAGTACAACTCGTGAGATTTGGTTAAGACCTTCTAGGCGCTAGTGGGTCCTGGAGCCATCACCACCGGATGAAGTAAGAATTTTTTTTTTTTCAGTTTTTAAATTTATGAGGAAAACTTCTTCAGTCTTTGTCTTTTTTTGGGCTCGACTGTTCGTGCTGGACTCAATTGAAAACTAGGCCCCTTGCACAAATAGAGAAAAAAACGGCTGTCTACCTAATACTTACATTGAAGAATGGCTTTAAGGCCCATGCATGTTCTATTTCCCCATGAGAGCAGTACAACTCGTGAGACAAAATTAGAAGAATGTTTTCAAATTTTTCTTTAGTTAAGACCTTCAGTTTGCTAGCAACAACAACAACATAAATATATGGATCTTCCTGCCATCAGCTCTTTCTACCGGCACGAAGTATTTGTAATTTCTTGACTTATTCAGAGTTAATCTTTTTTACCTGTTTAATGGATCTATAGTGCTCTTGATTTTTATTGTATTTTATACTGTAGATTCAAATACAATGAAAGTTTATTGGTATTACTTCATAAAGCTGCACAGATTTGTTGCCAATATCTGGTCATTGAATTTCTATATTTTTTTACATGTACCATTCCTATTGAAGGCCATCTTTTTAGATAAAGAAGAAAAGGGAGATCCAACTCACAATTTTTTCTTGCAGTTGTCGTGATTTCATTGCTTGAAGGATAGCTCTAGGAATATATCATTAATCGGGGTTCAACTTGTTGTCCTAATCATATTAAAGTTTGATAAAAGAAAATTATAGGTAATAGATTCTTTTGTGTGAAATAGTGAGATTTAGATGTATTAGGCTTGAATTATTTAGAGTAATTTTGGTTATGAATTTTTTCCGCTATTTATGCCCATGGATGTACCTTGTCTTCTATGTGGTTTGTTTATTTTTTGAGAAAATATATTTTTACCTGCAAACTACAATAGTTTTTACACTTTACAACTTAAATTACCATTTGAGACATTATACCCATAAATTATTTATTCCTAACATATTATATTTGACTTTTTAAGGATATAATTGACATCTCATATATATATTTTTTTTAAAAGTCAATTTATGTTTAATTTGATAAAAAAAAATAGACTGAAAGTTAAAATTGATATTTAGGGTTTAAAATGCAAAACAAACATGCTCATTAATTAGCAGCCAAAAAATGTATTTTCCCCTCTTCTTTTTTTTTTTTTTTTTTTGTGATTTACAGTGCAGTGATAGATTAGCTAATCAAAAGTGGAAAAAAAAAAAAAAACTAATCACAAAGTGAGATAGAGGATGGGATATCACAAGGATAGGATACCATCCTCTTGAAAACCCAAAAGAAATGGAGCAGAGAAAAGCAAAGCCACTAGTGAGGCGCTTGATCGGCAGCAGGTGGCAGGGGGTCTGGAGTTCTAGCTGAAAAAAAAAAGAAGAAACTAGTGCAAAGAAAACAAAGCAAAAGACAACGACATGGAACCAGGTTTCCCTAGGCAGACTTGGTGAGAGCTAGGGAGAGTTGTTATTCTTCTTTGCAAAGGAGAGAGAGCGAGCAAACCTGAAAATTTCGTACTTGCATCTATGCACTGCTGCCTTGGGTTATGCCAATCTGGGAAAGGGCCAAAATCGATCAAAATGATCTTCCGAACATACCAACTCTTCAATGCTGTGATCCTCTAAATTGAAAACACGATTTTCTTGGTGATCAATGAAGTAAATGCGATTCCCTTCAAATCCAAATAATTCTTGAGTCGAAACAGAGAAAGAACAGTCAGTACCCAAAACAAACGCTTTGTCACCCAAGCTTTTCTCCAGGACCCATTGATCCCAATCTTCATCCAGCCTGTACACTTCGAAACACACTGTCTTGGAACAATCCTGGGCTCTGAAACTGAAAAAGTTGTCAAGCTCAAGCCTCCTCCGTTCCCCGTCAAGGTATCTATCGACAACGTAAAGAGCTCCACACGACTCCACCAAATGCTTATGCACGCCCAACCCACATAGCGGAGGCGAATACTGTACCAACTTCAAGGACGAGCAATCGATCCACCAAACTATTCCCAATCTATCAACAACGTAGAATTGGCCTTTATAAACAATAATATCGTCAAATTCAGAGCTCCCGTCATCTACGAAGGTCAGATTCTCATCCCTATATTTTGCAAAAGCCAACTTCCCGTGAAGGAATAGCACGAAAATCGCACACTCGTCTGCACTAGTCCATGGGGAATTCGGGAACATCACAACTTTATCCACGCCAGGAATAGCGCTCTCGCTGAGTTCATATTTTCTTCCGTCTTCTGATCCGGGTTCAGCGGCAAATAAAAATCTAAGCGCACACACTTTAGTCAACTCCACGATCCGACAGTTGAGCAAGTTCAACGTGTGGGGGTTGAGAGGGAAGGACCTGATTTGGATGTTCGAGAGAGGTTCCAAAAGGCGCAACTCTCCTGGGTTTGACTCTTCAACCTTGATCAACCAGCCCTTGTTGGAAGAAGAAGACGAAGAAGTTGAAGTTGAAGGGTTTAGTGTCTGAAGGCGATAGAGAGCACTCTGGCAGAGATATGTCAGCCCCAAATCCAATGACGAAGAGCAAGGATGAGGGAATTTAACAGGGAAGCGAGGAGAGTTAACGCGAAACGGGGGAATAGAGGAACGCCAGGAGCTACAGACGCTGCGAAATCGGAGAACGTCGACGCGGGTTTCGAGGCTTTTGCCGATAATCGGCAACAGTTCCTTTGGCAGATCCGACCACTCCACTCTCTCACCCATGATCCGTGTTGGTTGACTGACTTTGCGTCGCAGCACAGAACCACCAATGATCTTGTTTCCTTTTTTTTGTTTTTGGGTTCTACTTTCAAGAGAACCTATCAAAACTGAACTGAATTGGAAAGTAAGAAGTTCTTTTTCTTTTCTTTTTCACTTATTTGACTGTTCTTCTCCCTTACTGGATTTGGGCTCGAGTTTTGGTCCTGGAATCTGCTTCCAGGGAACTGGGTATTGTTCCTCAGTAGATTTTTTTTTGTTGAAAAAATGCTTTTAATTATTTATTAGGAAAACTTCTTCCTTTAATCCTCACTTGTCTTGTGTTTTTGGGCTCGACTGTTCGTGCTGGATTCTTATACTGACATAACTAGGCCCGTTAACCCACTAAAAAACAGAGAAAAAAGAAAAGGCTGTCTACCTAATCACTCACATTGAAGAAGGCTTCAAGGCCCATGCATGTCCTATTTCCCCATGAGATCGGAGTAGACCTCGTGATAAAAATTAGAAAAATGTTTTCAAATTTCTCTTTAGTTAAGACCTTCGAGAATTTTTGGGCTTTTAGTTTGCTACCAACAACAACGTAAATCTATGGATCTTCCTGCCACTCTCTCTTTCTACTCGGCATAATGTATTTGTGATTTCTCGATCCTTTCAGGTTCCGTTAGCCTGTTTTACAGGCTAGGCTAGTCTTATTTACATATATAATATCTTTGATCTTTATTGTATTTTGTATTATAGATTCAAATGCAATAAAAGTTTACCGGTATTACTTAAAAAAAACACAACAACATAAAGCTGCACAATAATACCTCCTTTATTTGCTGCTTTATGGTAGAATATCTGGTCATATGAATTTCTATATTTTTTTTCAGAGAATACAGTTACCATGTCCTATTAAAGGACAACTTTTTAGTTAAAGAAGAAAAGGGAGATCCAACTAACAATTTTTTCTTGCAGTATTCGTGATTTCATTGCTTGAAGGATAGCTCTAGGAATATATCATTAATTTCCCAAGGTTCATCAAAGCAAAAGCTGGTTGCTTTCCCAATCTATTAAATCAGAAATCTTTTGTCCTCCAGATGTATTTGAGGTTTAGGATCGTGGATGTTTTTTGATTTCAGGGTTCTCTCTGTTTCTGCCATGATGTACCTTGCCCTTCTATGCAGGTTGTTTATTTTTTGTAATTTACAGTGATAGTGATAGATGTGGTCGATTCACAGCAATAGGAAAAAAGCAAGAGCATATCACAGTTAGCTAATCACAAAGTGAGATAGAAAAGAGTCCAAGGATAGGATATCGTCCTCATGTAAACCCAAAAGAAATGGAGCAGAGCAGAGCAAAGCCACTAATGAAGCGCTTGATGGGCAGCAGGTGGCAGGAGGTCTGGAGATCTACCTGAATAAAAGAAACTAGTGCGAAGAAAACAAAGCAAAAGACAACGACATGGAACCAGGGTCCCTAGGCAGATGGTGAGAGCTAGGGAGAGTTGTTATTCTTCTTTGCAAAGGAGAGAAGGAGAGAGAGCGAGCAAACCAGAAAATTTCATACTTGCATCTATGCACTGCTGCCTTGGGTTATGCCAATCTGGGAAACGGCCAAAATCGATCAAAATGATCTTCCGAACATACCAACTCTTCAATGCTGTGATCCTCTAAATTGAAAACACGATTTTCTCGGTGATCAATGAGGTAAATGCGATTCCCTTCAAATCCAAATAATTCTTGAGTCGAAACAGAGAAAGAACAATCAGTACCCAAAACAAACGCTTTGTCACCCAAGCTTTTCTCCAGGACCCATTGACCCCAATCTTCATCCAGCCTGTACACTTCGAAACACAGTGTCTTGGAACAATCATGGGCTCTGAAACTGAAAAAGTTGTCAAGCTCAATCCTTCTGCACGCCCAACCCACATAGCGGAGGCGAATACTATAGTAACTATACCAACTTCAAGGACGAGCAATCGATCCACGAAACTATTCTCAATCTATCAACAACATAGAATTGGCCTTTATAAACAATTATATCGTCAAATTCAGAGCTCCTGTCATCTACCAAGGTCAGATACTCATCCCCGTATTTTGCAAAAGCCAACTTCCCGTTACGAAAGAGCACGAGAATCGCACTCTTGTCTGCACTAGTCCATGGGGAATTCGGGAACATCACAGCTGTTGAGCACAGAACGAGAACACCAACTCCCCTGGGTTTGACTCTTCAACCTTGATCAACCAGCCCTTGTTGGAAGAAGAAAAAGAAGAAGCTGCAGTTGAAGGGGTCAGGGGCTGGAGGCGATAGAGAGTACTCTGGCAGAGATAGGCACTCAGCCCAATTGAACAAGAACAATCTGCATTTGAAGGGGTCAGGGGATGGAGGCGATAGAGAGTCCTCTGGCAGAGATAGGTACTCAGCCCAATAGACAAACAGCAAGGATGAGGGAATTTAACATGGAAACGGGGAGAGTTAGCGCGAAACGTGAGGATAGAGGAACGCCAGGAGCTACAGATGCTGCGAAATCTGAGAACGTCAACGTGGGTTTTGAGGCTTTCACCGATAGCCAGCAACAGTTCCTTGGGCAGATCCGACCACTCTACTCTCCCACCCATTAGGTGAAAGTTTTATAGCTGTATTTTGTATATATATCTATATAAATTACAAGTTAAAAGTCCCTATTTATTTATAAAGACAATATAAAAAATGATAAAAAAAAATATTCTTATATTTAAATTTAAATTTTTATATTTAAAATTGAAATCTTTTGATAAGATATCAAATTTTTAATAATCCTGATATGAATGAAAATTTGATTATAATATATCTAACACTTTTTCTGTTTGGGCTCAACTCTCAACTATAGGTCCTGGAATCTCATTTGGAATTTTGGAGCAGCGACTGGGGTATTGCCCAACATAAAAATACTGCTGTGGACAAGTAAAGTTAAAAAAATGTTCAAATTTAAATTTTAGAAAACTTCACCCTTTTTCTTCTCTATTCTCATTTTAGGGTTTTACCTCTTTTAGTGAATTTGGGTTGAGGTGCTTGTGCCGGAATCTCATTTTTTGGGCTGGAGTGTTTGTGTTGAAATCTCATATTTTGAGCTGTAATTGGAATATTGGGCCTCACTGAAAAAAGACAATATACGATCAATAGAGACCTTAAAATTTTCTCAGGAAAGTGCCAGGCAAATCCCACCATCCCCGTCTCCACCATATTGACAAAAGTAGGCCCTTTACGTCCCCTAAAAACCAGAGGCAACCAAAAAAAAAAGCCTGTCTACCTAATCACTCACATGGAAGAAGGCCACTGCACGTCCTATTTTCTCATGAGATACACCTCATGGAGTACATTGGCACGGGTGAATCCACCGCGGGAGCACCGTAGACCCTAGGGTGGTCGCTCTCTAACCCATAATCCATCATCGGCCGGTACTCCAAATCTTCATCATGATCGTGAACAAACTCGGGGATCTCGATCTCGTTCTTCCTTACATGCTCCCACAGCAAATCCAGCCGGCTCACGTACCTTAGCTTCGCGTACAGCCTGCCCACATACACACAGAAACAGATTTTTAGCATGAACGCTTTCCTTTTTTGAGGTATTAGCTCGTTAGTTAGTTACAGGTTGAGGTTAACCAGGTAGTTCTTACCCTCCGCAGAAGATAAGGCGGCCAAAAGTGGCGAGGAAGAGCCTAGCCTGGAGTCCCGGGTGGACGAAGTAGATTGCTTCCAGATTCTTCTTGATGTCGATCGGAATCCCCTCGTAGATTGATCGTAGGGCTGAGATTCCCGGAAAATTCTCGCTCCTCTGAACGCCCGTGTGCACGTACACCACAGAAAATGGCCGTTTCCTCAATTGCGGATACACCTTCACCTCCAAATGCTTCTTCACCACGTCAACGCTCAAACTCCTAGCTACCATTTAACCAACGAAACCCTCGAGAAAATCAAAATCTTTTTTAAAAAAATCAAATAGTTATAGAAAAATCAGAAACTGAGAGTGAGAGATGGCTTACCAGGGAAGAATTTTCCTATAATGCGAAGGATCTTGCGGCCACGTTTGTCTTTGCCTTTGATCTTGAAAATTTCGAGCGTCTCCACCAGTTCTTGCTGGTCGGAATGGGAATTGGGAGCGCTCATTTTCTTGAAAAGATCAAAATGTCATGAATTTCTTCAATTGCTTGGCTTTTTTAAGAAAGAGGAACAATTCTGCTAGGAAAAGAGAGGAGACGTTTCGTCATAGGAGTGTGGATTAGGTTGGAGATAAACATTGATGTATGCGAGGACAAGCGCAATTGATTTGGCAAGAGAGAGAGAGAGAGAGAGAGAGAGAGGGCGGGGATAAGGACAAAACAATCGTCGCTTTTAAAAGAATTGCAGTGGAGAGAGAGTACTTGCGGCCCGTCAAATGGGGGGTATATTCCGAAGCATATTCTCTTCTGGACTGAATCGGCCGAGTCCGATTCGAACGCCGTGCCACCATTACTGACAGCAGGACGTTCCAGATTTTTTTCTTCTAAAAAAGGTAAATCCGATTATTTTTTAAATTAATGTCTGTTTAGTAAATATTTCATATACTATGCAACCTCGTCCACATACAAAACTCCGTGAAAATTCTGTTTGCATTGGTTTTGAAAACATAGCCCTAAGATTTAGGAAATAAGAGGGACTTCAGGAGGAGCGGCCTTTTAATAGTTTGTCCTCAGAGTCCCACATGGGGAATGAAGAAAGCCAAACGAGGCCGAGTTTTATATAAAAGGAAACCTCAGACCCACTTAAAAAGTATCTTTGCGCTTGGGGCAATGACGCAGCTAGTGAGGTTCTAACCGAGGCGCGTCTATTGCTGGTTGAAAACTATTTCCAAACCCCCTCTTAGGCCTGGGTTTGGCCCAGGCTTTTGAGAATTTCTGGAAGGGCTCCCTACGGGGTAAAGCCCTACAAACTTTAGTCAAAGTTTTCAATTTCGTTGGGCTTTGAACCGTCAATCGGAAATATTTTTCAGACTCTGATATTGAAACTAAAGTTTTTTTCTTGTGTCTTGTTTATATACATGAAAAATTAAATGATCTTTTTATACTTTATTCTATAATAAAGGGTTTAAATTTTAATTTACAAAAGTAATTCTATAATACTATTTATAAAAATAAAAAATAGTGTTTGACCCATAAAAAATAATGGCCTATAAAATTATAAGGGTCAAAACTTTACTAAAATCACCATTATCTGCTCTTCTGATATCCTAAAAGGAAAATGGAAATTTCAAAATTCCTAGTGGTGGTGGCGATGTGGTTCTAGGATTTCAAATCCAATCGATACAAGCATCAGGGAAGCTAATAATTTGATACTAAAAATACAAGCAATAATTCTCACAAGTATTCAATCTGAGGCAATTTTCAATGGCAAAAGTGCCCATAGAATTGCTGCACTTAGTATTTGTTCTTAAACACCTATCTTGTCAAGCTCTCCTTTTTTACAGACCTATGCAAGGAACGACACTTGAAAAGGGAGTACTTTTAGTTAACATATCATCTCAGGCAATACCTGTGTAACATACAGTCTTTGCCCCCAAACGTTGTAAACAATAGAGGGCGTATATTTGTAAGTAACAAGGAAGTCATCTATATGCTGTACATGTGCTACCATACAACTACCACGAATCGATTGATCTAACTAGGCTGACTGAATTCATCCAACTTAAACCCGGATGACAATGCCAGCTGTGACAATTCTTGCTCCCCGCTCAAAACCTTGCAAACAGATATAAGTTTTGATGAGAAACAACGTGAAATTTAGGACTAACATTGTGTTTCGGTTGTGCACTGAAATCTAGTGATGCATATTATAGATGAATAAGTATCAGTCCAATTCTGTGTGTGGGAGTGGGTGTGGGCGTAGGTGTGTGAGGTCTCTCTCTCACACATATACTATACTAAACAATTGCCGTGGGAAGCTGAGGATATCTTTATTGTTCTATAAACATAACAACTAAGAGAATTTTTTAAGAACTGCGTGTCAAGCCTACCACTCAAAACATTTGTAAGAGATTATTTGCATAAGAGAAGCCACTTGCAACATGATTCCATTGAATGTCAAGGGAGAGGAGGGCTTCATTACTTCTGTTTTCTTGGTTATTGATACAAAATTCTCCTGTTAAGACCCCATGAATCGATTAACAGAAGAAAGAAGCTTACTCACCCGACCATTAATCACCCATATTGGGAACCCCTCAATCCCAGCATCTACACATGCCTTGGCCATTTTAGTTCCCTTCTTATACCCATCGGGGAAGCATTCCACATAGTCCAACAGCTTAGCTGCCTCACGTCCAAACATCTGTACAAAAGACAGCAAAAGAAATTATAATTTCCCAAAAATGGTAACTAAAATCTAGATGAATGGCTAACAAAACTGTAGTTCTTCCTTAAAATAAGCACAAAACAGTTGTCTACTTATCTCATGAAACTAATATTAGCTCCACTCAGCTTCCTTTACCAGACTGTGCTAGTTAGGCTAAATACACTAAATTCTACAGAGGAACAAAACATTCATCAATCAACCCGGGTAGATCTAGGTTCCCACCAACATAAATTAGAATCTCAAGAAAAGAAGCCGCTTGATTACAATCTTTTCACAACGCAAGAGACATGAATTTTTAAGAGATGAGTCTCAACCAGGATTTCAAAGAAACCCAATGGATCAAATCTGCTTGTATCCACAAGAAAACTTCCAACTTCTTTTTTTCTAAATTTCTATTTTATTCCTGCTAACAGGAGTTGGAGGTGCATATGAAAACTTGCAGGGTTTCATGTGGCCTCTACCAGGACTCGTAGAGACTATCACCAATCCTTTTTGGATTTCTAACACAAACACTGATGATCTACACCCCATGTCCCGGAAATGCGTTCCTAAATTTCGGATAACTTAGCAGTGAGGCTGAAGAGAAAACCATCTAACTTGTGGTCATTATGTGACGCCAAGCTCCTATATTCAACTTGACTTAAAAAGGAACAGAAGCAAATAAATGGAGGTAAATGTACCTGCTTTTGTTCTAAACAATGTGAACACCAGAAAGCCCCATACATTTTAGCTCCCACAGAGCGCAGATGCTTTGCAAGAGAAAGAGCAAAAGGACTCGACGAAGTTGTGATCTCAGTTGTAAAGTATGGCAGGACAATTTCAGCCACACTGTTGATGTAGATGTAAATCCGGAAAAGATAAAAATAAAATAAAATAAGAAGGAAAAAGGGGTGGAAGCATGTCTTCCAATGCATGAAACTTAATAATAGTTGCATGCCTAAACAAGTAAATAAGTGACAATCCACCCATGGGCAACATGTGATAACCGAATAAAGGCCTGCAAATCAGGCAAAAATGGGCCCCATATTTCATCTACAGTTAATAGATGATGTATTGACTACAAACGTAGGAACCTTGATATAACAGGCTAGCTAACAGAACTATAACATCAACTCCACCGGAAGATAATTTACCCCCTTAAGTCATTGAACCAGGGGGTTGCAGACTTGCAGTCAGGTACATAAAATAAAGCAAGATGCCTGTTGATACCTTACTGTTAGCAGCACCTACCTATGACTTTATGCCATAGCTATGATTCTACAATCTGTACCAAAAATGCAATAAGATATCCTAACACAGAAATTGAACACAATTTCGACGATGCAATCCCCATTGGGATTAAGGGGACAAAAACGACTGCTGATTTGGAAAGAGAAGTCTATCTCAAACTGCGACTTCAAATGAACAGACTTGCCCTTTGACTAAACAACCTGGTTCTTGACATATCAGGCAGTTGTTTGGAGACAAACAAAGATGAAAAGAGGGTAGGCAGTATTAGAAAAGAGATACACGAATAGAAACTGCCATTTTGCAAACTTTTCCCACGACAATTCCCAACATGTATAAAATGGACTCCACTGCAGCTCCAAGAATGATATCATAAACAGAGAATGGGGAAAAAGAAAAAGAAAATGAAGCCAACAGAATGGGCCTATTTGACCCTGTAGAAGTAAGGAACCATGGCATATATGTTTGAAATAGATTCCATTTTGAGAATTGAAAAACAAAGAGGAAGCCTGTAATCTGGCAACAAATCATCACCTGGAGGAGACAGGTTGAGAAGCACCGTATGAAGTGTTTAGGGTAACAAATACCAAGCTAGCTATACATAGCTGCAAACCCACCACTTTTTGTACCTCCTGTAACCCAAAATCCTACAGGAACAAGGAAAAAAAAAAAAACAGGAACATTGTATCATGTGTTATGAACAATAACAATTGCAGCAAGTTTAACCACCAATCCATGATGGAGATGAAACATAAAGAAAGAATTTAAAGGAACATACCTTTAGATTAATAAAAAATAAGCTGAACGACAACAGAGCTGACATTAGACAGTATGAGCATGAAGCTCCCGAAAATTTTGTTCCTAGAATGTATAAGAAATATGAACTGGCAGCCGCCATGGAGGTAGTGCTTCCTAGTAGAATTAAACGACCATTAGATTCTTCGAGTCCAAAGGGCAAGTTCTTTCTAGTCAACTGGAGGCTGAGTGTCGCAACTAATCCATATGCAACCATTCCTATCAGTGGAAGCGGAACACCTGGAAAATGCAAAAGGATTGAAATCCTCTGTCAAACTTATAACCTGCAATGTAATTCATACGCAATTAGCCTGTCAAATGAAGCATTCCCTCACAAAAGATAGAAGAAAATGGTATTTTAGTCGCACTATACCTAAAATACATATTATGCATGTGGCTAGAAAAGAACATTTGCCAATTCTTTTGGGACCCTGCAGATCTACTTTGAGAATTAGAGACATTTTACACGCTTTAGAATCGTGAACAGCTAACAACAGAAAACTAAGTCGATACGTGACAATCAACATCTTTTACAATTTGATACCCACAAACACACTTTTAGTCCCACACCGAAATGACCTCTTCATTCAAAATAATTTTTTTGGGTCACCTCCACTCTAGTACACCAACTTGAATTAAGCCTCCCATCTCTTACTGATCAAGCTTCAAATTCTTTGCATTGTACACGCTCCCTAGAAAAGTGTCAATCTATTCAACTGAGTTCAAGTAATAAACAAAACATACCAAAAACGACGGCGTAATCACTGTTGAGGATGTCGCCGCAAGTGCCGCCCCCAACTGGACAAAAGGCATCAGAATTCGTGAGCTTGAGGTACGTCAAGTACGCAGTCTCAACTAGCCCTATGCCTCCAAGCGCCGCACACCATTTGTACGTCGAAGTGCTCGCAGGTGAAGAGGAAGAAGAAGATGGAGACGATGTTGTCTCAGCTTCCGATTCGGCATCTTGACTTGGCCCGGAAGACAAGCACCTGACGGGAAGCACCAGAACTGTCCGACCATCCCAAGCACTCTTGACACCATCAATTCTGCGCGGGGTAAAACGTGGAGCGGAACGCTGTGAGCACTGACTCCAGAACAGTGGAGATGATAAGTTCACCATGCTCGCCATTGCTGGAATTAAAACAGTTCGCACCGAAATTTAATAGAAAATCTCCAAATTACTTTTAGATTTCGTATGGGTCCGTTATGACCAGTGAGCCAGCCAGTCCTCGCTCAGCCCGAAAGCTCTAGCTGATTGGGTCGGGCTGACTGCTACACCAAATTCTCAATCCGATGTGAGCCCATACCATGATGGGCCTGAACATTAAATTACAAGACACAAGGAGTACTTTCCTGGCCCAAACAACTTGGTGGAGTGGAGTAGAGTGGAGTGGGCCTGGGGGGTTTGGTGGGGATCAGGTTGAAGGATTGCCACGTGTATATGGGGTCCACCATGCATAGGAAAACGTAAACGTGAACTTTCCAAGAAAAAGAAAAGGATATATGATAACCATCCACACCTGTGGGCCCAGCCCTGCAGTCGCGGTTCAAACTTATCCATTACCTTAATAGTTATCAAAATTTTGACCTCGACTTTCCACGGAGGCTGTGACCAGGAAAACAATCACTGCTCTACTTACCTAAAAAAATCTGTGGCCTATAAATTTATAATCTTATCAGAAAGCGGGTCTCTATTTCAGAGGACCTTCGAACGTATTAGGACCCAATACCCATCTCAAATATAAATGTTCCACATTTAAGGAAAGGATAACTATGTTTGGTTTGCTGGAAAAAGAAAAGTGAAAAAAAAACGAAAAGAAATGAAAGGATCAACTTAACTACCATAACCATCGTTGCCATATAGCCATATATAAATTGCTTGCCCGCACGGCAACATTTTATAGCAAAAGATAAAAAGAGAGACATTCCCAAGAGCTTCGTGAATTAGGAAGAAATGGTGGTCGAATCGTTTGCTTGCTCTGCTTTGTGCTACCCTGCCTCTTCACTTCCTCCGTTACTCTGCCCTCTCGAGTTCAATCAAAGGTCAAATAGGCTTTTGTTTTCCTTAAAGGCGAATCACCGGCCATTTGGCTTTGGCAGTGAGCAAAAGATTTCCAGCTTCAGGTGAGTATGAATGAATATCACGAGTCTGCTGCACTGCACAACTCCTATCATATAATCTCTTTGTAGCTTTATTATGATCTTCAATTAATCTTCTCTTTGTTCGTCATCTGGGACGTTTTCTTGGGACTACTCAATAAAGTCCGAAGGGTTCTCTGAGAGGGAACTTGGAGGCCATCGGATTTCCGACCTCCGTGCCAGTCCGCGTGGCGCATGAGCTGCTTCAAGCTGGACACCGGTATTTGGACGTCAGGTAGTGTTTCCGATTCATAATTACGCTGTTTATTCAAGAGCAAGAGCTCGTCTTTGTTTAAGCTCAATAGGACAGGGAAAGTACTCACGTTAATCACACTGTGCCGTGCATGCGGTGTTCTCTTGTGTATCTAGGACTCCTGAAGAGTTCACTGCAGGACATGCCTCTGGGGCCATTAACATCCCCT